>JBBGZY010001581.1:0-127500 GCA_037952925.1 Lithobates clamitans | reverse complement strand
TTGCTGTTTATCACAGCCATTGAGGAGGTAGTGGGGGCGGGGACACACAGAGGTGGCTTGGGAGTAAGCAAACACAAGCACCCCCACAGCAAGTGGCTTGCTATAGGAGCACTTGTTGGGGTGAGGAGCACAGGGAAAGGACCCCAGAGGAGGAGGATCGGGGCTACTCTGTGCAAAACAATTGCACAAAGCAGGAAAGTAGTTAAAAAGAAAAAGAGAAGTGGGACTTTAAATGAAGCACACAGCAGCACAAACGCAGGTCAAGTGACCAAAATTAATTTATTTGGTATAATCCATGGTATGTAAAAAACATTTTGGGCATCCAACCTCTAAAATGCTGTGGGCATCAAGCCTCTGTATAATAAAGCATGGATTGATTATACATAAAATACACATAAGTTACACAATAAGTCATGATCCATTGTCACACAGAGAGCAAAGATAACAATCAATATGCATGTGTACATTTGTTACTGTGATTAGACCCAAAAAGAGCCATGAAAATTAGGACAAATCATTAAAATAATAAAAGAGATTTAATGCCATGACAGATACTTATGGAGGTAAGTGGAATCATTGAAATCTTGGTATTCCATGATATGGGAAGATTGGTAATAATCAAAGCTCTATTCGTTTTTTTGGTATAACAACCACTCATCAGGAGCATACGTCATGGAATGATTCTAAAAAAAAAAAAAATTCAGTAAAAAAGCAAGAAAGGAAAAAAGGTTTTGTATACAAATATTAAAAACACAGTTGGACATTGATCGGACATTCCGACAACAAAATCCATGGATTTTTTCCGACGGATGTTGGCTCAAACTTGTTTTGTCTACACACGGTCGCACAAAGTTGTCGGAATTTCCGAACGCCAAGAACGCGGTCACGTACACCACGTATGGTGAGACTATAAAAGGGCAGTTCAGTACTAAGCGCGGCACCCTTTGGGCTCCTTTTGCTAACCTCGTGTTAGTAAAAGTTTGGTGAGAGACGATTCGCGCTTTTTCAGACTCGCGGTTTTCAGATCGTTTGCTGCTGTTCAGTTTGTGCTTGTGGGTTTGTATCTGATCTTCAGTGCGTGCAGCGAGTTACCCTTGACTTTGTCATTGTGTTCTTGTTCGTTTGTTACTGATTTTCAGGTCGCTCTTCACAGGCCTTGCTGTTCTTCAGTGCATTCTGTTACTTCGTTCTGACCTGCCGACCATTTTCTAGTCATGTTGCGTGTACGTACTCATCGTAGGGTTCGTGCTGTGTGGGGGCTTGGTGTTGGGGTCCTTACTTTGACACATGCCCAGTCCATGAACAGGGCGCGGAGGAGTTCATGGACCAAGAATTGGTTGCTCCAGCATGACCAGTTCTGTCACATGCCTTTGCTCCGTGAGATCCGTGAGAATAATCCTGATGATTTCAGGAACTTTCTCAGAATGACGGATCCCGTATTTCAACATTTGTTGGCTTTGCTGACCCCCTATATCAGCAGGCAGGATACCTGCATGAGGCAAGCCATCACTCCAGAGCAGAGGCTAGTTGCCATCCTGCGGTACTTGGTGACGGGGAGAAGCGTACAGGACCTTAAGTTCCCGACAGGCATCTCCCACCAGGCTCTAGGGATCATTATCCCAAAGACCTGTTCTGCCATCATCCAGGTCCTGCAGAAGGAGTATATGAAGGTAAGATTTTTATCCTTTAATATCACATTTTATTGTATTTAATGTTTACTAATGTATTGTATTTCTTTCCTCATTCCCTAAGTACCATGATTGTAATATGCTGTGAATGTCCCCTTTGTCCTCATGCATGCTGGAATTTAAAAAAAAAAATGTTGTCCTTCATACATATTTGCCTTCACTTACCTCCCCAGCATGCTCTCCTGGGCCTATATTTAACTCATGTAGTCACTTAACAATGTATTTTGTCAGCTCCATAGTAGTGCTTTACCCTAAATACTCCCTAAAATGTTTAAAATTGTGATGTGTGCTTTAAATTCAGGCAGAGTGCCAGAGGCTTTTATTTGGAACCCTCCCTCCCCCCAACTGCTAACTCAGCTGATACCAATCTGCTGACTTTGCCAAACGCATACACACTATACCCACCTCTTTTGTGGTCATATTCCTGGATGAATTCCCCAAAGCATGTAGTGCAAGGGCCTGCCTGACTACTTTCAAATGGTACTTTTTTAAGTTTCTGTATCCTATTATTATCTTGATAGGTAATATCAGAATGTAAAAATGTGCTAAAATCTGTACAGTGTGTATTTATATCTTTGTATTATGACACTTCTTACCTGTCCAGTGGGCTGCCAATAGTGTAAGTAAGGAGGGGCTGGCCAAAGTAATACACATTATTTAGACATTCATCTCTCAGGGAAGTGGAGAGGGTTAAGAGATAAAAAGAGAGAGGGGCGCACCAGCCATGTGCATTATCTTTTGTAAAACATTTATTGAATAAAATGATAAAAGAAATTACTCACAAACAGTAGTAAAATCTGGTGCCATAAAACTCGAGCAACAACAAGCAGCAAGTGGTGGTGATGATGAGTGAAGCCTTCCAAAGGTCTTAGAGGAACATACAAGCTTCACTACTAGCTCTGGAGAGGGTTACCTGTCCAAAACATCTCCCTCCCCCATAAAATTTATAAAATGGCCCATGAGAGGGGGGAGGAATCTGATAGGTGGACCTTATACCTTTGTCTTTAAATACTCCCTAAAATAAATGTTATACTGATGTTGGCTAAGAATTGTTTGTGTCTAATCTGCTTTACATGTTTATGTGCAAAATGATTAATTTTATTTTCTTGTTTGACTCCACAGTTTCCTTCCAACCCACAGGAATGGCAGACTGTGGCCTCCCACTTTGCCCAGTGGTGGGACTTTCCTAACTGCAGAGGGGCAATTGATGGGAAACACGTCCACATCGTCCCACCACCCAACTCGGAGTCATACTATTACAACTACAAGGGGTTCAGTAGTATTGTGATGTTGGCGGTGGTGTCGGCTACTTATGAGTTCCTGTATGTGGACGTGGGGAAGAATGGCCGGATGTCAGACGGTGGAGTCATTGCCCAGAAGGAGTTCTACAGGCGTCTCCAGAATGGCAGTTTGGGCTTGCCACCTCCAGAAGACAATGCGGAAGGACTCCCATTCGTCTTTGTTGCGGATAAAGCGTTGGGCTGGGGGACCATCTTATGTGGCCATTCCCTATGAGGACCCTCACCCCGGACCAGAGGGTTTTTAATTACCAGCTGGCCAGAGCCAGAAGAGTGGTGGAGAACACATTTGGAATAATGGCCAGCCGGTTCTGCCTATTTCTTACACCCATACACATGGCGGAGTATAAACTGAATCACATCATCCTGGCTTACTGTGTTCTTCACAACTTTTTAATGAGAAATTCTGTGAACTATGCTGGCTCAGTTGGGCCTGAACCCAGAATTAATCTAAATGAACCAACCCTGACTGCGCTTGAAGCTGGCCATCCTGGCTTGCCCCCCCAGAGTGCCCGCGAGGTCCGTCTAAGATACATGGAATACTTTGTGGGTAGGGGGGCCATTAATATGCAAGACAATGTCTGAGACCTTTTTAAAATTAAAAAAGAAATTAACTTCAAAAATATTTGCTTACATTTACTGCTTGTGTTTCTTTTAGCTGACCCTGACTGAAATTTGGGGAGTCCTGAAAATGGTGTGATTGTGTAACATTATAAAGCACTGTTGGGAGTTATTTACTAAAGGCAAAGACACTTTGCACTACAAGTGCACTTAAGACTGCACATAAACTGCACTTGTAGTGCAAAGTGTATTTACCCTTAGGAAATAACCCCCATTGTCACAGAAAACACCAATTTTACCACAAAAAAAGTTTAGGAGCATTAAAGGAAGAAGCTACACATTGTTGATTATCAATCTTTTTAATGCAAGCATAATCACATGTGCATTTATAAAAGGTTTTTAAAACAAACCAACATGTTTTTTGTATAAAATATTTATAGGTGACATTGATAAAAGTAGAAATGTCATTTTAAGGTAAAACAGGCATGTTTAAAACCAACAAGAAATACACAAATCTGGAACTTACAAAGTTCAACTTTTGTAGAAATTGAAGGCAATATCAGATATGAGTGATATTGCTTTCAGCAGATTGGGTGAAGTCACCCCTGGAAAAGCCAAATTTTGAAGATGCACACAAATTGCCAAATGTCAACATATGCTAGCTGCCATCATGGGGGATCAAGGGATGTGTTTTGTGGGTGCAACCCCTTCCTCTCAGCTACTTTATTATTGAGGAAGGGGTTGCACCCCCAAAACGCGTACATTGATCTCCCGTGATGGCAGATAACACATGTTGACACACTGTGTACATCTTCAAAATTTGGCTTTTCGAGAATAGTTAAAAAATGTGCAAAAAAATTTGGGAAAAAATAGCCAACTAAAGGGATTTCAAGGGGTTTTAAACTCTTCCTAAAACATCAGTGATGTTCTTCATTTTGTTTTGAACATCATTGATGTTTTGCTTGATGTATTCCAAGTCCCTATTATACCCCATGATCTCCCCAATCAGGATCTGGGCACTTTCACTGGTGAAATGTCTTTCATCCACAACATCACGATCACCTAAAAATATAGAAAAAAAAACACCATGTATTATAAATATGCAGGCATCCATCTCTTACCTGAGCCTGTGGTCGCAGACACTCACCTGTTGTGGTGACAATTTCCACCACGTCTCCCTCCTCCTCCTCCTGTTGGCTTTGTGGCATTTCCACTTCTTCATGAGGTGGGGGGTCTGTTGTCTCCTCTGATGAGTGGTGTCCTCTGAGTCTTTTCTCTCCTATGTAAAAAAAAAATAGGTATACTTAGCACAGATATTTGATGGGAGAAATAGGAATATGAAACATTGCTTGGAAGTGGGGTACAATTGTCTATTTTGGCAGAGTTACAAGATGAATAAATATTTTTTCACTTTGTCAAGCTTGAATACTTACCTGTTTTGTACAAGCTTCACAGATGGAGTCACCCCAATAGTATACACTGGAGCACCTGTGTGGGGCCCCCTAACAAAAAGGATGTTCTTTTGTCCCACACTAGTGCTCCAGCATCCAGATGTGTAAACAGCTGCTGAGTGTCCTCTCCTTACACAGAATCTAGTTTGCATTTCATTCTAGTTACAAACCCATCTAGACAACAAACTTATTTTAAGAGACGTAGGCTAGCAAAAATGTATTTAAATGCATCTGGCCAAAACATGGTGTTTTCTAGGCCGAACGAACAATGTTTCCTACGAACGAATAATGTGTTCATGAACATGAAAGTTGCCATTTTAAACTACAACAGTAAAGAAAAGCACATGGAGCAGCACAAACGTTCAAAATATTAAGGAATAGGAACACAGCACAACTACTTACTTTTTTGCAGCACTCTCCTGATCCTCCTATACTGATCATGCTCCCTTAATTTGAGGTCCGACCACCGTTTCCGGAGTTGATCCTTAGATCGACGTACCCCAAAATCCTTCTGCAGACTCTTCACAACTTTCGCCATGATCTTGGCCTTTCTGACACTGGGTTTGAGGTAAGGTCCATACCTCCCGTCATAGTCGGCCCTCTTCAGTATGTCGACCATCTCCAACATCTCCCCAAAGGACATATTTGAGGCCTTAAATCGTGTCCTCCGGGATCGTGACGTTTCTGGCTCCAGGCTTTCCTCCTCCTCGTTGGTGTAATTAGCATGCACCTGCTCTGTCTCTGCCATGTGCTCTTCCCCACTGCGCCAAACGAGAAGGGGTGGGGAATCGACTAGAAAGAACGTCAAGGGCGGGCAGAGTTTCACGCATGCGCAGTGTATATAAAGCGTAACACGCGTGCGTAATACATACGATCTGTGAGCGGAGGAAAGAGTATCGGAAGCGCCGATCGTGATAACGAAGGTAACATTTAAACTTGGGCCTATACTGCTTAGAAATTGAGGCCTATATTGGGACAAGATTAGGAGACTTTAGCCTGACATTAGGGTTTGTCTTGTGTTGTGTCTTGCACTGAAAATGGATATATTGAAGGATCAGGACATTATCACCATATTCATTGATATGTTCAGGAAGCTGCCCTATCTGTGACAGGTAAACCCCCCGAATATAAGAACCAAACAAAGAGGAAGGCAGCGCTGGATAATTTGCTGGAATTTGTGAAGCCGTGATCCCCACGGCAGACATCCCCTATTTGAAGGGCCCAATTGGTGGCACGAGGAGCACTTATCAAAGGGAGCGCAAGAAGGTCCAGGATTCCCTGTGATCAGGAGCTACAGATGACATTTATGCCCCCAGGCTGTGGTACTATGACAGGCTGCATTTTCTGGCAGGTCAGACTGAACCCAGGCCAGCACTCTCCAGTCTTCCTTCCATGCTTCCTTCCACCTCAACTTTGGCTTCTGACGTCCAATCTGGGCCTTCCAGGCAGCAACATGTGGAGCCCAGCTTGAGCCAGGTATAGCATTCTTCTAAAGATTTCTGGTTGTCAAATTAATGATGTTAAATCTATGTAAGTTTGGAG
Organism: Lithobates clamitans; assembly: GCA_037952925.1. NCBI lineage: Eukaryota > Metazoa > Chordata > Amphibia > Anura > Ranidae > Lithobates > Lithobates clamitans. Next base: position 120,960 of record JBBGZY010001581.1, on the reverse strand, counting down.
TACTAATTTCTGATTGTGATTAATTAACCAAAAACTAAAACAATGTCCCTTTTTCATATATAGGGAAGTCTCAGTCAGGAGGTGGCTGGTCCAAATAGCCTGCCCAATACCCAGGTCCCTCCCCTCCGCCTTCAAACAAAAAGTGGCAGGAAGAGGAGTAACCTGGAGGAGGCAGCAATTGGACTATTTTGGAAGGCTACTGAGGTCCTCAGAACCCCCCACAGTGTTGAAGAGGATTTTGCTGACCTAACAGCATGCAAAATGCTGCAAATGGAGGAGGGCCAACGCCTCGTATGTGAGTTTCTCATTTTAGAAGCACTAAATAAGGGGTTTAGGGGCCAACTTACATGCCAAAGCCACATTTGTGAGCTCACCCATGGTCCTCTTCCTCCTCCTCCAGGTCCTCCTCCACCTCCTCCTCCTCCAGGCCCTACTCCTCCTCCTGCCACATCTCCAACACCCGAGCCACAGCTGGAAAGGAAGCGTGTAAGGAAGACCAGAGAGTGATGGCCTGGGTTCAGTCTGGTCTGGCAAAAGATGCAGGCTCTTGTATGATCACAGCCTGGGGACATATATGTCATCTGCTGCTGTTCATGATCTCTTGGACTTCTGGACCAGATTGTACTCCCTTAGATATGGACTCCTCAGGCCATCAATTTTGCTGTAAAATAATTGATGTGTGCCCTGGGGGCCAGAGTCTTCGCCAGTTTCTCCTGTTTCTCCAGTGTTGCCTCCCTCTTTGATTGGTTATGAGCCCTTAATAAATGAATTTTTGTTTCAATTATACTTGCCTATGTGTGTTTTCCTTCAAAAAGGACAGTTTGTTGGTGAGGAGGCAGGTACATTTTAAAAATACAATGTGAAATTAACAAGAGACATCAACACCAAACAATCTCCTTGAGATAATTAAATAATACAGTATAATAATGGTGTTGTGGTAACTTGACACACAAAACACACCCAAAAATATTCTGAAGTAAAAAAAATTAACCAAAAAAAAAAACCACAAGATCAGGCTTTAAAAAAATCAAAAAAAAAATCCCCAAAATGATAATTTTTTAGTCAGATGTGACAAATAAAAATATATTGATGAAATCACGATAAATAATAAAGAAAGAAGTTTGTGAGAAGTCTGTGTGAATATGAGCAGCAAAACAACTTCATTCTTCTAGCATTATAAAGAAAAAGAGAGTGCGCTGCATTAAACGATTTAAAACATTGCAGCGTGATTAAAGTGCTATATCCATTCCGAACGCTAATTTTACCAGACCGAGCAGTTCCTTCTCGGAATTTATTCTGAGCTAGCGTGGCACTTTGTGCGTCGGAATTGTCCACACACGGTCGGAATTGACACAATCGGATTTTGTTGTCAGAAAATTTTATAGCCTGCTCTCAAACTTTGTGTGTCGGAAAATCCGATGGAAAAAGTCCAGTGGAGCCCACACACAGTCGGAATTTCCGACAACAAGCTTCGATTGTGTGTACAGGGCATTACACATCAACACATATCACTATGATTTGTTTCATATAGGTTTCCCACATGGAGGTCCACATCCTACACTCATTGCACCCACCAGCAATGGTTTTGCCTATGGCCGCTGTTCTCATTCCCGCAGATCACCCTGGAATCGGGCGGCTTTGCTTTGCAGCTCTCTGTGATTCTGGATGCTGTTACACTGGATCGCTGATGCAGACGTGCGTTTGGACGCACAACCTTTAATTCATTCTATACAAGTAAAATATTTGTAAACAAAACCTTTTTTAATTTCCTGCTTATTTACTGAAATTTTTTTTTCTTATTAAAAAATATTTTTTAGAATCATTCCATGACGTATGCTCCTGATGAGCGGTTGTTATACCGCAAAACACATAGAGTTTTGATTATTACCAATCTTCCCATATCATGGAATACCAAGATTTCAATGATTCCACTTACCTCCATAAGTATCTGTCATGGCATTAAATCTCTTTTATTATTTTAATGATTTGTCCTAATTTTCATGGCTCTTTTTGGGTCTAATCACAGTAACAAATGTACACATGCATATTGATTGTTATCTTTGCTCTCTGTGTGACAATGGATCATGACTTATTGTGTAACTTATATGTATTTTATGTATAATCAATCCATGCTTTATTATACAGAGGCTTGATGCCCACAGCATTTTAGAGGTTGGATGACCAAAATGTTTTTTACATACCATGGATTATACCAAATAAATGAATTTTGGTCACTTGACCTGTGTTTGTGCTGCTGTGTGCTTCATTTAAAGTTCCACTTCTCTTTTTCTTTTTTCTTTTAAAACAATGACCGGGATGGAGGTGAGCATCCCTTTGGTACTAGCCTCATTTAAAGTCCCAAATGTTCCTTTTTTGAAAGCAGGAAAGTATGACATGTTTATTATTTTTTTTTTAAAGTTTACTCTCATTTTAAACAAAATACTTGTTTTCACCTTATGTTTATCCTTTGTTGCATCCCTGTGTGGCACTTCTCAAATCAGTTTTCCTTATGGTGACAACAGTGGGCTATGTCTGCATAATATGTGTTAAATCAGCATCTTGTAGCCTCCAACAGAGTGTGACAGAGTAACAATGCTTGAGTGTAAGTTAGAGCCAGGAACAGAGCATTGTAATCCTATGAAAGAAAATACCAGAACCATCAGGCATTGTTATATAAAAAACGGTAAATTGTAAAATATTGGGAGTTACTTTTTACAAATTACATTATCAAAATCAATCTTATATGATGTTTTTGGTGAATGAGTTTACATGTACTTTAAACTTCAAACATTTCTGCCTGTATTAAAACTGAAAAATCTATTCACATGGATGAATGAACAAACAAACTATAAATACACGAATAAAAAAGCTAAAGAAACATAAATTGTGATGATATAGAGGTGCAATAATGATCTAAATACCGTAAGAAAAGTTTTTGTACTCACTAACTATAGAGTGATCACACCAATGTAATAATATGATTTTTAACTGGTTACTATGCATCTATATAAGTAGTCTTTAATAAAAAAACCTGCCCCAGCCTGCATGTTGGAGTGAAGGAACAGCAGTACACAGTAATATGAATGCTCTTTCCTCTTGTACGCATATACCCTGAGTTTAAGTGATAATACTGTGCAATGTAACAGCCTGATTTGATATCACTGCTGCTGTTCTGTTTTTTTTTTTAATATCTGCATGGAGTTTAGTTTTTAGTATATATACATGTATTTTATTTAAATAATAAAAAAAAAAATCATCATCATCATTCCATAACGAATTTCAAAACTTGGTGCAACAGCTTGTCTTCTAAAGAGAACATCTTATATCAGTAATTTCCTTTAACAAATTCAGTTCTCTGTGAAAATTGCTTTGCTTTGAGGTGGTACATTACACAGTCACACATTGTGCTATAGTCATTTAGAGCAAGTGGTTAAAAAGGATAAAACAAGGTGTTCCAGTCAATATTGCACTTGAAGATATTGACAGAAGTGGAGACCAAGGAAAAGTAATAACAAAAAAATGCTTTTAGAAAAAAAGATTCACTTTATATTCTGCATTTTCAGCTATGTTATTGTATATGTATATGTATTTTAAAGATTATCAGAGAGCACATTAGAAGAAAATAAAGCAAAATAGGACCTATTTATTATGTAAGTTTTACTTCAATGGATTTTAGATGAAAATGTACTCTTGTTAATTTTCTTTGAAATAGCCCTCATGACTGAACACAATGTATTTTTTTGTTGATTGCTCATCTGGGGAAAGTGTATCCTGATAAATAATATTTTGTTTCACTAGAATTATTGACTAACCATTTGTGTAAATGATTTATTTTGTTTGATCATTGAGCATGGCTAATGGACAAGAGATCACTAAATTATTCCGTGTTGAAATAGGATATATTTCCATTAAAGTTATTTGAAATTTGAAACAATCACTCCATGATTTATGAATACATGATTCAGAATATAATACACTTTAAATTCCATGAAGGTTTACAAATGACTGACAATGTCAGGTGGTAGCCATAATGTTTAAAAGACGGAGATATACTTCTCCATCCAATTTTTTTATTTCTTTTAGTTTGGAGTAGCAGAGGAAAAGTTACATTTTCTGTAACTGCATTGGCTAGATGTTCCTTATTTTATTTTTCTGTGATGTTGATAAAAGAAATGGGTGGTGCCAGTCACTGAGACAGATAACAATAGACAATTATGTACTGTAAATTAGAAATGTTAACTTTTTGCTGAAAACATGTTTTTGTTTTTATATTTCTTTTCATTGGGAGGATTTACCATCACTTCCTTTTTGAAGGGAGTGATGGGTAATCTCACCAAATGGGACACTAATGGTGATAAAGACTTGCTATAGGCTCTAATACTACCTTGTTCTATTCAAAATGAAAAGAAAAATGTTGGCAGGAGATGGTATTTAAATCAATTTTTACTATGGGAATCTGGCTGCAGGATAAATTTCCTCCACACAGTCCTTTCACATTTCCCTCTTCTACTTATCAACAGAACTTCCCCATTCTTTGCCATATTCCCAACTGTACTTTGTTTCCACTCAATCTGTTACTATTCAATGGTTAATGTCCTTTTTGCCTAGTGCAGGACATTTTTCATCTCAACCAGTTTCTTTGTTCTGAACTTTCACCTGTCTGACTTGTTGTCTTTCAATCAGGTTAATTTCCTGATAACTGTTAACATTCTGATAATAATAGACGTATGTCTTTTAATTCTTCCTAGTGTAGTATGCTGTTGTTGGTTTTTTTCTCACTTATCTATGAACCCTTAACACTCCTTGCTTGGGACATAGTGAAATAAAATAATGGACCTGAACTTTATAGGCACCCCAAGGATCACAAACGATATACAATTAAAACATTTTTGTTTTATCACAAACATAAAATCATAAAAACCACAATAAACATTTCTTCTCCACAAAATATATATATATATATATATATATATATATATATATATATATATATATATATATATACACACACACACACAGTGGGGACAGAAAGTATTCAGACCCCCTTACATTTTTCACTATTTGTTATATTGCAGCCATTTGCTAAAAGTTCATTTTTTTTCTCATTAATGTACACACAGCACCCCATATTGACAGAAAAACACAGAATTGTTGACATTTTTTGCAGATTTATTACAAAAGAAAAACTGAAATATCACATGGTCCTAAGTATTCAGATCCTTTGCTGTGACACTCATATATTTAACTCCGGTGCTGTCTATTTCTTCTGATCATCCTTGAGATGGTTCTACACCTTCATTTGAGTCCAGCTGTGTTTGATTGTACCGATTGGACTTGATTAGGAAAGCCACAAACCTGTCTATATAAGACCTTACAGCTCACAGTGCATGTTAGAACAAATGAGAATCATGAGGTCAATGGAACTGCCTGAAGATCTCAGAGACAAAATTGTGGCAAGGCACAGATCTGGCCAAGGTTACAAAAAAATTTCTGCTGCACTTAACGTTCCTAAGAGCACAGTGGCCTCCATAATCCTTACTTGGAAGACATTAGGCCTCCAGACATTGTGGCCTCCATAATCCTTAAATGGAAGATGTTAGGGACAACCAGAACCCTTCCTAGAGCTGGCCGTCCGGCCAAACTGAGCTATCGGGGGAGAAGAGCCTTGGTGAGAGAGGTAAAGAAGAACCCAAAGATCACTGTGGCTGAGCTCCAGAGATGCATTTGGGAGATGGGAGAAAGTTGTAGAAAGTCAACCATCACTGCAGCCCTCCACCAGTTGGGGCTCTATGGCAGAGTGGCCCGACGGAAACCTCTCCTCAGTGCCAGACAAATGAAAGCCCGCATGGAGTTTGCTAAAAAAACACCTGAAGGACTCCAAGATGGTGAGAAATAAGATTCTCTGGTCTGATGAGACCAAGATAGAACTTTTTGACCTTAATTCTAAGTGGTACGTGTATCTTTCTTTTGACTGCAACCAGTCGTTCTGTCCCTGCAGCTGAAAAACACCCCCACAGCATGATGCTGCCACCACCATGCTTCACTGTTGGGACTGTATTGGACAGGTGATGAGCAGTGCCTGGTTTTATCCACACATGCCACTTAAAATTACTAAGCACCCTAAAATGACATATACAAAATAACTAACACTGTGTTGAGGATACCAAAGATGAGTTGATCCTGAATAGAGGCATGCATAAACTATAGACCAAAATTGGATGGATGACTTGTAGGCACACAAATTCAGATCTAAAGGATAGTTACTATGTAAAACAATCTAGCACAGAGTTTCCAAGATGTAAGTACTTCACTATAAACACACCAAATAGCTATTTTACAAAGTCACCAAAGTAGTCTCTTGAACCAAAAAATACTCTGAATTATGATCCTTGGGGTGTGGATAAATAGGGGGCGCTATTAGTTAAAGTGGATAATGAAAAATTATTAAAGTGTTGAATGTTAAATACAATATAAAGACTAGGGATGATCCGAACACCCCCCGGTTCGGTTCGCACCAGAACCTGCGAACGGACCGAAAATTCGCACGAATGTTAGAACCCCATTGACGTCTATGGGACTCGAACGTTAAAATCAAAAGTGCTCATTTTAAAGGCTAATTTTCATGGTATTGTCCTAAAAAGGGTTTGGGGAACCGGGTCCTGCCCCAGGGGACATGTATCAATGCAAAAAAAGTTGTAAAAATGGCCATTTTTTCGGGAGCGGTGATTTTAATGATGCTTAAAGTAAAAAAAAAGTGAAATATTCCTTTAAATATCATACCTGGGGGGTTTCTATAGTATGTCTGTAAAGTGGTGCGTGTTTCCCTTGCTTAGAACAGTCCCTGCACAAAATGTCTTTTTTAAAGGAAAAAAAGTCATTTAAAACTGCTTGCGGCTTTAATGTAATGTCGAGTCCTGGCAATATGGATGGAAATCAGGGAGACAAACAGCATGGGTACCCCCCCGTCCATTACCAGGCCCTTTGGGTCTTGTATGGATATTAAGAGGAACCCCGCACCCAAATTAAAAAGAGGAAAGGTGTGGGGCCACCAGGCCCTATATACTCTGAACAGCAGTATACAGGTGGTGCAAACAAGACAGGGACTATAGGTTTGTTGTTAAGTAGAATCTGTTTGTAATTTTGAACGGGTACATTTTTAACGTGTTTAGCTCCAGCCAAAAAATTTTTAAGCTTTTTGGAAAACATCACCCCTGTGACATTTGTTTTGCTGTCTGTGCTCCTCTTCAGAAGATTTCATTTCACTTTTTGTCCCAATGACAAATGTTTTTTGAAAATTTGGGGTTTTTTGTGAAACAAGGATTGGTGATAAAGCATCAGTGGAAAGGAGAAATGTTTTTTCCGGTATTAACCCTTACCGGAGAGAATTTCCCTTCCTAGGGGTAGATTTCATCTTACTTCCTGTTGTCTCCTTCCGTTTGCAAGTAAGAGTCATTTGTAAGTTGGAAGTTTGAAAGTAGGGGCCTGCCCTATATACTCAGCAGAAATTTGGGCCTTAGGTGTTGTTGTGGCCACAACACTGTAAGCCCTCACAGGGCCCTGCTGTGAAATATTAGATCAAGAATTTTAATTACATGTTGAACAGGGGCAGAAAAATTGGGCCTTTGGTGGTGGTGGTGGTGGTGCTGGTGCCACAACACTGCAAGTCCTCACTCGCTCTTGGTGGGCACAGAAATGGGCCCTGCTGTGAAATATTAGATCAAGAATTGTAATTACATGCCCCTGTTGAACAGGGGCAGAAAAATTGGGCCTTTTTGTGGTGGTGCTGGTGCCACAACACTGTAAGTCCTCACTCTCTCTTGGTGGGCGCAGAAACAGGCCCTGCTGTGAAATACTAGATCAAGAATTGTAATTACATGCCCCTGTTGAACAGGGGCTGAAAAATTGGGCCTTAGGCACTGGTGCTGGTGCCACAACACTGCAATCCCTCACAGATACTCTAGTTGGAATGCAGGAACGAGCCCTGCTGCAAAGTATTGCATCAAAAATTGTAATTACATGCCCCTGTTAAACAGGGGCTGAAAAAGTAGGCCTTAGGCACTGGTGCTGGTGCTACAACACTGCAACCCCTCACAGATACTCTAGATGGAATGCAGGAACGAGCCCTGCTGCAAAGTATTACATCAAAAATTGTAATTACACGCCCCTGTTAAACAGGGGCTGAAAAATTGGGCTTTAGGCACTGGTGCTGGTGCCACAACACTGCAACTTCTCACAGAAACTCTAGTTAGAACGCAGAAACGAGCCCTGCTGCAAAGTATTGCATCAAAAATTGTAATTACACACCCCTGTTAAACAGAGGCTGAAAAATTGGGCCTTAGACACTGGTGGTGGCACCCAGAACCAAAAATGTTCTTACAAGCTATCAGAGTGATCATTGAGGAGGAAGAGGATAATTACTCAGGGTAGTCACTCAGCATCAGCCTAGGCAGTCTTTGTAGGGATCTGAGATTTAAAAAAAATTATTCGGTTACATCAGCATCAGGTGCTTGGTAGCTGGTGGTGATCCAAGACTGATTCATCTTTATGAAGGTCAGTCGATCGATGAGTCGGTGGACAGACGCACCCTGTGATCAGTTACAAAGCCTCCAGCAGCACTGAATGTGCGTTCCAAAAGAACGCTGCATGCAGGACAGGCCAGTAGCTCAAATGCATACTATGCAAGCTTTGGCCAGTGATCCATCCTCAAAACCCAGTAACCCAGAGGATTTTCGGTGGGAAAGGTGTCCAAGTCAAATCTTGCCCCTAGGTATTCCTGCACCATGTAAAACAGACGCTGGCGATGGTTGCTGGAACCGATCATACCTTGGGGCTGCGGACTAAAAAATTGTCTGAACGCATCAGTCAGATGGCCACCTTCTCCACCGCTCCTTCTTTGACTGACCGAAGCCTCAGCAACACGTTGTCCAGAAACAGAAGTTTGTAACCTCCCAGACTCTGGGAACGCGTTGCACAGACCTTTCTGCAAGGCCTCCTGAAGATGTTTCATCCTCTGCTCCCTCTGCGATGGCAAGATAAGGTCCGCAACCTTACCCTTGTAACGTGGATCAAGGAAGGTTGCCAGCCAGTATTGGTCCTTCTCCTTGATACCACGAATATGAGGATCCTTACGCAGGCTTTGCAGGATCAGGGAGGCCATGCAGCGTAGGTTTGCTGAGGCATTCGGTCCGGAGTCCTCTGGGTCACTAAGGATGACATGGTCCGCAGCCACCTCCTCCCAGCCACGTACAAGTCCATGTGTTTCTTGGGACTCATTCCTTAAAGACTGCTGCTGACGCTGAGTGCCAGGCTCCACCTCCATCCTGACACAATCCTCCTCCTCCTCTTCCTGTGTGATCGGCGGGCACGCAGGAACACTGTCTGGATAAAGGGGGCCTTGAGAGCTAAGGGAGTCCTCCTCTTCCTGCCTCTGTTCTGCCTCAAGTGCCCTGTCCATTAACCCATGCAGCGTGTGCTCCAACAGGTGGACAAGGGGGACAGTGTCACTGATGCATACACTGTCACTGCTCACCATCCTCGTGGCCTCCTCAAATGGTGACAGGACAGTGCATGCATCCCTGATCATGGTCCACTGGCGTGGGGAAAAAAAAACAAGCTCCCCTGACCCTGTCCTGGTGCCATAGTCGAACAGGTACTCATTGATGGCCCTCTGCTGCATGTGCAGCTTCTGCAGCATGGCCAAGAATGAGTTCCACCTGGTGGGCATGTCACAGATTAGGCGGTTCTTGGGCAGGTTAAACTCCTTTTGGAGGTCCGCCAGCCGAGCACTGGCATTATATGACCGGCGGAAATGCACACAGACTTTCCTGGCCTGCCTCAGGACATCCTGCAAGCCCGGGTACCTGCCCAAGAACCGCTGCACCATCAAGTTAAGGACGTGAGCCAAGTAGAACACATGGGTTATTTGTCCCTGTCGGAGGGCAGAGAGGAGGTTGGTGCCATTGTCGCAAACCACTATTTCTGCCTTAAGTTGGCGTGGCGTGGCGTCAACCACCTCTGAACCTGCAGAGCTGACAGAACCTCTGCCCCAGTGTGGCTCCTGTCACCAAAGCACACCAGCTCAAGCACCGCATGGCATCTTTTGGCCTGCGTACTTGCGTAGCCCCTTGAATGCCTATGGAGCACCGCTGGTTCCGAGGACGAATCACAGGAAGAGGCCATGGAGGAAGAAGAAGAGGAGGGGGTAGAGGAGAGAGGTGTGTCACAATCATTAGTAGTGGCATTTTGGAGGTGTGGTGGCGCAGCAACCTCCAACACTACTGCACCTTGTCCTGCATCCTTCCCAGCTGCCAGCAGAGTCACCCAATGCGCCGTGAAACTTAGGTAACATCCCTGTCCATGCCTGCTGGACCATGAGTCAGCTGTAATATGCACCTTACCGCTGACTGCCCTGTCCAGCGAGGCATGGACATTGCCTTCCACATGCCGGTAGAGAGCCAGAATCGCCTTCTGTGAGAAAAAGTGGCGTTTGGGTACCTGCCGCTAAGGGAACCGCACATTCCACAAACTTACGGAAGGGGGCAGAGTCTACCAACTGAAAAGGCAGCAGTTGAAGTGCTAGCAATTTTGCCAAGCTAGCATTCAACCGCTGGGCATGTGGATGGCTGGGAGCGAACTTATTTCGGCGGTGCAGCAGCTGGGGGAGGGAAATTTGCCTGGTACAATCTGACGTCGGTGTACCGAAAGCAGATTGCCCACAAGTACTTGGCTGTGACACACCTAATTCTACACCTTCATTCCTCTCAGTGCAGGTCTCTGAGAGGACTGAAGGTATAGTGGGGTTGGAGATCTCAGCTGATGAGGAGCAAGGAGAGGTCCTCTTTGTTCTTTGGTGTGGGTCTTTTAGATACGCTTGCCAACGAACTGCCTGGCAGGTCAACATATGTCTGGTCAAGCATGTGGTGCCCACGTGAGATACGCTTGAGACATATGTTGCAAATAGCAGCGGTGCGATCTAATGCACTCGTCTCAAAAAAGGCCCACACCAAAGAACTTTTTGAATAGCACGCAGAGACTGCAGCGCCTGCACATGTGGAGCTTTGGGGTGTGATGCAGTCAGTGTGCTGCCCTTAGGCTGGCCCCTGGAGGGCATCCTGCCCCATTGGTGATGTGCTGACGTGTGGTCACGTTGAGTCAGTGACCTAATCATTCCCTCCCTCCTCATCACTGGAGCAAACCTGGCAGTAGGCTGCAGCAGGGGGAGCATGACTGCCAGATTGCTGTCCTTCTTGGGCACCCCCTCTGTCCGTGCTCACGTTACTGCCTTCATCTAGCTCAGTATCATTATCAGAGCCTTCCAAACGCTGGGCATCCTCCTGGAGCATGTACCCAACACTGTGGACAAACAGTTTGAGGGACTCCTCAGGAGGACATGGTGGGGCTAGGGAAGGAGTCACTGATGACATTGAGCCGAGGGAAGAGGCCACTGCTTTGCCAGACAAAGTACCCTGAGCATGGGTGAGAGAGGATGAGGAGGATGAGAATGGCTTGGTCATCCACTCGACCAAGTCTTCCGCATGTTGCAGCTTAGCACGGCCAGCTGCTGAAAAAAAGGCCAAACGTGTCCCACGGTCACGTGCTGATGAGGATGCACCGTCTCCACGACCAGCACTGTTGCCTCTAGACGCAGAGCCTGCTTGCCCTCTTTTATTGGCTGGTGACTGTCTGCCTCTCCTTGTTGGCCTATATATACATACACACACACACACACACACACACACACACACACACACACAGTATCACACAAAAGTGGGTACACCCCTCGCATTTTTGTAAATATTTTATTATATATTTTCATGTAACAACACTGAAGAAATTACACTTTGCTTCAATGTAAAGTAATGAGTGTACAGCTTGTATAACAGTGTCAATTTGTTGTCCCCTCAAAATAACTCAACACACAGCCATTAATATCTAAACCACTGGCAACAACAGTGATTAAAGTGAAAATGTCCAAATTGGGCCCAAAATGTCAATATTTTGTGCGGCCACCATTATTTTCCAGCTCTACCTTAACCCTCTTGGGCTTGGGATTCACCAGAGCTTCACAGGTTGCCACTGGAGTCCTCTTCCACTCCTCCATGACGTCATCACAGAGCTGGTGGTAGTGATAGGATCAGGAAAACACCACCAACCTTCTACAGGTAGCTTTAGGTGAACACTGTGCAGAGCTTGCCAAAAAATAACTTGTGAATGAATGAATGATTTTTAAAGCACTGCAAATGTGAACTGAATCGCCTCAAGGCGCTAATGCGTTTGTGTTGTCAGATTCTTAGCAGAGGTAAGTCTTGAGTTTTTTCCTGAAGGCCTGATGGTTTTCTGCCATGCGGATGTGAGTTGGAAGAGAGTTACATAGCCCAGGTCCCTGGACTGTGAATCTTCGTTCTCCCCTTGCTTTGTAGCGGTATTTGGGAACAAGGAGGAGGTTTTGACTAGATGATCGCAGATTGCAATTCGGTGTTTAGTGTTTTATTTTCTCTCGGAGGTATTGAGGGGCGTTACCTTGTATGCATTTGTGGGTAAGGCAGAGGGTCTTGAATGTGATACGATTCTTTAATGTTAGCCAATGTAGGCTCCTCTGGGATGGGGAGATGGACTCCCAGGGTTTTTTTCCTGTTAGCAGTCTTGCCGCCGCGTTTTGAATGGTCTGTAGGCGCACAAGCTTATATTGGGGTAATCCTATGTAGAGTGAGTTTGTGTAGTCGAGACGGGAATTGATGATTGTTCCAACTACTGCTGCTTTGTCATCTTCTGGGATGAAGGAGATGAGTCTGCGTAGCAGGCGGAGGAGATGGTGATATCCACTAACTACTGATCCTATTTGTGCATCCATTGTCATTTCTGAGTCAAAGATAATTCCAAGACTTTTGGCTTTGGTGCTCGGAGAGATGGTTTGTCAAAAGATGGCGGGAGGTGTCCATGGAGTCTTGATTTGGGGGTTTTGATTAGCGTGTAGGTAGAGAAGTTCTGTTTTTGACCCGTTGAGTTTGAGGGAACTAATTGTCATCCAGTCATCGATTAAAGTGAGGCATTTCTCTAGTTGCTGATGGTGGTCTTTTTGTCCGGTGATGCGAAAGTAGATTTGGGTATCGTCAGCGTATGGGTGGAAGCAGAGGTCTGATTTTTTGATGATTTTGAGGAGAGGGCGGATGTCGATGTTGAATAACACTGGCAACAAGGGTGAACCCTGAGGGACTCCACAGGAGATTGTCCGGGTTTCCGACATAACTTGTAGCTTATTTAGCTGCCTGCGGTAGTGATAGGATCAGGAAAACACCACCAACCCTCTACACATAGCTTTAGCTGAACACTGTGCAGAGGTCGCACTACACTAACTTGTAGTCTTAGCTGAACACTGTGAGGAGGATGCACTAAACTAACTTGTAGCTTTAGCTGAACACTGTGCAGAGGTCGCCCTACACTAACTTGTAGTTTTCGCTGAACACTGTGAGGAGGACACACTACACCAACTTGTAGCTTTAGCTTAACACTGTGAGGAGGATGCACTACACTAACTTGTAGCTTTAGCTGAACACTGTGCAGAGGTCACACTAAACTAACTTGTAGCTTTAGCTGAACACTGTGAGGAGGACGCACTACACTAACTTGTAGCTTTAGCTGAACACTGTGCAGAGGTCTCACTCCACTAACTTGTAGTTTTAGCTGAACACTGTGAGGAGGACACACTAAACTAACTTGTAGCTTTAGCTGAACACTGTGCAGAGGTCGCACTACACTAACTTGTAGTTTTAGCTGAACACTGTGAGGAGGACGCACTACACTAACTTGTAGCTTTAGCTGAACACTATGCAGAGGTCACACTACACTAACTTGTAGTTTTTGCTAAACACTGTGAGGAGGACACACTACACCAACTTGTAGCTTTAGCTGAACACTGTGAGGAGGACGCACTACCCTAACTTGTAGCTTTAGCTGAACACTGTGCAGAGGTCACACTAAACTAACTTGTAGCTTTAGTTGAACACTGTGAGGAGGACGCACTATACTAACTTGTAGCTTTAGCTGAACACTGTGCAGAGGTCTCACTACACTAACTTGTAGTTTTAGCTGAACACTGTGAGAACGCACTACACTAGCTTGTGGCTTTAGCTGAACACTGTGCAGAGGCCTCACTACACTAACTTGTAGTTTTAGCTGAACACTGTGAGGAAGACACACTACCCTAACTTGTAGCTTTAGCTGAACACTGTGCAGAGGTCTCACTACAATAACTTGTAGTTTTAGCTGAACACTGTTAGGAGGACGCACTACACTAACTTGTAGCTTTAGCTGAACACTGTGCAGAGGTCACACTGAACTAACTTGTAGCTTTAGCTGAACACTGTGAGGAAGACGCACTACACTAACTTGTAGCTGTAGCTGAACACTGTGCAGAGGTCTCACTCCACTAACTTGTAGTTTTAGCTGAACACTGGGAGAAGGACGCACTACACTAACTTGTAGCTTTAGCTGAACACTGTGCAGAGGTCGCACTACACTAACTTGTAGTTTTAGCTGAACACTGTGAGGAGGACGCACTACACTAACTTGTAGCTTTAGCTGCACACTGTGCTGAGGTCGCACTACACTAACTTGTAGTTTTTGCTGAACACTGTGAGGAGGACACACTACACCAACTTGTAGCTTTAGCTGAACACTGTGAGGCGGACGCACTACCCTAGCTTGTAGCTTTAGCTGAACACTGTGCAGAGGTCACACTAAACTAACTTGTAACTTTAGCTGAACACTGTGAGGAGGACACACTACACTAACTTGTAGCTTTAACTGAACACTGTGCAGAGGTCGCACTACACAAACTTGTAGTTTTTCCGCTGAACACTGTGAGGAGGACACACTGCACCAACTTGTAGCTTTAGCTGAACACTGTGAGGAGGACACACTACCCTAACTTGTAGCTTTAGCTGAACACTGTGCAGAGGTCACACTAAACTAACTTGTAGCTTTAGCTGAACACTGTGAGGAGGACGCACTACCCTAACTTGTAGCTTTAGCTGAACAGTGTGCAGAGGTCCCACTACACTAACTTGTAGTTTTAGCTGAACACTGTGAGGATGACACACTACACTAACTTGTAGCTTTAGCTGAACACTGTGCAGAGGTCACACTAAACTAACTTGTAGCTTTAGTTGAACACTGTGAGGAGGACGCACTACACTAACTTGTAGCTTTAGCTGAACACTGTGCAGAGGTCTCACTACACCAACTTGTAGTTTTAGCTGAACACTGTGAGGATGCACTACACTAGCTTGTAGCTTTAGCTGAACACTGTGCAGAGGCCTCACTTCACTAACTTGTAGTTTTAGCTGAACACTGTGAGGAAGACGCACTACCCTAACTTGTAGCTTTAGCTGAACACTGTGCAGAGGTCACACTAAACTAACTTGTAGCTTTAGCTGAACACTGTGAGGAGGACGCACTACACTAACTTGTAGCTGTAGCTGAACACTGTGCAGAGGTCCCACTACACTAACTTGTAGTTTTAGGTGTACACTGTGAGGATTACGCACTACACTAACTTGTAGCTTTAGCTGAACAGTGTGCGGAGGTCCCACTACACTAACTTGTAGTTTTAGCTGAACACTGTGAGGAAGACGCACTACACTAACTTGTAGCTTTAGCTGAACACTGTGCAGAGGTCGCACTACACTAATTTGTAGTTTTAGCTGAACACTGTGAGGAGGACGCACTACCCTAACTTGTAGCTTTAGCTGAACACTGTGCAGAGGTCACACTAAACTAACTTGTAGCTTTAGCTGAACACTGTGAGGAGGACACACTACACCAACTTGTAGCTTTAGCTGAACACTGTGAGGAGGACACACTACCCTAACTTGTAGCTTTAGCTGAACACTGTGCAGAGGTCACACTAAACTAACTTGTAGCTTTAGTTGAACACTGTGAGGAGGACGCACTACACTAACTTGTAGCTTTAGCTGAACACTGTGCAGAGGTCTCACTACACTAACTTGTAGTTTTAGCTGAACACTGTGAGGACGCACTACACTAGCTTGTGGCTTTAACTGAACACTGTGCAGAGGCCTCACTACACTAACTTGTAGTTTTAGCTGAACACTGTGAGGAAGACGCACTACACTAACTTGTAGCTTTAGCTGAACACTGTGCAGAGGTCTCACTACACTAACTTGTAGTTTTAGCTGAACACTGTTAGGAGGACGCACTACACTAACTTGTAGCTTTAGCTGAACACTGTGCAGAGGTCACACTAAACCAACTTGTAGCTTTAGCTGAACACTGTGAGGAGGAAGCACTACACTAACTTGTAGCTGTAGCTGAACACTGTGCAGAGGTCTCACTACACTAACTTGTAGTTTTAGCTGAACACTGTGAGGAGGATGCACTACACTAACTTGTAGCTTTAGCTGAACACTGTGCAGAGGTCACACTAAACTAACTTGTAGCTTTAGCTGAACACTGTGAGGAGGACACACTACACCAACTTGTAGTTTTAGCTGAACACTGGGAGGAGGATGCACTACACTAACTTGTAGCTTTAGCTGAACACTGTGCAGAGGTCACACTAAACTAACTTGTAGCTTTAGCTGAACACTGTGAGGAGGACGCACTACACTAACTTGTAGCTTTAGCTGAACACTGTGCAGAGGTCTCACTCCACTAACTTGTAGTTTTAGCTGAACACTGTGAGGAGGACGCACTACACTAACTTGTAGCTTTAGCTGAACACTGTGCAGAGGTCGCACTACACTAACTTGTAGTTTTAGCGGAACACTGTGAGGAGGACGCACTACACTAACTTGTAGCTTTAGCTGAACACTGTGCAGAAGTCGCACTACACTAACTTGTAGTTTTTGCTGAACACTGTGAGGAGGACACACTACACCAACTTGTAGCTTTAGCTGAACACTGTGAGGAGGACGCACTACCCTAGCTTGTAGCTTTAGCTGAACACTGTGCAGAGGTCACACTATACTAACTTGTAGCTTTAGCTAAACACTGTGAGGAGGACACACTACACTAACTTGTAGCTTTAGCTGAACACTGTGCAGAGGTCGCACTACACAAACTTGTAGTTTTTCCACTGAACACTGTGAGGAGGACACACTGCACCAACTTGTAGCTTTAGCTGAACACTGTGAGGAGGACATACTACCCTAACTTGTAGATTTAGCTGAACACTGTGCAGAGGTCACACTAAACTAACTTGTAGCTTTAGCTGAACACTGTGAGGAGGATGCACTATCCTAACTTGTAGCTTTAGCTGAACAGTGTGCAGAGGTCCCACTACACTAACTTGTAGTTTTAGCTGAACACTGTGAGGAGGACGCACTACACTAACTTGTAGCTTTAGCTGAACACTGTGCAGAGGTCACACTAAACTAACTTGTAGCTTTAGTTGAACATTGTGAGGAGGACGCACTACACTAACTTGTAGCTTTAGCTGAACACTGTGCAGAGGTCTCACTACACTAACTTGTAGTTTTAGCTGAACACTGTGAGGACGCACTACACTAGCTTGTAGCTTTAGCTGAACACTGTGCAGAGGTCACACTAAACTAACTTGTAGCTTTAGTTGAATACTGTGAGGAGGACGCACTACACTAACTTGTAGCTTTAGCTGAACACTGTGCAGAGGTCTCACTACACTAACTTGCAGTATTAGCTGAACACTGTGAGGAAGACGCACTACACTAACTTGTAGCTTTAGCTGAACACTGTGCAGAGGTCACACTAAACTAACTTGTAGCTTTAGCTGAACACTGTGAGGAGGACACACTACACTAACTTGTAGCTGTAGCTGAACACTGTGCAGAGGTCCCACTACACTAACTTGTAGTTTTAGGTGTACACTGTGAGGATTACGCACTACACTAACTTGTAGCTTTAGCTGAACAGTGTGCGGAGGTCCCACTACACTAACTTGTAGTTTTAGCTGAACACTGTGAGGAAGACGCACTACACTAACTTGTAGCTTTAGCTGAACACTGTGCAGAGGTCGCACTACACTAACTTGTAGTTTTAGCTGAACACTGTGAGGAGGACGCACTACCCTAACTTGTAGCTTTAGCTGAACACTGTGCAGAGGTCACACTAAACTAACTTGTAGCTTTAGCTGAACACTGTGAGGAGGATGCACTACCCTAACTTGTAGCTTTAGCTGAACACTGTGAGGAGGACGCACTACACTAACTGTAAATAGTCTAGCTGCCTGACTGTGGTACTAATAGGATCAAAAGAACACCAGTAATTTTCTTCAGGTAGCTGTAAATACTGTAACAAGACAAGCCTGCCTGTCAGTAGGAAGATAACAGGAACGGATCTAGCTCAACTGAATACAGTGTATATATATATATATATATATATATATATATATATATATATATATATATATATATGCAACACCTGGGATGCATATATATACACACAATACACTGTAAGTGCAGCTAACTCACTGACTGTCCTGCCTAATCTAGCTAACTCAAATGAAATGACACTGTCTCTCTCTCTCTCTAAGCACGCCGGAACACACTACACAGGGCCGCCGTGCAGGCTTTGTGAGGTTTGTGATAGGTTTTCCATTTAGTCTTTATTAGGGATGAGCTTCGTGTTCGAGTCGAACCCATGTTCGACTCGAACATCGGATGTTCGATCGTTCGTCGAATTGCGAACGATATGGGCCGTTCGCGACAAATTCGTGTGGCGCGTCATGGCCCATAATTCACTGCGGCATCGCAGTGCATTGCTGGCTGATGATTGGCCAAGCATGCACTATGACACACATGATTGGCCAATCACAGCGCCGTCGGCAGGGAGAGCAGTAATTGGCCAAAGCCAGGGTGGCTTTGGCCAATTATGGCTCAGGGGGTTTAGTACACGCCCCACACTATATAAGGCCACCTGCACATCGGCCCTGCATAGTGTGTTCCAGCATTGAGAGACAGAGAGACAGTGTCATTTGATTTAAGTTAGATAGATTAGGTAGGACAGTCAGTCAGTTAGCTGCATTTACAGTGTATTGTGTATATATATATATATATATATGCATTCCAGGTATTATATATATATATATATATATATATACACTGTATTCAGTTTAGCTAGATCCGTTCCTGTTATTATCTTCCTACTGACAGACAGGCAGGTGTTGTTACAGTATTTGAAGAAAATTGCTGGTGTTCTTCTGATCCTATTAGTCCTATTAACTACAGTATTTACAGTTAGTGTAGTGTGCACCTAAAGCTACCTGTAGAAGATTGGTGGTGTTTTTCTGATCCTATCACTACCGCAGGCAGCTACATTATTTTTTAGTGTAGTGCGACCTCTGCACAGTGTTCAGGTAAAGCTCCAAATTAGTGTAGTGCGACCTCTGCACAGTGTTCAGCTAAAGCTACCTTTAGAAGGTTGGTGTTGTTTTCCTGATTCTATCACTACCGCAGGCAGGTACAGTATTTACACGTTGGTGTAGTGCGACCTCTGCACAGTGTTCAGCTAAAGCTACCTGTAGAAGATTGGTGGTGTTTTCCTGATCCTATCACTACCGCAGGCCGCTACATTATTTAAACGTTAGTGTAGTGCGTCCTCTGCACAGTGTTCAGCTAAAGCTACAAGTTAGTGTAGTGCGACCTCTGCACAGTGTTCAGCTAAAGCTACCTGTAGAATGTTGGTGTTGTTTTCCTGATCCTATCACTACCGCAGGCAGCTACATTATTTACACGTTAGTGTAGTGCGATCTCTGCACAGTGTTCAGCTAAGGCTACCTGTAGAAGGTTGGGTGGTGTTTTTCTGATCCTATCACTACCGCAGGCAGCTACATTATTTACACGTTAGTGTATTGCGACCTCTGTACAGTGTTCAACCAAAGCCACCTGTAGAAGGTTGGTGGTGTTTTCCTGATCCTATCACTACCGCAGGCAGCTACATTATTTACACATTAGTGTAGTGCGACCTCTGCACAATGTTCAGCTAAAGCTACAAGTTAGTGTAGTGCGACCTCTGCACAGTGTTCAGCTAAAGCTACAAGTTAGTGTAATTCAACCTCTGCACAGTGTTCAGCTAAAGCTACCTGTAGAAGGTTGGTGTTGTTTTCCTGATTCTATCACTACTGCAGGCAGCTACATTATTTACAGTGTAGTGCAACCTCTGCACAGTGTTCATCTAAAGCTACCTGTAGAAGGTTGGTGGTGTTTTCCTGATCCTATCACTACCGCAGGCAGCTACATTATTTACACGTTAGTGTATTGCGACCTCTGTACAGTGTTCAACTAAAGCTACCTGTAGAAGGTTGGTGGTGTTTTCCTGATCCTATCACTACCATAGGCAGCTACATTATTTACACGTTAGTGTAGTGCGACCTCTGCACAGTGTTCAGCTAAAGCTACCTGTAGAAGGTTGGTGGTGTTTTCCTGATCCTATCAGTACCGCAGGCAGCTACATTATTTACACGTTAGTGTAGTGCGACCTCTGCACAGTGTTCAGCTAAAGCTACAAGTTAGTGTAGTGCGACCTCTGCACAGTTTTTAGCTAAAGCTACCTGTAGAATGTTGGTGTTGTTTTCCTGATCCTATCACTACCGCAGGCAGCTACATTATTTACAAGTTAGTGTAGTGCGATCTCTGCACAGTGTTCAGCTATAGCTACCTGTAAAAGGTTGGGTGGTGTTTTTCTGATCCTATCACTACCGCAGGCAGCTACATTATTTACACTTTAGTGTATTGCGACCTCTGTACAGTGTTCAACCAAAGCCACCTGTAGAAGGTTGGTGGTGTTTTCCTGATCCTATCACTACCGCAGGCAGCTACATTATTTACACGTTAGTGTAGTGCGACCTCTGCACAGTGTTCAGCTAAAGCTACAAGTTAGTGTAATGTGACCTCTGCACAGAGTTCAGCTAAAGGTACAAGTTAGAGTAGTGCGATCTCTGCACAGTGTTCAGCTAAAGCTACATGTAGAAGGTTGGTGTTGTTTTCCTGATCCTATCACTACCACAGGCAGCTACATTATTTACATGTTAGTGTAGTGTGACCTCTGCACAGTGTTCAGCTAAAGCTCCAAGTTAGTGTAGTGCGACCTCTGCACAGTGTTCAGCTAAAGCTACAAGTTAGTGTAATGCGACCTCTGCACAGTGTTCAGCTAAAGCTACCTGTAGAAGGTTGGTGTTGTTTTCCTGATTCTATCACTACTGCAGGCAGCTACATTATTTACAGTGTAGTGCAACCTCTGCACAGTGTTCATCTAAAGCTACCTGTAGAAGGTTGGTGGTGTTTTCCTGATCCAATCACTACCGCAGGCAGCTACATTATTTAAACGTTAGTGTATTGCAACCTCTGTACAGTGTTCAACTAAAGCTACCTGTAGAAGGTTGGTGGTGTTTTCCTGATCCTATCACTACCATAGGCAGCTACATTATTTACACGTTAGTGTAGTGCGACCTCTGCACAGTGTTCAGCTAAAGCTACCTGTAGAAGGTTGGTGGTGTTTTCCTGATCCTATCACTACCGCAGGCAGCTACATTATTTACACGTTAGTTTAGTGCAACCTCTGCACAGTGTTCAGCTAAAGCTACCTGTAGAAGGTTGGTGGTGTTTTCCTGATCCTATCACTACCGCAGGCAGCTACATTATTTCCACGTTAGTGTAGTGCGACCTCTGCACAGTGTTCAGCTAAAGCTACAAGTTAGTGTAGTGCGACCCCTGCACAGTCTTCAGCTAAAGCTACCTGTAGAAGGTTGGTGGTGTTTTCCTGATCCTATCACTACCGCAGGCAGCTACATTATTTAAACGTTAGTGTAGTGCGTCCTCTGCACAGTGGTCAGCTAAAGCTACAAGTTAGTGTAGTGCGACCTCTGCACAGTGTTCAGCTAAAGCTACAAGTTAGTGTAGTGCGACCTCTGCACAGTATTCAGCTAAAGCTACCTGTAGAAGGTTGGTGGTGTTTTCCTGATCCTATCACTACCGCAGGCAGCTACATTATTTACACGTTAGTTTAGTGCAACCTCTGCACAGTGTTCAGCTAAAGCTACCTGTAGAAGGTTGGTGGTGTTTTCCTGATCCTATCACTACCGCAGGCAGCTACATTTTTTCCACATTAGTGTAGTGCGACCTCTGCACAGTGTTCAGCTAAAGCTACAAGTTAGTGTAGTGCGACCCCTGCACAGTGTTCAGCTAAAGCTACCTGTAGAAGGTTGGTGGTGTTTTCCTGATCCTATCACTACCGCAGGCAGCTACATTATTTAAACGTTAGTGTAGTGCGTCCTCTGCACAGTGTTCAGCTAAAGCTACAAGTTAGTGTATTGTGACCTCTGCACAGTGTTCAGCTAAAGCTACAAGTTAGTGTAGTGCGACCTCTGCACAGTCTTCATCTAAAGCTACCTGTAGAAGATTGGTGGTGTTCTCATACTAATAATACTACAGGCAGGCAGTTGATTTTGCTAGCTGCAGTATCAGTGTATATATATATATATATATATATATATATATATATATATATATATATATATATATATATATATATATATATATATATATATATATATATATATATATATATATATATATATATATATATATATATATATATATATATATATATATATATATATATATATATATATATATATATATATATATATCCCAGCTTTGTGCAGCTACATCTCACTGCAGGCCATTAGTATGTCTGGAAGGCCAACAAGGAGAGGCAGACAATCACAAGCCAAAAAAAGAGGGCAAGCAGGCTCTGTGTCTCGAGGCAACAGTGCTGGTAGTGGACATGGTGCATCCTCATCAGCACGTGGCCGTGGGACACGCTTGGCCTTTTTTTCGGCAGCTGGCTGCATTGAGCCGCAAAATGCGGAAGACTTTTCGAGTGGATGACCAAGCCTTCATGGCCTCGCTGGACAGGGCGGTCAGCGCTAAGGTGCATTTTACCGCTGACTCATGGTCCAGCAGGCATGGACAGGGACATTACCTAAGTTTCATGGCGCATTGGGTGACTCTTCTGGCAGCTGGTAAGAATGCAGGACAAGGGGCAGTAGTGTTGGAAGTTGTTCCGCCACCATGCCTCCAAAATGCCACTACTAGTGATTCTGACACACCTCTCTCCTCCACCCCCTCCTCTTCTTCTTCCTCCATGGCCTCTTCCTGTGCTTTGTCCTCAGAACCAGCGGTTCTCCGTAGGTGTTCAAGGGGCTACGCAAGTACGCAGGCCAAAAGATGCCATGCAGTGCTTGAGCTGGTGTGCTTGGGGACAGGAGCCACCTTGGGGCAGAGGTTCTGTCAGCTCTGCAGGTGCAGGTTCAGAGGTGGTTGATGCCACACCAACTTAAGGCATTCTCCTGCATTCTCCGCCCTGGTGTTTGTCTGCTCTCTTCCTCTCTCGCACACCGCTGGTTGGTTGAAGGGGGCGGCGGTGGCAACAACAACGGCACAGCGAGGTCACACCCGGAATGAAGCGGAGAGAAGACCGAGAAAGTGTGAGCCCGTGTCTGACCGCCGCATACAGCCTGTTGCTCACAAATCTAGGTGCTGTGAAAAACTGATGACCTGAAAAAGGCATAATTGTGAGGAGTGGGATATATTTCTTTGGGAAGATAAAACGTATAAAAGCCCAGTAAAGAGACCCTGCCAAATTTTTCTTCGGCCGCATGTGTTTGTTCGGCAGCCTTCTGGGAAAATTGGTGAGCCAATCACACAAGCAGGAAATGATGATACTGTAGAGTGGTCATTACGCATTGTGTGTACAGAAACACTCCAGAACACCTATGCATATTTGAGCCTGTGAAGAGCCTGCCAGGACGGGATCGCGGTGACTCCGCCAAGGTTTCGTTTTGGGCTATTTCCAGTCAATCTTCTGGTGAGCAGGAACCCCTATGGGTCCAATCAAGTTTATACTCTGGGTTACACAGAGGCAGTAAGCCTACTGCTGATAATATCCTCACTAGTTTACCATCTGGTAAGCGGCCTCTTGTGTCTGTGCACCGGGTGTTTTTTCTGTTTTTGGCTTTTTGTCTGCTTGTCCAACGTTATTTTCTGGTAAACAGATATACTTGGTGCTTTACATCTCATTTCCAAGGACACTATTCATTGCATGTCACTATTTTTTACGTCCCTGTATTTGCTACGCATTCAGGGTGCATTTATGATTTTCATGATTATTTGTGTGAACACTATTTTTTCCTTTTTGATTTAATATTGTTATGTCAGTATCACGCTATGGTCTTTGTATTTTTATCTGATTAAACCCTATGTGGACCCGTTCTGCTGCATGAGCGCGAGGGATTCTGCCCACTTTGGAGCGCTCCTAAAGGCCTGGGCTGGGTTTTAAGCCATCTGTCTGACTTGGCTTACGTTCTGGTAAGCAGTTCACCACACAGTTATCTTTTATTTATTTTTCTTCACCTCATCACATAGAAGAATTTACCGTTTTGTTCTGGACTTCAATTGAACTTTATTTCACTGATTGTTAATTGGACTCATTTTTTAGCGCGGTTTGCTTGTTCTATATATTTTCTTATATATTTATTCACTTTCTAATTCGCAAGGTTTGTGATAGGTTTTCTATTTAGTCTTTATATTGTATTTAACATTCAACACTTTAATAATTTTTCACTATCCACTTTAACTAATAGCGCCCCCTATTTATCCACATACATTTTGATCAATATTTGCTCAAATACTATGTTTATTTTTATGTTTATTTCATTCAATCATTTTTCACTAAATTTTGTGCGGAGTATTTTTCCTTTCTATGGTCCTTGTGGTGCCTATAAAGTTCAGGTCTTTTTCACTGGGTCCCTACTTTAGAATATAGTTGGGAGAACAGTTTGGCCCAAGCATCAGTTCGAGCTGAACATTGGCAGTTCATCCTGAGCATCAGTTGGGGCCGAACATTGGCAGTTCATCCTGAGCATCAGTTTGGGCCGAACATTGGCTGTTCGTCCCGTTCGGGGAACACCCGAACTTGCAGGGTGTTTGGCGGGTGTATGGCGGGTGTTCGCCCTGCCGAACGCCCTGCAATGCACTGCACACTGCACAGTGTATTTTACACCCTGACTGGGCAAAGATTTGCACAATCTGGGCGCAGTATAAGCTGGTTGTTTAGGAGTGGAGCTGAGAAGCTGTCAATGGGCTGTGGCAATGGCAATGGATAAAAAAAATTAAAAATTGTCAGTAATTATTTTTTTATTTTTTTAAATGGCGTGGGGTCCCCCTCAAAATCTATACCAGACCCTTATTCAAGCATGCAGCCTGGCAGCCTGGCAGGTCACAGAGCTAGTACAGTATCTGAAAATATCCCATTCATATGGTCGGGATCTATGTATCTATCTATCTATATATATCTATATATATATATATATATAGATATATATATATATATATATATAGTATATATATATATATGTTTTTTTTTTTTTTACTGAAACCCACACTTCTCTTTTAATGAAAAAAGTATATACAGTATATGCAATTAATTTGAATTACCTGGATGAGGAATAATAATGGGATTTCTTTGCTTCTATTTAACCACCTCAATACTGGGCACTTTCACCCCCTTCCTTCTCAGACCAATTTTCAGCTTTCAGTGCTCTCTCACTTTGAATGACAATTACTCAGTCATGCTACACTGTACCCAAATGAAATTTTTATCATTTTGTTCACACAAATAGAGCTTTCTTTTGGTGGTATTTATTCACCATTTCATTTTTTATTTTTTTTGATATAAGCAAATAAAGAGCGAAAAAAACCCCAAAATTTTCATAGCCAAAATGACGCCCCAAAATACATTCTGCTACTCGTCCTGAGTATGGCGATACTCCATGTGTGAGACTTTTCCACAGCCTGGCCACATACAGAGGCCCAACATCCATATAGCACCATCAGGCGTTCTAAAGGCATAAATTACACATTTCATTTCCTGAGTACCTATTACATTTTTGAAGACCCTGGAGCACCAGGACAACGGAATTACCCACAAAATGACCCCATTTTGGAAAGAAAACAACCCAATGTATATTCTATGAGGCATAATGAGTCTTTTGAACATGTCATTTCTTTCCACAAGTTTTTGGAAAATGTGGAAAGAAAATGAAAACCTATTTTTTTTCTCACAAAGTTGTCAATTTAGAAGATCTTTCTTACACATAGCTTGTACATAGCCAAAATGACACCCCAAAATACATTCTGCTGCTTGTCCTGAGTATGGCGATACCCCATGTGTGAGACTTTTCCACAACCTGGCCACATACAGAGGCCCAACATGCAAGTAGCACCTCCAGGCTTCTAACACATAGCATGTACACACCCCAAAATACATTCTGCTGAGCAAAAGGTAAAAAAAAAAGCTCACCTGTGGTTTTAGCAGGCAGGAATACCATTCCAGAGCAGCCAAAGAATTTGTCCAGACAGCCAAAGGAAATGTCCAGGAATTGTCCAGGCAGCAGACAGATATGGAAAAGTATGAACATGGTTCAGTACAGTCCAAGGTTCAGCAGGCAGTTCAGGTAACAGGCATAGGCATGGCCAGTCCAGGTGGCAGGCAAAGGCATGGCAAGGTCATGTGGCAGGGAAAGGCATGGCAAGGTCATGTGGCAGGCAAGGGCATGGCCAGTTCAGGTAGCAGGCAGAGGCATGACCAGTTCAGGTGGCAGCAGGCAGCACTTTGTACATTGGGCCTTGGTCAGGTAAGACCTGAGGGCAGGGGTAGAGGTGTCTTCCCACCCAAATCTCTATGAAGCCTCCGAGTCTCCAGACCCTAATCCGAGAAAACTAAAAACCTGGAGAAAAATGTTTTCTCCACTCGGAAAACCTTTTCTGGAGCCCCTCACATATGTAAGACCCCTGTGCTGTACAGTGGCAGGGCAAATGATCAGTTCAGGAGGCAGGCAAAAAGCATGGTCATTTAACAGTCCGGGTCAATTCACGTTGAAGGCAGAAACATGTTTGACAGAGGCATAGTCGTTAACAGTCCGGGTCATTCACAGAAATGGCAGATAGTGGAAAAAAATCATCTTCACTTTACTAATAGTGTAGTGAAGTATGATAGCTCCGATAGCACATTCCAATACAGAGGCCTGGCTGGGAGGTACATTGGGGACAGTAGTATCGGGTGTCACGGCGAATTGCTCTACTTGCACAAACACATTTTTTGGGGGGTTTGCGACCTGTTTGGGTAAGAGGGAGGATTTCGGGAAAGTGCCTTTCATGGAGTTTGGCTAATGAATCGGAGCGAATTAGTTGAGAGGCTTGGCCTTGGGGATAGAGAAGGGCTGTGACAACTTCTTCTTGGAATTTTAGATAGGTTAGGGAACTTTGGGTGCACTTAGAAAAAATTATATATGAATTAAATAGGGCAAGTTGCATCAAATAAATGGTGACTTTCTTGTACCAAAATAGTGATCTCCTGGTGGCTAAGTAGGGCTGCATCATCTGGACATTCATATCCGCCCCCCATGTATAGGTTGTACTCATGCACACACTTTGGCTTCTGTATGGGGCCTATTTTTCTCTGAAGTTTCACCAAGGTGTCATTATGTATTGTGGAAAGGATATAGACATCTCTTTTTTTATCTCTCCACTTCACCGCTAGTACCTCTTCAGTCCGTATACTGCCCATTTCACCCTGCTTCAATTTCTTGGTGACCAATCTTTGTGGGAAGCCTTTGCAGTTGGTCCGTGCTGTCCCACAGGCCACAGTGTTCTTTAGGTACAAATGGTGGAAAAGTGGGAGACTAGTGTAGAAATTGTCTACATATAGGTGGTAACCTTTCAGAAGTAATGGTTGGATCAGCTGCCAGACAATTTTGCCACTTGTTCCCAAGTAGGTAGGGCATCCAGGGGGGTTTAGCTGTTTTTTTTCGCTCATAAATTATGAAGTCATATGTGTAACCCGTGGCCCTGTCACACGCCTTATAAAATTTTACCCCACATCTGCCTCTTTTACTGGGGAGGTATTGTTTTATGCTGAGTCTTCCGGTGAAGTGTACTACGGATTCATCTACACATATATTTCTATCAGGGGTAAACATCTCCTTGAAGCTGGCACAAAAAAAATTGATTAGGGGGCGAATTTTGAATAATTTATCGTAACTGAGATGATTTCGAGGGAGGCATTGGGCATTGTTATTGAAGTGTAAAAATCTCATGATCATCTCATAACTGGTTCTGGGCATCAATGACGAATTGACCGGCATGTGGTGGATAGGTTGGGTAGACCAGTAGGAATGGAGGTAATTTTTTTGTCAGCCCCATGTTGAGGGTTAGGCCAAGGAAAATTTTAAATTCTTCCACGGTGAGGGGTTTGCAAACAAAAGGACGGCCATATGAAGAACTTGGATTGTTGGCTATATGTTGGCTGGCGTATAGATTACATTGCTCAACAATGTAGGTTAGGAGATCATTGGTAAAAAATAAATGAAAATAATAAAGTGGGGTTACATTTTCTGTCTGCATCTGGGGGCCTGGCTGGGTTGTAAAAGGGGGTATTACAGGTTCTACTGACGTATCAGGCAGCCATTTTGGATACAGTAGAACATCTGGGAGGCTAGTATGGGCACTGCCTTGTTGATGGGATCTGTTGCTATCATCTGGCCTATCTTCTAGGAAGGTTGCAGAACTGCTGGTGGATGCCTGCCTATCCCGGAGTGCTGCGCTGCTGGTGGATGCCTGCTGGTGGATGCCCTGGAGTACTGCGCTACTAGTGGATGCCTGCATATCATCCTGGAGTGCTGGGCTGCTGGTGGATGCCTGCATATCATCCTGGTGTGCTGCGCTGCTGGTGGATGCCTGCTGGTGGATGCCCTGGAGTGCTGCGCTGCTGGTGAATGTCTCCTCCTGCTCATTTCTCCTGATTCTCCTTGTTAGGATTCTATCTTCCCCTGTTTCCAACTCAGAGCCACTTCTTTCCTCTGGCTCATAGTCGCTATCCGAGCCTGACAGAGAGAATTCCCCGCTACTCTCGTCCGACATACTCTGGAGTATTTGGAGAGCCTCCTCTGCGCTGTAAGATCTTTTCGTCATGTTGGCGGACAGATGTGCCAGATGGCGGGGAGCAGATGTGTCAGATGGCAGGCGGCAGATGTGTCAGATGTCGGACAGCAGATGTGCCAGATGGCGGGCGGCTGTGCCAGATGGTGGGTGGCTGGCTAGATGTACCGGATGTTGGCGGGCAGATGTGCCTGATGTTGGCGGGCAGATGTGCCTGATCATGGGCAGTTGGCGTGTGGCAAATGTGCCAGATGGCGGGTGGCAGATGTGCCAGATGGCAGGCGGCAGATGTGCCAGGTGTTGGCGGGCGGCAGATGTGTCAGATGGCGGGCGGCAAATGTGTCAGATGGCGGGCGGCAGATGTGCCTGATGGCGGGTGGCAGATGTGCCTGATGATTGGCGGCAGATGTGCCAGATGGCAGGCGGCAGATGTGCCAGATGTTGGTGGGCGGCAGATGTGCCAGATGTTGGCGGGCGGCAGATGTGTCAGATGGCGGACGGCAGATGTGCCTGATGGCGGGCAGCAGATGTGCCTGATGATTGGCGGGCAGATGTGCCTGATGACTGGCGGGCAGATGTGCCTGATGACTGGCGGCAGATGTGCCTGATGACTGGCGGGCAGATGTGCCTGATGATTGGCGGGCAGATGTGACTGATGATTGGCGGGCAGATGTGCCTGATGACTGGCGGGCAGATGTGCCTTATGATGAAGGGCAGCTGTGCCTGATGATGACGGGCTGATGTGCCCGCTGTTGGCGGAGAAATGTGACAGTTGTTGACGGGCAGATCTTCACTGACAGGTGTTTTCGCTGTTTTGGGGACACTGTGTTTTGGGGACACTAGCTGGGTGATCAGTGGGTAAACAGCAGACAAACAGCTATAAAACTCACTGATCTCCCGGCTGCAGCACAGATCTCTCTTCCTCTCCTCACTGACAGGCTCTGTGTGAGGAGAGGAAGAGATGAGAGCAGTTACAACCACTCTCTATTTACATTACATGATGACCTTGATTGGACACAGTCGTCATGTGATCAGAAGGGCCAATCACAGGGCCCTCCTGTGTTATAATACTCCACTGTCTCTGGGGGGCACAGGCAGATCAGGATCGCACCGCTGCGGGCACATGGCGGCGCGATCTCCTGTCAAATGCCACCCCTCCCCCATGTTTACTATATGATGGCTGTGATTACACACAGATCAGGAAGGCAAACGCCTGCGCGATCCCGCTCCTTCTGAAGGACGTTCGGGAATGTCCAATCAGAAGGAGGGAGCTCCCACCTGGCCGTTTATGTGCAGTGGCCGGGTGGGAAGTGGTTAAACCACCCTTGTTGAATAGATGTTAAATCACCCCTTACTAAATGTATTGAATCTGTATCTAAAATATTATTATTGATGGCACTTATATAGCACTGTCAATTTACGTAGTGCTTTAATATACATTATACATTCACATCTGTCCCTACCCTTAAGGAGCTTACAATCTAATGTCCCAAACTCACATTCATATACTAGTGCCAATTTAGACAGAAGCTTATTAACCTACCAGCATGTCTTTGGAGTGTGGGAGGAAACCCACACATGGAGAACATGCAAAATCCAGGCAGGTAGTGTTGTGGTTGGGATTTGAACCAGCGACCCTTTTTACTGCTAGGCAAGAGTGCTACCCACTACACCACTGCGCCAACCGCTAATTCTAGATCACATATTAGGTGTCTAAATATGTACATTTTCCAGTGGAAGTATATCCTTGATATTCCTTGATCCCTAGTAACATCTGGGCATTTGGTACTCACTACAAAAGTGTGATAAAGAGTTAACAGCAGTGCCCTATATGGTTAATGGATGTTTAAATTAACAACATATTATCCCAGAGGGTCTCTTCCTAATAATAAAGATATTTATATAATCAAAATTGTACAAAAAACTTTATGTAATTGTTTTGTATAACTTTGTATATGACCGTCTCACCTCACACTCACCAAACCAACTGTACAGAACTCAGTGCCTTTCATGGAGACACTCACCCTACATCTACAAACAACACCCCAAGATACTATCCACATACTTCTATGTTACAGACCACCAGGACCGAAGACAAACCTCCTGACACCCTTCACAGAATTCATGTCAACTCACACCCTGAAGACCAAAAACTTTTTGGCACTTGGAGATTTCAACCTCTGGGCAAACTCCACCCAAGACCCTTTCGCCACCGCCTGCATCAACCAACTGAAAGAATTAGGTCTGCAGCAACTGATAAATGCTCCCACACATGGTTCAGGACACATCCTAGACCTCATCTTCAAACAAAATATGGACGTCAACATATTCGACAATCTACCGCTACCATGGACGGATCACCACGCTATCAAATTTAATATCGCTACCAACACCACCCTCCAAAAATGGAAACAGGCAATTACAACACACTGGACAAGATCTCAGAGGAAACTACACTCCAAACTCTTCAAAACCACATCATCAAACAAAATAGCAATGTTAAACTTAAACCACTCAACGGAACAAACACTCAACTCCTTAAACAAGGCATTACTACAAACTGCGGACTCAGTGGCTCCAAAACGTAGAACACACATCCACAAAACAATCTCTGGATGGTTTAATGGCACTCTTACTTTATTAAAGCAGGAACGCAGACGAGCTGAAAGAGCCTGGAGAAGAAAACCCACAAAGGAAAACCACACAAACTACAAAGCACTCACGGAGAAATATCACAAAGCAATCTTCAAAGCAAAAAAGGAACATTTCTTAAACACGATCTCATCAGCCTTAAACCGCCCTAGGAAACTCTTCAAAATAGTCACCAAGACAATGAACCCTACCTGCCCCCAGGAAACGAAACCCAAGAATTCTGCATTGAATTATCAGATTTCTTTATCGATAAAATCGACATCTGGAAGACAATCCAACAGAAAAAAACAACCAATCTCATTCAACCAAAGCAAAAAGAAAAAGTTAATACGATCATCACAAAAGCACCAAAATTCTCACTGTTCCCAATCACCACTGACACCACCAAAAACATCATCGGAAGCCTCAGAGACAGCACATCACCAAACAACATCATTCCCACAAAACTCCTGAAAGAATGTTCCGACATCTTGGCTCCCACTATAACATACTTCATCAACCAGTCGTTCAAAGAAAGGACTGTTCCAACCGCCCTCAAACATGGCATCTTCAAACCTCTCCTAAAGAAACCCAACCTCGACCTTAAGGACCCAAACTATCGCAGACCGATAACAAGCCTCAACACCATCTCGAAGATTATGGAGAAAGCGGTAGGACAACAGCTTCAACACCACCTGGACACGCACAAACTTCTTGACCCTCTGCAATCAGGCTTCTGCCCAGGCCATGGCACAGAAACGGCACTTCTCAAAATATGGGACGACATCCTCGAAGCAGCTGATGGAGAATCATGTCTCCTGGTACTGTTGGACCTCAGTGCAGTATTCGATACAGTGGACCACAATACTCTACTCATCCGCCTCACAGAAGTAGCAGGAGTCACTGATCAGATCTACAATGGTTCGCATCCTTCTTAGGAAATCGCTCTCAGACAGTAAAACTAGGAGCTTTCACCTCTGAAACTCGGGCAATCTCTTGCGGAGTCCCTCAAGGTTCACCATTGTCACCAGTACTCTTCAACATCTACATCCGCCCACTCCTCAAAATCATC
Source organism: Lithobates clamitans (assembly GCA_037952925.1). Classification (NCBI taxonomy): domain Eukaryota; kingdom Metazoa; phylum Chordata; class Amphibia; order Anura; family Ranidae; genus Lithobates; species Lithobates clamitans. Next base: position 88,266 of record JBBGZY010001581.1, on the reverse strand, counting down.
AGAAAATCGGACCTCTGCTTCCACTCATACGCTGATGATACCCAACTCTACCTTCGCATCCCTGGAGAAAAAGACCATCATCAGCAACTAGAAAAATGCCTCACTTTGATAGACGACTGGATGACCACTAGCTCTCTTAAACTCAACGGGTCAAAAACAGAGCTTCTTCTCCTACACGCAAATCAAAATTCCAAAACTAAGACCCCATGGACACCACCCACCATCTTCGGACAGACCATCTCTCCAAGCACCAAAGCCAAGAGTCTCTGAGTCATTTGTGACTCAGAAATGTCTATGGATGCACAAATAGGATCAGTAGTCAGCCAATCTCACCATCTCCTCCGCCTGCTATGTAGACTCATCCCCTTCATCCCAGAAGAGGACAAAGCAGCAGTAGTTGGAACAATCATAAATTCCAGACTTGACTACGAAAACTCCCTCTACATAGGACTACCCCAATATCAGCTTGCGCGCTTGCAACTCATCCAAAACACGGCGGCAAGACTGTTAACAGGAAAAAAACCCTGGGAATCCATCTCCCCTTCCCTGAGGAGCCTACATTGGCTATCCATAAAGAACCGAATCAATTTCAAGACCCTCTGCCTCACCCACAAATGTATACAAGGAAACGCTCCTCAATACCTATGCGAGAAAACAAAGCACTATACACCCAATCACAGTCTTCGATCTTCAAACCAAAACCTCCTCCTTATTCCCAAAACCCGCTACAAAACAAAAGGAGAACGAAGATTCGCAGTCCAAGGACCATGGCTATGGAACACTCTACCTACCCACATCCGCATATCAGGCCTTCAAGAAGAAAGTCAAGATCTACCTCTTCTAAGGAGCTGGACAACACAGGAGAGATCCAGCGCCTTGAGGCGATTCAGTTTGCATGTGCAGCGCTATACAAATCATTCATTCACCGTCATGTGACGAAGCGCGCACGACGGAACCACGCTCTTTACGTCACCTCCGGGCTTACGAGTGAGCGGAACACAGGTGCAGCGGTCAGCTGTCATATCCCCCATCTCGATACACGCTTTGGATATAGTGACCTTTTAACTTGTTTTACCTGTCGGGAACTGTTGTTATCCTATCCCAGTGCTTAACTGGGTAGGAATACATAAGTCTTTGGGATTTTTTTGTTCAATACATGTTTTAAGGAAAATAAAAGTTTTTTTTTTTACTTTATCACGCTATGGAAGCTCTTTATATTTTTTGATGCACGAGGGTATTACAATACCTCCACCAATCAGGATACACCGGAGGCATCCATCGCAGAAAACAGGAAGCGGAGAGTCCCACCTAAAAACACTACAGGCGTATTACCCCTGCAGGGGTTCCAGGAGTCGGTGAGTAGGAAATCAGAAGGGGGAGCACAAAAGTCACCAGGCAATATTCTCTGCACCAAAGTCACCCCTGGGAGTTCCTGACCTGATACAGTGTTAATTCTATGGGACTATTGCACTCCACTGTGATTTAACTGCTGCAGTACATTTTGGGTCCAGAACTCAATTTATGAACTGTAATGTGTGTATGCGATTTCCACTTCAAAACTGATGCATATATGGTTTGTGGTTAATGCAGTCTGATCCAGTTTTCAGTATATGAAATGTTAGTGGTTTCTGAGCAATCTCCACCCCTTGATGCATACAATTCTTGCGGCTGATGCAGATGCTTATGTATGGTAATATATTGAAGTACATGGTACATTTTTTCCTTGTCAAAAGAAGTTTATTGAGTATACAATGTTATAAAGATACATAAAGTAAGTTTACAAGGATCTATAAAGTAAGCTCATTGTTTTACAGTAGGGTTTATATAGGTAAATATCATGAAATTTCAAATATTAAACATTGGGTTCACGTAAACCTAAATTAAAGATATATATCATTTCCTTAGTTACTTTTGTAGGTATTTAAATGATTTATACCTACTATACATATTGTTTACAAGTAGAGTGTATATAGGTCAAATAAATTCTGATAATGAGCTTTAATCGTAAGGTGGAGAAAAGGAAAGAGAAAGAAGAAAAAGGGTTGAAAGGTAGAGGTATGGTCCACAAGGTTGTCCTGCTCGTCAGTTTATTATTCTTTTTAGTTCTCTTTGAAGCCTTAGAATGGGTGTCTCTGTAAGTCATTTAATCTGTTACCATGGTAACAGGACAGAGTCATTGAAGTTTGACAGGAACTGTTGTTTTATCCAAGGATGCCAAAGTTTTTTAAATTTTGGAATTTGATTTTGATCAATGGCTACCATCTTAGCATGGGACATTGTATTATTCATTCTGTGAATTCTTTCTGCTAGTACCAATGTAGGAGATTTCCATGCCTTGGCCACTGTTTGTTTTGCAGCCGTTATTAGTTGGATCATAAGTTTGAATTGAGAGAGTGTTAACCATTCCGGTTTTAGATTAAGTAAAGTTAAATATGGATCTGGTTGTATTATTTTTTTAAATATTTTAGATGCAATCACGAAGACTTCCTTCCAGAAGGTTTGGATTACTGGGCACGTCCACCATATGTGTAAATATGTGCCTATTTCTGGGCATCCTCGAAAACAAAGAGCTGAGGTATTAGGTGAATATTTTGCCGCTCTAGCGGGTACAAGGTACCAGCGAGTTAGGACTTTATAATTTGTCTCCAGTGCTAAGATGTTGGGTGAAGATGACTTACATGTGAGCCATATGTTAGACCAGTCCATGTCTTCTAAAGTTCGTCCCAGGTCCTCCTCCCACCTCTGAACATAAGAGGGTCTATTAAGATTTGCTACTCCATATAATTGATTATAAAGTGATGAAATTGTACCTTTAGCAAATGGATCTTTTGTACAGATTGATTCAAAAATGGATAATTGGGATAATGGTGTATCCCCCTTTAGGAATGGTGTATAGAAATTTTTGAATTTTTGATTTGGAGATATCTAAATATCTCAGAGTTTGGTAGATCATATTTTTCTCTAAGCGATGGGAATGAAAGGAATGATTTAGATGCTATGAAGTCATTTAGTGTCTGAATGCCTGATGTTGTCCAAGCTGGTTTTTAGTTTATCCCAGAGAGATAAGAAGTGTTTAGTTATGGGATTATGAATTTTAAAGCGGTCTTTAGGATCAAGCCATAATAAATTTGATATTAATAGAGGGTCATTTTCTGAAGCCTCTATAAATACCCATAATGGGATTTCCTGTTTTGCATGGTATTTGGACAGACTGGCCAAATGTGCTGCTCTGTAGTAGGGTATCCCAGGCCTCCTTTATTTTTGGGAAGATGTAGTGTGTGTATAGGTATACGTGGTTTAGAAGAACCCCATATAAACGAAGTTGCTCTTTTTTGTACTATTCTCAAAAAATAGGAAGGAATTGGAATAGATAAAGCAATTTGGGTAGAATAGTCATTTTGATTGCATTAATCTTCCCTATCCAGGATAAATGAAGTTGCGGCCATTGTTTTATTAGATTTGTGATCTGTCTTAATACAGGAGGATAATTGGTTGAGAATAAGTCAGAATGAGATGCTGTTAAATGAATTCCAAGATATGGGATTGATTTTTCTGCCCATGTGAATGGGAGTGCAGCCCTACCCGGGATCAATTCCATGTTTGTGAGTGAAATATTAAGCACTAGGCATTTCTTAGGATTAATCATAAGGCCGGATAGGGCTGCAAATCCATCAAGAGCTGGTATTAAGTTAGGACCAGAGACCTGTGGTGATGATAGAAAAAGTAATATATCGTCTGCAAATATACATAATTTGTGTGTAATACCTCCTACTTCAATGCCAGTTATAGTTTGGTTTGTTCTGATGTATTGGGCCATGGGTTCGAGTATAAGGGCAAATAATAAGGGAGATAATGGGCAACCCTGTCGGGTACCTCTTTCGATATTAAAGGCTTCAGATTTGTATCCAGCATATTTTATATAGGCTTTGGGTTTATTATATAATGCTTTGATCCATGTTAAAAAGTGGGGTCCAAAACCCCATTTTTGTAATGAATATTGCATATATTGCCAGGATACTGTGTCAAATGCCCTCTTAATATCGAGAGATAGAAAACATAAAGGGATTTTCCGTTTTTTAGCAATATGTGCCAATAACACTGCCCTGCGTATATTATCGCCTGCCTGTCTATTTGGCATGAAGCCTACTTGATCTCTATGTATTAATTTTCCTATAATGCTATTGAGGCGTTTTGCTATTATTTTTGCTAATAATTTAATATCGAGGTTTAACAGAGAGATAGGCCGATAATTCACACAGGAAGTATCATCAGAAAGTGGTTTTGGGATCATACAAACAATTGCCGTTAGTGTTTCTTGCCGAAAAGAATGTCCATCTAGAAGTTTGTTAAAAGTTTCAGTGAGAATGGGAGAGAGTATTTCCGAGAATGTTTTATAGTATAAAGCCGAGTAGCCGTCTGGGCCTGGTCTTTTGTTAAGTTTTAGGTCTTTTATGGCGTTAGCAACTTCATCTATAGTTATAGGCTCATCCAAACTGCTTTTTTGATTCTGGGATAACTCAGGTAAGCTTATTTTTGAGAAGAAGGATTCAGCCTCTGTAGGATTAAATTCATTGTTTGTCTTGTATAAAGTTGCGAGATGTGAGTGAAATTTATGGACTATTTTAACTGGATTACAAGTGTAAACATTTTTTGATAATTTCAAACGTATTGGTTTGAAAGATTTGTTAGTTGAATTTAATGCCCGAGCCAAATATGTACCTGGTTTGTTTGTATTCATGTAGTAATTGTGTTTGGAGCGTTTGAGGGATTTATCAACTGACTCAGTGAGAAATAGATCGTATTCCAATCTAGATTTTTCCAGATGAGATTTTGTACTCTGAGATGGGTTATTTTGAAATGATATGTAGGCTGCATTAAAATTGAGTTCTAGTTTTTTTGCTAGATTTTTGCATTCCTGTTTAAATAGTGGCATTTGTCTTTGTATTGTACCACGCAAGACAGGCTTATGAGCTTCCCACAGTGTTATTGGGGAGATGTCTGTTGTATTATTAATTGATATGTATTCCTTTAAAGCTTGTTCAATGGCCATCTGATGTAGTGGGTGTTTGAGCATTATGTCTGGTAAGTACCACGTTGGGTCATGCGCTTTTGGTATGGCTGAGGCTATAGTAGTGTATACTGCATTATGGTCAGACCACGGAATCGGAATTATATCTGATGCAATGTAAATGTGAGAATCCTTCGCGCTAAAGTGATTCAGAGGAATTTAAGTGACAATCACAAAGTGAAAAAATCAAATAAATTAAAACTACAAGTGAAGAAATAAAAAATTATTATATGATGACATCTAAGGTGATTGCAGCGAAATCAGAAAGTGTACACATGGCACTCAAAAAATATAAAGGGTAAGAGGATTTCGCGCATATAGTCTATCATATAAATAAATAAATAAATATATACACATCTAATAATGATGATATGTGGGTGTATACCAATAATAAAACTTTAAATAAAGTGCATCAATAAAGTGCCAATGCTGGAAATTCATATATCCTAATAGTAATCACATTAAAAATCAAATCGGACGCATGTGCAAAAATGCAAAAAAACATGTGCAGCAAAAACACGTGTAGTGATTCCAAAATAAGAATAAATCAGAAAAGAGTTCATAAAAAACCATAAGAGTTCATAAGTAATGCTGGTAATAAAAAGGTGTGGATGGTAATGATAATAATATTCTTCATTAAACGGCTGGCGGCTCAACCAGGCTCTCTAGACTCTCACCTCAAGGATGGAAATAACAGGCATCAATGTATATCTTTCTTAGTTGTAATAACAGCAACGTTCCCCTCTGTTTACTGTCAGGCACCTCAGGGATGGAAACAACTGGCAACAATGTTTCACTGTATTGATGAGGCAGCATTCACCTCTGTTAGATGTCAGGTACCTGTAAAAAAGACTGGGAATTTTTTCCACCTAGGCTGTGACAGCCCGGTGGGAGGAGGGGAAGGAGAAGAGAGGAGGCCTCTGATGGTGTAGTATTTCGAATAAACAGTTTATTGGATATAAAAACGAAGTGGTCTCTTACATTAAAAACAAGTAAAATTCACATAAAGAAGGAAGGAGCGGCGTCCGAAGCGCCTCCTTACGTGACTTCCGGTGTAGTCAATTCTCTGCCACGCCCTACGCGTTACGTCACCGCTCGTGACTTCAACTGGGGACAGTTGAAGTCACGAGCGGTGACGTAACGCGTAGGGCGTGGCAGAGAATTGACTACACCGGAAGTCACGTAAGGAGGCGCTTCGGACGCCGCTCCTTCCTTCTTTATGTGAATTTTACTTGTTTTTAATGTAAGAGACCACTTCGTTTTTATATCCAATAAACTGTTTATTCGAAATACTACACCATCAGAGGCCTCCTCTCTTCTCCTTCCCCTCCTCCCACCGGGCTGTCACAGCCTAGGTGGAAAAAATTCCCAGTCTTTTTTACAGGTACCTGACATCTAACAGAGGTGAATGCTGCCTCATCAATACAGTGAAACATTGTTGCCAGTTGTTTCCATCCCTGAGGTGCCTGACAGTAAACAGAGGGGAACGTTGCTGTTATTACAACTAAGAAAGATATACATTGATGCCTGTTATTTCCATCCTTGAGGTGAGAGTCTAGAGAGCCTGGTTGAGCCGCCAGCCGTTTAATGAAGAATATTATTATCATTACCATCCACACCTTTTTATTACCAGCATTACTTATGAACTCTTATGGTTTTTTATGAACTCTTTTCTGATTTATTCTTATTTTGGAATCACTACACGTGTTTTTGCTGCACATGTTTTTTTGCATTTTTGCACATGCGTCCGATTTGATTTTTAATGTGATTACTATTAGGATATATGAATTTCCAGCATTGGCACTTTATTGATGCACTTTATTTAAAGTTTTATTATTGGTATACACCCACATATCATCATTATTAGATGTGTATATATTTATTTATTTATTTATATGATAGACTATATGCGCGAAATCCTCTTACCCTTTATATCTGATGCAATAATTTCTGGTATCATTCCTATTGTTAGAAAAATATGATCTATTCTGGTGAAGGTTTGGTGAGGCTGCGAGAAATAAGTGAATTTCTTTTTCATTGGGTTACTTTCTCTCCACGAATCTACCAGATTGTATTTGGAAAGAAGTTGAGAAAAAGCTAATCTAGAGGTTATTTTGGATGGTGTAAAAGGTGATTTATCTAGAAATGGGAGGAGGACCTGGTTCGAATCCCCACACATTATCACTGTTCCTATTTTGTGTGTATTAATCACTTGTAATATATGTGAGAGGAATGGTGTAGGTTGTTTGTTAGGAGCGTAGTAGGAAATCACCGTGATTGCTGTATCCATTATATAACCCATGAGTATCAGGTATCTACCTTCTGGGTCTGTAATTTCTGATGATAAGGTGAATGGTGTAGATCGGTGAAATGCAATTTTGAGTTCCCCTTTGCTTGGTACAGGCAGAAGCCGTGTAAATTTGTTGATAAAAAGGAGAAATATATTTTGGAGTAGAATCTTTGGTGAAGTGTGTTTCTTGGAGGCATACTATGTGAGCCTTCTTGTTATGGAAAGTACGGAAGGCTTTGGTCCTTTTTTGAGGGACATTTATTCCCTGAACATTCAGGGAAAGTATATTCAGTGGTGCCATGGCAATAGATCAAATAGTTTTGACTTACTTTTTGTTATGCAGAGCTGACTGCGCAGATCAACCTGTGTGGACTGAAGAGATAAATAGATAGAAAAGAAACCAGTGAATTCTGGAGTAAAGAGTAAACAAAAAACATATGAGATTAGATGATACATTGTATAAATTATTTTTTGCAAGTAATCACAATTTACCCGTGAAAGAGAATAAATATCTCTCTCAGGGGAATAAGTGCCTTCGTCACACTCCCACATAATATGGTTGGGAGAATGAGGAGGGCTAATGGGGGTACACGGATCTTCCGCTTACAGGAGAGAAGTGCTGTGTCAAAAGACATCAAAATGATGTTTCATTAATTGGAGTGCAGAATATAGTTTTTGTTGAAATTATTTATTCCAGGGTGGTTGTATATGGTTAGTCTTGCCCTAGGCTAAATAATTCAGTTAGAAAGGTACTGTTAATAACTTTGGTATTGATGAAGATAGTTTGAATTATTTTGGGATTTTAACCCTTTTAGAGTAAACAATTACATATTTTATTCATATGTAACTGTTTAGATATGTTAACTCATAAAATTGAGGTTGTATTGCTTCAGATTAGAATAAACAAAAACATAATTCTAGGAACTAGTTAGGTAATAATATATTTGTTTTAAGAAAAGAAAGAAAAAGCTTCCATTACTTATTATTGGATTATTGAACATATTTGTCCTAAAAAGTAATAAATCTATTGTTATTACCTGATAATATATAACTGAACAAGAATTTCCTTATTTCACTTATATATTCTAAGGCTATATGAATCAGAAGTAATAAGAAATATAACTGGAATGTAACATGATCCCACACAGTGTGTGACTATCAGAATGCAGTTACATTCAGTTATAAATATAGGTTTTTTATAGAGAACCATCTCTTAGTATAATAAATGAAGAGATATCAGGAATTAGGATGTCAGCCCATTGAATCTTCTTGGTCCATGGATGATGTGGCATAACGGCCTCTTTTGTGAGAATGATGATTCCCATTTTGTTCTGAAATTTTCTGGGTGCTGCCTGAAGGTGAAGATGATGCCATTCTTCTGCGTGTGGAAGAGTTGCTGCTTGTGGGTTCTGTCAGATTTAATTTTAAAAGGGTTTGTTGTAGTTCATCTGCTGATCTGCTTCTGTAAATTGTACCTTGGTAGTTAAATCTGACTGAAAAGGGGAAGCCCCATTGATACATAATGTTGTGGCGTTGCAGTTCCATTAGTTGGGGTTTCATGGATCGTCTTTTAGTAATAGTAAGTTGGGATAGGTCAGCAAAAATTTGATAATTGTGTCCTTGAAAATTAAGTTCCTTTTTTTCTCTTGCAGCAATTAGTATTTGTTCTTTCGTTCTGTAATAATGAAATTTTGTGATTATATCACGTGGGGGTCCATCTTTCTTTTTGGCTGTGAGGGCTCTGTGTACTCTGTCCAGTTCTAAACGTTCAATAGGGATATCTGGCTTTAGTTCTTGTAATAGAGCAGTAATAGTAGATTGCAGGTCTGTCACAGTTTCAGGTATTCCCCTTATGCGCAAGTTTGAACGTCTGGCTCTATTTTCGTAATCTTCAAGCTTAGTTTGAAGTATTAAATTCTCTTCTTTTAATTGTTCCAATTCTGTTATATTTTCTTGGGTTGTAATTTCAATTTTATCCATTTTTATTTCTAAGGCTGCGGTGCGGTTTCCCAGCTCTCTTATTTCTTTGGTTAGGCTTTTTGTTATTTGGTCTGAGGTTTGTTTTAAAGCCTTATGAAGCATCTTTTCAAATTGTAATAATATTTCTGGGGATGCTGAGGAGGCTTGTGGAGAAGTTTGTGAGAGGATTTGTTCTGTATCTGACTCAAATGGAGAGTCTTGCTGTGACATTTTCTGTCTGTGAGAGCGCCCTGATGCTGTGTCTTGTGAGGTGACTGGAGCTGCTTCAGCTGCAGTGAGTGCCTGTGAGCTCTTTGTGAGGTGATTTTTATTTCTGCCACGGTTTCCTCCCAGTACCATATTTCCTGCCCAAACTTTCACAGTTTGTTCCCTGGGGCAAAAAGGTTCAAATGGATACCTTTTGAGCCTGCAGGCTCCGCTTTGTCCTTCTCTTCTCTCCTCAGCGGTGTGGAGCTCTAACAATGCATGTCTGCTCCGCTAGGCTCCGCCCCATGGTACATTTTTTTAATACTGCACCAATTGAGGTATAGCTTATAGTATACTTTACTGGCTGGTTGCTTATACATAGCCTGTATAGTGCATATCAATTTACATATAGTGGAATTGGCTCAAATAGTGCACAAACTCAGCTCTTATATCAGTATGGTCACACTTATATAACAAACCTTATCCCTACATGCAAAAAATTCTATGGTGAAGGGTTTTTAGGATGCCTCTTACTGCTATTGAGATATCTTTCCCTCATATATTGATGTGCAAGAGTGTAATAATATAACCAGTTCAAAAGTTTTTTCCTGTACATGCCTAGCATTCAGGTTTTCCAGGTAGCGCCAATTATACCCATATTTTTGATAGTTTATGCACTACACCACTGTGCCAACCGCTAATTCTAGATCACGTATTAGGTGTCTAAATATGTAAATTTTCCAGTGGAAGTATATCCTTGATATTCCTTGATCCCTAGTAACATCTGGGCATTTGGTACTCACAACAAAAGTGTGATAAAGAGTTAACAGCAGTGCCCTATATGGTTAATGGATGTTTAAATTAACAACATATTATCCCAGAGGGTCTCTTCCTAATAATAAAGATATTTATATAATCAAAATTGTACAAAAAACTTTATGTAATTGTTTTGTATAACTATGTATAAACTGTATATTGACTCTAATTCAGATTTTAATATGTTTTTTCTGAAGAAGTTGTATGTGCAAAACGTATTGAGAAAGAAGACTCCCATGGATGCCAAGAAAGCCAAACTACTCGACATGCATATTGTACATAACAAAAAAGTGAAAACCTGGGGAAGTCTTTTTAGAGAGCGAATTATAATTTTATTTACTAAAACATCCTATGTCCCTAGTCAGGGGACAAAATGTGTGTATACAGTATGTCTGTACATTTTATAAGCATTGTGAATAAGTAATTAGGAATATTTTAGTTTTTGGAGTGTTTATGGAGTAATTATTGTGTGTAAGTACCCTAAAAGCTCCATTCAGCTATTGTTAGCATTTAGCAATTTATGTTAGTCGGTTACTGTATTACAGAATGAATTTGCAGTAGAAAGAAACACAATAATTATCTATATTATATATCTGTTGTAGTTAGGCACAACCTATGAAATGTGTGTATTTATAATGGAAGAAAACCTGCTAAAAAATATGTTAGTTAAGAGCAATTCTTAAAATTACAACATGTGTGATGCATTAGTAAAATACCAGCTGTTTATCCTCTGCAGAAATCTGAGAAAGTGAGTGCTTCAAAAAAAAAATATCTTTGAATCAGACAGAGCAGATGAAAATTGTCAAAGTCTTATGCCGCGTACACACGGTCGGACTTTTCGTCTACAAAAGTCCGACAGCCTGTCCGACAGACTTTCGACGGACTTGCGGCGGACTTTCGACGGACTTGCGGCGGACTTTCTAACGAACAGACTTGCCTACACACGATCACACAAAAGTCCGTCGAATTCTTACGTGATGACGTACACCGGACTAAAATAAGGAAGTTGATAGCCAGTAGCCAATAGCTGCCCTAGCGTGGGTTTTTGTCCGTCGGACTAGCATACAGACGAGCGGATTTTTCGACCGTACTCGAGTCCGTCGGAAAGATTTAAAGCATGTTTCAAATCTAAAGTACGTCGGATTTGAGGCAAAAAAAGTCAGTTGAAAGTCCGGAGAAGCCCACACACGATCGGATTACCAGCCAGCTTTAGTCCGTCAGCGTCCGTTGGACTTTTGTAGACGAAAAGTCCGACCGTGTGTACGCGGCATTAAAGTAGCACAGTAACAAGTTCATGCTATCAGCTAACACAACATCAACACATGTAATATCTACCACAACAAGAAGAAAAAATGAATTCCTAAATCTGCAGAAACATCTACTGACACAAACTTTTGCAAACAAGATGTAAGAGAGATTGTTTTGCAGTTCTTGGACAATGTTATATTCTGTAATATAAAAATTACAAGACATGTACACTATGACATTACCAGGTGAGATGAAGAACATAAAATAGTAAATCTATACTCTTGTGCACCTAGCTATTATCAGTTAAAGGAAGTGTCTGAATTTGTCTGTATATAATTTACACTAGGTCACCAACATTCCTACAGTTTTGGAAGCGTTAACGTTAAATGCAATGAATATACAAAATCCGTTATCATGACAAATAAAGCTGTAATAGTATTTTAATTCCAATAGTTTTTTATTGTTTTTTCCAGTAAATAATTAACAGAGAATAAGGTATAATACATTCAATGAGAGTTGTCACAATTTTTTAACTTTCAAAGGGTAATATTGAAGCAAGTATAATTATAAGTATACATCATATTACAGCTTGAGGAAATAGATATACCAAGGATGTTACTCACCTCCCCTAGACACCCCCTTGGGAACTAACTATGTCCAGTAGGGGGGAGGTTTTCACAGCCCAACTATATCCTGTTGAGTCTAGTTTTCAATCAAAACATAGGTATATTCCATACTTGCATGTTGTATCTTTTGCTATGACAACATTTGAACAGAATCGCAAAAGAAATAGTAACAAAACTTTTTAACTCGTATCCGCAGTTAGAAAATTATGTCTATTGACCATCCGTAATGTATTGACTTGTTATATATATCAATGTGCCATATATTATTAGGTTATTTAATTAAATATTATTTAATTATTTAAATTATTTAATTATTTATCATTCCTATAGAAGTTAAGACCTAAGTTTTTTGGATACCATGTTAACCAGGAATTCCATACAGTAGAAGCCTGGTTAAAGTTCCCCCTGCTACGAGCAAATTGTATCTCATATGCACTGTGTGTATTCATTATGCTTAAGGTTTCCGCTATTAAGGGTGGGTTAGTCTCCTTACAATGCCTAACTATAGTGAGTCTAGCTGCTATAAGCAAATGAGATACTACTCTTCTCAGTGGTGCAGGTATTAATTCTATTCCTAAAGACAGAAGTGCCATACCTGGGGTATATGTAGCTTTAGTACCTGAGAGCTTTTATCCACTGTTCTTCTGTGTAGGTCCTCTCTAAGTCCCTTTCCCACGCTGTAATATTAGTAGTTTTGCAGAAGGAATGTTTATCTTGTAGGTACTTATAGAATAATGATGTTCCTTTTTGGGTCGATTTGGTGGTTGTGTAGAAGAAAGCTAATTTCCAAGGTAGTTGGGTAGTTAGATTGCAACTCTTTTTGTCTAATAGGTGGGATAACTGGATGTATTTGTAGATCTCGGAGGCAGGTATGGAATATTCGATCTGTAATGATCTGAATGATTTCAGTGTTGGTCCTATAAGGAGGTCCTCTAAAAGGAGTGTTTTACTTGTACACCAAGTAGTTAGTGATAAGTCAGGGATAACATGTTCCAATGCTGTGATCGGGAATTTTAGGAGAATTTGTGGATCTCCTTGAGTTATATTTGTAAGTAAATATTTCCAGGATTCAACAGAAGCCTGTATGGTAGGTGCACACGGCGGTGTTTTTGTATAGTGATGTGGACTGGAAATCAGGTAGTTATATAGGTTCCCCCCTTTAATTTGTGCTCTTTCTAGATCGGACCATAATGTGGTGGTGTTTTGAGGGAACCAATCCTTTACTTGGGTAAGTATGGTAGCTGCATAATAATCTTTTATAGATACATGTTCTATCCCCCTATCTGTTTAATTTTAATAAGTTTGTTGAAAGCACAATGTGTTTTTTTACTTGCCCACAAATACCTGTCGACTGTGAGTTGTGCTTGTTGGAAGAATGAATGTGGAACAGGTATTGGCAAGGTCCTAAATAGATATAGAAACTGTGGTAGAATTTGCATTTTAAATGCTGCTAGTCTGCCTGACCATGATAGTTCAAACTTTTGCAGTTTGTCAAGTTTGTATTTCAAGGAATCTAAGAATGGGGTGTAGTTTTCTTTAACTAATTCTGAGGTTTTAGGTGTAAGAGTAATCCCTAGGTATGCAATGCCTTTTTCTTTCCATCTATATGGGAACTTAGAAGTAATGTTTTGTTTCAGTTTTTCTGTAAGACCCAGACCCAGTAGGTAGGATTTGGTGTCATTTAGTTTATAGTAAGATATAGCATTAAATAAATGTACAGCATCATGAACCAAAGCCAGAGAGGACGGTACGTCTGTAAGAATCAAAATGATATCGTCCGCAAATAGACTTATGGTATGCATTTTGTTCCCGCTTATCAATCCTTTAATTTTGGGGTGTTGACGGATATATGCTGCCTAGGGTTCCATTAAGAGATTAAAAATTAATGGGGATAGTGGGCACCCTTGGCGTGTCCCATTTGTAATTTTAAATGGGGTTGAGAGCATACCAGATATGTAAACCTGTGCTGACGGTGTTGTGTAAAGTGCCATAATAGCTTGATATATTTGGCCCACGAAACCAAACTTAGTCAAAACGTGTTCTAGGTATGTCCAGTGGATCCTATCGAACGCCTTCTCTGCATCCAAAGCAAGGAGCAAAGAAGGCGTTCCAGTCCTGTTGGCTGAATATATAAGATTGATCAAGCGTCTGGTTGCATCCGCTGTTTGGCGTCCCTTGGTGAAACCAGATTGATCAGGATGAATTAAAGATGGCAGGAGATCAACTATTCCACTGGCATATAATTTTAAATCATTGTTAAGTAATGATATTGGGCAGAAGTTTTGTGGGGTGTCTGGGTCCTTCCCTGGCTTCGGCAATGCTACAATCATCGCTTTCAACATTTCAGAGGGGAATGAGGAGGTGCAGGCAGCTCGGTTAAATATTTCAGTGAGTCTGGGTGACAATATTTCCTTAAACGCTTGGAAATATTCTCCTGTAAATCCGTCAGGACCAGGAGATTTATTTTTTGGTAATGAATCTATCCCTTGAGACACTTCTTGTGTCGTGAAAGGGGAGTTCAATGTTTCAATTTGGTTTTCTGTGAGATGAGGTAAATTTATTTTGCTAAGAAATTTGGAGATAGAATCGGTTGATGGTTGAGTTACTTGAGGATCTTCTTTAAGGTTATATAAAGACCCGTAGTAAGTGCTAAAGGCGTCTGCTATTGCCTGGGGATGGTATCATTTTTTCTGAGTTTCTGGGTGAATAATGCAGGGAATTTTAGTTTTATGTCTAATGCCTCGTAACCGAGTTGCTAATAATTTCCCTGCCTTATTTCCAGTGGCGTAATATGTCATTTTTAACCCCCTGGAAGATTTCTCAAAATCATTCAGCAGTATAAGCCATAAGTCATGTCTTAGCTTGGTTATTTCTTCGGTTATCTGTCAGGCTAGAGCATATAACAGGTAACAGTTCAGGTGTTCTGATTATGCAAAGAGTTCAAAGAACAAGAGCACATACCATGAGCAGGTCTGAGCAGAGCAGGTCGGCTGGGACTTGTAGTTCACCGCTGTAAATGTAGGTAGATGTTTGCTGGACCTTGTAGTTCACCGCTGCAGATGAGGATTGATGGTGTCTGGTATTTGTAGTTCACTGCTGCAGGTGGAGGATAGATGTCTGGTGCTTGTAGTTCACCGCTGCAGATGAAGGTACTAGTGGTATCAGGCAAAAACGTAGTCTAGGCAAGCTGGGTCATACATAGGAAGATCAGAGTCCAAACGGTACCGAATCAGAAGCAAGCAAACAGGGTCAAACGAGCCGGGTCATACACGAAATACACAGAGCAGATATCAACTGGATCAAACACAAGGTAAACTCTAACACGAGCAATGATTGAATGCTGATGCAAGTTATTTAAAGGTGAGCTGGCCAATCATTGTTGTTTCCCAGGTAAAGGCTGTGTCAGGTGAGTTGTGCTGGGTCCTAAAGGGATCCTAGTACTGACAGTACCCCCCCTTTCTCGAGGGGTTGCTCCTGCACCCCCAGGCTTACTTGGATAACGAAGATGAAACTTCTTCTTAAGTCGGTCAGCATGAAGATCACGAGCTGGGACCCAAGATCGATCCTCTGGGCCAAAACCTTTCCAATGAACAAGATATTGTAAGGAATTGCGCACTCGTCTTGAATCAAGAATAAATGCCACTTCATATTCCTGACTGTCCAACACATCCACAGGTTCTGGTTCATTTACTTGGAGGCTGGAATGAACAGGTTTCAACAATGAAACATGAAAGACATTTGGAATGCGCATGGATGGGGGGAGTTTGAATCTATAGGATACAGGATTAACAATCTCTGAAATTTCATAGGGCCCGATGAATTTTGGGCCAAGTTTTTTAGATGGAATATGCAGGGACAGATTCCTGGATGATAGCCACACTTTGTCACCAACTTTATATCCTGGTGCCTTTGAGCGCCTCTTGTCCACCATTTTCTTAAAAGCCAGCACAGAGCGAGAAATAGCATGATTAACATCGGACCAGATTTTGGAGAAATTTTCTATTGTGGTGTTGGCATCTGGCACATCAGAGGGTGGAAGATCAAAGGAGCACACACGAGGATGCAACCCGTAAACACAGAAGAAAGGAGAGGTCCCTGTAGATGTGCTGGCACAGTTATTAAAGGCAAACTCTGCCCATGGCAGGACGTTGACCCACTCCACCTCATCATTGGCCATCAGACAACGTACCATCTTCTCTAGAGTCTGATTAGTCCTTTCTGTTTGGCCGTTTGTCTCAGGATGATATGCTGAAGAATATGATAACTTAATCCCCAGCTGAGAGCAAAGGGCCTTCCAAAACTGGGCTATAAACTGAGAGCCACGGTCTGAGACAATGTTGATTGGTGCCCCATGGAGCCTGAAAACATGTTTAATGAATAAAGATGCCAGTTCTTTAGCAGGTGGAAGTTTCGGAAGCAGAACAAAGTGGGCCATTTTACTGAACCTGTCTACCACCACCCAGATCGTGGAACATCCCTGGGACGGAGGCAAGTCAGTGATAAAATCCATAGATAAATGGGTCCAGGGACAGGTAGGTATTGGTAGAGGATGTAGGAGACCAGGCGGCTTAGCGGTACTGCTCTTGCTTCTGGCACAATCTTCACAGGCCTGGACAAAGGCTAACACATCCTGCCTAATCGATGGCCACCAGAGGTTGCGAGAGATAATCTCAAAAGTTTGTCTAAACCCCGGATGTGCTGCAGGTTTTGATGCATGTACCTGCTGCAATACCTGCAAACGAAGAGCCAGGGGCACAAAAAGCATACCGGAGGGAGTGGAGGGAGGGGCTTCAGCCTGTGCAGGTAACAAGGCCTCAGAGATGTCAGTCTGGGTGAAAGCCAAAATCCTATCCTCAGAGATAATGGGTTGTGGAGGAAGCGGAGGAGGAAACTCTGAAAGAAAGCTGCGAGACAAGGCATCAGCCTTAATGTTTTTTGGTCCTGGTAAATATGAAATTGTGAAGTCAAATCTGGAGAAGAACAATGACCACCTGGCTTGACGGGAGTTCAGTCTTTTAGCAGAACGGATGTATTCAAGGTTTTTGTGGTCAGTCAGAACTATGAATGGATAGCGAGCTCCCTCCAGCCAATGTCTCCATTCCTCCAAAGCGAGCTTTATGGCTAGAAGTTCTCTGTTGCCTATATTACAATTGCGCTCTGCTGGGGAATATTTCCGAGACAAGAAGGCACAGAGGTGGATGGCAGCATTTACAGGATCCTTTTGTGACAAGAGCGCCCCCACCCCTACTTCAGATGCATCTACCTCCACAATAAAAGGTAGCTCAGGAACAGGATGGCGTAGGATTGGTGCAGAGGTAAAGGCTTTCTTTAACTGAGTGAAGGCTGCCTGGGCTTCAGTAGTCCATTTAAAGGTAGTCGGAGTCTTCCTGGTGAGAGAGGTGATGGGATGTGCAATGGTGGCAAAGTTCTTAATGAATTTTCGATAGAAATTTGCAAATCCCAGGAAGTGCTGAACTGCCTTCAGGTCTGAAGGTGGTGCCCAGTCTAAAATGGCTTGAATCTTGGCTGGATCCATGGTGAGGCCTGTGTCAGAAATTAGGTAGCCTAGGAAAGGTACTTGTTTAACATGGAATGAACATTTCTCAGGCTTTACAAAAAGGGAGTGAGTCTTTAATCAGGCCAATACTGAGCAGACATGTTTCTGATGTGTTTCAAGATTGGGAGAATATATCAAAATGTCGTCTAAATATACAAGCATGAAGCGACCCAACATGTCACGGAAAATGTCATTCATAAAGTTCTGAAAGACAGCTGGTGCATTTCTGAGACCGAAAGGCATGACAAGACATTCATAATGACCATCCTTGGTGTTAAAGGCTGTCTTCCACTCGTCGCCTGCACGTATGCGCACCAGATTATAGGCTCCCCTAAGTCCAGTTTGGAGAAGATTTTGGCTCCCTGGATTTGAGAGAACAATTCTGTGATGAGAGGAAGAGGATACCGATTGGGAACATTTATTTTATTTAGACCTCTGTAATCAACACAAAGTCTCAGTCCCCCATCCTTCTTTGGGACAAAGAAGCATCCTGCTCCTGCTCCTAAATGAAAACCTTAGCTAGGTTTTCCTGGATGTATTCTTGCAAGGCAAGATTCTCTGGCTCAGACAGTGGAAAGACTCTCCCTCGAGGTGGTGTAGTGTCAGGCAAGAGGTCAATGGGACAATCATAACTGCAATGAGGTGGTAAAGTGTCAGCAATCCCTTTAGAAAACACATCCCAAAAGTCCTTATAACAAAGTGGAATCTGTTCCATTCCCACTTGACAGGTAGCCAGTCGAACAGGGTGCTGGATGCAGTTCTTTTTACACTGATTGGACCAAGCCAGAATATTTCCTGTTTGCCAGTCAATTACAGGATTGTGCTTCTGAAGCCAAGGAAGGCCTAGGATCAAAGGAGTGGATGGAGAGTCAATGACAAGACATGAAGTCTTCTCCCAATGCAAAGCCCCCAATTGTAACTGGAAAGGCTTGGTGGCTTGGAGCACTAGATCTTGTGAGAGAGGACGATTATCCACGGAAATCAGGCGGACTGGGCAATCTAGAGCATGAGTTTCCAAGGACAAAGAAGTAATCAGAGTCTTATCAATAAAATTCCCAGCGGCTCCAGAATCTACCAAGGCCAGCAGTTCATGAGCCCCTGTCCCAAAATGAATGACAGCGGGTAAAAGAATACGATTGTCCCCCTGGGGAGATGAGAGCAGACCTAAGGTAACCTCCCCGCAATTACCTAGGTCCTGGAGTTTCCCGGACGTGTAGGGCACGAACGGAGCATATGACCCTTGAGGCCACAATATAAGCAGAGTCCCATGTTACGCCGGCGCGTGTGTTCCTGGGCAGATAACCGGGTGGAGCCTAACTGCATGGGTTCTTCCTCAGATTTGGAACTGGAGGTGGAATAGTCAGGCAGCAAGGGAGGTATATAGTTTGCCACAGCTGTAGTTTGTTCTCGTCTCCTCTCTCGCTGGCGGCGGTCAATTCTAATGGCTAGACTCATAGCCTCCTCCAGTGAGGCTGGGTAGGAGAAGTTGACCAGAGCATCCTTAATTGCATCTGAAAGGCCCATTCTAAACTGGCTGCGGAGTGCTGCATCATTCCAGCCAGATTCTGGGGCCCACCTGCGAAACTCTGAGCAATACATTTCAGCTGTGGTAGTTCCTTGCTTTAAGTTACGCAGGGTTGATTCTGCAGTAGCAGCACGATCTGGATCATCATAAAGCAACCCTAGGTCTTCAAAGAAGGCATCTACTGTTAGCAAGGCTGGATGGTTTGGTTCCAGGTTAAAGGCCCAAGCCTGGGGGTCACCCTGTAGTAGAGAGATAATGATTTGAACCCTCTGAGTTTCAGGGCCAGACGAGGATGGCCTTAACTTGAAATATAATTTGCAGCTGTTTTTAAAGTTGCAAAACCCTTTACAGTCACCAGAAAACTGGTCAGGCAAAGGAATTTTTGGTTCAGATGGAGTTTTTGTAGCAGTGCTAATAGAAGGAGATTGCACCTTGGTGAGCTCTGTGGCCATTTCCTGAACTTGATGGGATAAGCGGCAAAGTTCCTGTGCAAACAACTGAGCCTGCTCAGGATCCATGATAGGTTTCCTTTATTATGAATGGCTCGTGTTAATGTCAGGCTAGAGCATATAACAGGTAACAGTTCAGGTGTTCTGATTATGCAAAGAGTTCAAAGAACAAGAGCACATACCATGAGCAGGTCTGAGCAGAGCAGGTCGGCTGGGACTTGTAGTTCACCGCTGTAAATGTAGGTAGATGTTTGCTGGACCTTGTAGTTCACCACTGCAGATGAGGATTGATGGTGTCTGGTGTTTGTAGTTCACTGCTGCAGGTGGAGGATAGATGTCTGGTGCTTGTAGTTCACCGCTGGAGATGAAGGTACTAGTGGTATCAGGCAAAAACGTAGTCTAGGCAAGCTGGGTCATACACAAGAAGATCAGAGTCCAAACGGTACCGAATCAGAAGCAAGCAAACAGGGTCAAACGAGCCGGGTCATACACGAAATACACAGAGCAGATATCAACTGGATCAAACACAAGGTAAACTCTAACACGAGCAATGATTGAATGCTGATGCAAGTTATTTAAAGGTGAGCTGGCCAATCATTGTTATTTCCCAGGTAAAGGCTGTGTCAGGTGAGTTGTGCTGGGTCCTAAAGGGATCCTAGTACTGACATTATCCTATTATTGAAATTGGCTTTGTTTTGTTCTTCTAATGTTTGGATTTGCTTGGAAATATCCAATATGCGCTGCCCCCTCTTCCTCTTAGCCCTGGCCCCTAGTTTTATTAGAGGACCCCTCATAAACGCCTTATGCGTGTTCCATGTAACAAAAGGGTCAGTAACTGAACCTACGTTATGTTCAAAAAATTCTTTCAGATCCCTTTGTAAGGCAGACCTGGAAGGATCATCCTGAAATAGGTGTGGATTGGACCTCCAATTAAAGGTGGCACTGTTAGCGGATTTGTCATCCACCAACAGTGAGACCGATGCGTGATCCGACCAGGTAATGCTATTGATTTGCGATGCTTTAATTTTGGTTAACAACCATCTATCTGTCAAAAAAAGATCCAGTCTAGAATACATTTTGTGGCTAGCTGAAAAGAAGGAGTAGTCCCTTTCTGAAGCATGAAGACATCTCCATGCATCATATATATCATACGTCTTCAAAAGGGGTTGAAGTGTTTGGGGTTTCCTCTTAGTTATTGAGCTAGAATCCATGCTGGAATCCGCTGGTAGGTTAAAGTCCCCGCAGAGAATCAGGTGGCCCTTCTCTATTCGCCGCACTTTTTTCAATAGTTTATGAAGAAAGCGGGTCTGGTGAGTATTAGGGGCATATACGTTCACCACTGTGTAAGTGGTATTATTGATATCACATATTAAAATGAGGTATCTGCCTTGTGCATCTTGTATTTCCTTATGAAGCTGAGAGGCTACTGTGTCTTTTATTGCTGTGAGGACTCCTCTTCTTTTGGTATTAGAGTTTGCAAAAAATATGTGCGGGAATTTAGGATGAGAGCATGTAGGTTGAGCCTGCTTTTTGAAATGTGTCTCCTGTACACAGAATATGTCCCCTTTATGTTGAATCGCTTCTGTCCACATGGATCTGCGTTTGGCTGGATGGTTAAGGCCTCTAGCATTGACTGTGAGAAAAGTTATAGGCATCTTTTGAGAGTAGGATTAGGTGCATAGTGAGGCATGTGTATATAACACTTACATTTGATGGTTAGCTTGTCAGGATGTATCTTGATGCGACTGAAGTATGGGAGGATGAGGTTGCAGTAGTTCTGCTGTACGGCTTGGTCAATCTTGAGGGATGTAACAAAGTTCTGCGGCTGCAGATATAACTGATAAATAACTAAAAAGAAGAAAAATGGTAAAATAGAACAAGAAACAGTAAATAGGTCCTTACGACCCTCTGTGTGACAATAAGTCACTCATGTTGTAATCTGGGGTTATACCAAATTTCAGTTCAGCTTAACAGATAGTACTTCTGTTTCAGGGGACAGTTATATGTAACCTGTATTGGTTTTCATTTGGTTAGGTGTGTTTGCAGGCATTCTTGGTTGTGACCAGGTTCCAATCCTCAGCAATATGATCAGGGCTTTTTGCGTGGCGGTCACTATGCATATCATCTGGGATAATATGCCATTTTTGAAGTAAGAGCAATCCTTTGGCGAGATTGTTCACCACATGTTCCTTACCATCCCGTGTTATGATCAGTTTTGTAGGGAACCCCCATTTATATGAGATTTTATGGTTCCTCAAAGTCTTATGCCGCGTACACACGGTCAGACTTTTCATCTACAAAAGTCCGACAGCCGGTCCGACAGACTTCCTGCGGACTTTCGGCGGACTTGCGGCAGACTTTCTAACGAACGGACTTGCCTACACACGACCACACAAAAGTTTGACAGCCTAGTACGCGGTGACGTACATCAAGTCCGGCGAGACTATAAAACGGAAGTTCAATAGCCCGAACGACACCCTTTGGGCTCCTTCTGCTAATCTCTTGTTTATCTCGTGTTAGTAGAAGTTTGGTGAGAGACGATTCGCGCTTGTGAGACTCGTATTTTTCAGTTCGTTTTAACTGTTGTTCAGTCTGTGCTTGTGAGGTTTGTATCTGCTTTTCAGTGCGTTTGGTCAGTTGGCATTGAGAAATCTTTGTTTTATTGTCCGCTCGTTCCTGATTTTCAGGTCGTTCTTCACAGGCCTTGCTGTTCTTCAGTGCGTTCTGTTAAGTGCGTTCTGACCAGCCGATTGTTTTGAAGCCATGTTACCTGTACGTACTCATCGTCGAGCTTGTGCATTGTATGTGCTTGGTGCTGTAGTTTATTCTTCAGACCAAGACCAGTCCATGAACAGGGCGAGGAGGAGTTCATGGACCAAGAATTGGTTGCTCCAGCGTGACCAGTTCTGTCACATGCCATTGCTCCGTGAGATCCGTGAGAATAATCCTGAGGATTTCAGGAACTTTCTCCGGATGACGGACCCCGTTTTTGATCGTTTGGTGGCTTTGCTGACCCCCTATATCAGCAGGCAGGATACCTGCATGAGGCAAGCCATCACTCCGGAGCAGAGGCTAGTTGCCACGTTGCGGTACTTGGCGATGGGGAGAAGCCTGCAGGACCTTAAGTTCTCGATAGGCATCTCCCCCCGGGCTCTGAGGATCATTATCCCAGAGACCTGTTCTGCTATCATCCAGGTCCTGCAGAAGGACTATATTAAGGTAAGAATGTTTTCTTTTATTAGCATCACATGTTCTTTTATTTATTCTTTGATAATGTAATGTATTTCTTAGCTCAAACACTACTTACCATCATTGTAATATAGTGTGAATGTCCCCTTTTTCTTCTCACGCATGCTTGATTTGTTTCATGTTCTTTTTTGTCATGCATGTATATTTACCTTCAATAACTTCTCCAGCATACAATGCTGGTCACATATTCACCTTGTCTTCTCAGTTTGAATGTATTTAGTCAGCTGCATTGTATTTTGTTTCCCCTAAACTCTATCCAAATAGTGTGCTTATAATTAGCTTGATTTCAACCCCCCCACCCCTAATAATTTGTTAGAATCTTCTCTGGTGTTGATTTTTAAAAAGCAAATATATGTTGCACTTTGCAAAATGCATGTGCACTCTACAAGTGCATTTGCTCCAGTGCTTTAGTAAATGAGGAGAAGCTCTGCTGATTTCCATCATCAAATCATATACAAGCCACAAAGTGTTTTCATTAATTGCCCTTGCATGTGGTTGTGTACTCCTTGCAACATGAAAGCCTTTTTACCTTACCTCATTTACTTAAAGCTGGGGAGCAACTGCACTTGCAGAGTGGAACAACTGCAGTCTTGTAGCCTTTTTAGTCCCTAAATCCCTGTGTGTCCTAAAATTAATATTTTTTGGTAATTTCACCAATTGGTAATTTTTTTTTAAAAATTGGTAATTTTTGGTAATATTTTAATTTGGTAATGTCTATGTGTATATATATATATATATATATATATATATATATATATATATATATATGTGTATATATATAGAGAGAGATATATGTATATATTATATATAGATATGTAACGATGTTTATTAAAAGATCATTTCAAACGATGCAAACAATCGTATAGGAATGAAAAGCACATGGAGCGGTATACGAGGTAATCAACACAAGATGAAAACACAGGTACTTACTTTTTTGCAACACTTTACGGATCCGTCTGAACTGATCTGGCTCCCTGAGTTTCAGGTCAGACCATCTTTTTCTAAGTTGATCCTTGGAGCGCTGTACCCCAAAAGAAGCCTGTAAAGTGTCCACCACCTTCACCATTATTTGGGCCTTGCGCAAATTTGGCCGGGCGTACGGCCCATACTTCCCATCATAGTCCTTTTTTTGAAGAATGGCCACCATCTCCACCATCTCTTCAAAACTCATATTGGAGGCCTTAAATCTAGGCCTCACAGATCTTGTTGACGTTCCAGCCTCCGGGCTTTTTTCGCTACCTGAGGTAGTTAACATGTCATGTGTCTCCGCAATTATTCACCCCACTACGCGCCGTAACTAAAAATGGGCGGAGAACATGAGTTAAAATTGAACGTCAGGGGCGGGCGACGCAGGCAGAGTTTCACACATGCGTAGTGTATAAAGAGGGGCCTTGCGCACGTGTCGTACGTACGTTCTGTGCGTAGAATTAAGGGGCGGAGAACATGAGTTAAAATTGAACGTCAGGGGCGGGCGACGCAGGCGGAGTTTCACACATGCGTAGTGTATAAAGAGGGGCCTTGTGCACGTGTCGTACGTACGTTCTGTGCGTAGAATTAAGGGGCGGAGAACATGAGTTAAAATTGAACGTCAGGGGCGGGCGACGCAGGCGGAGTTTCACACATGCGTAGTGTATAAAGAGGGGCCTTGTGCACGTGTCATACGTACGTTCTGTGCGTAGAGTCAAGGGCGGGTTATATGCGTAAACAAAAAGAACGTCAGGGGCGGGCCAAATAGGCGTAGTATTACGCATGTGCAGTGTATAAAGCGCTGTTACATATTGTGTCGTACGTACGTTCTGTGCGTAGGTGATAGTGGACCGGGACGCTACTAAACGAAGGTAATTTAAAATTTATACTTTTTGTCAAGACTTTGTAGCAAGCGGCCTATATGGCTTGACAGATTGATGAGGCCTACATAGGGATAAGATGATGAGGGTTTAGCAGAAACCTAATAAGTGTTTTTTGTCTTGTGACTTTATCTTTTATACAGACATTATGAATCCCCTATTTAAGGATCCAAAGTTCCTTACTGCTTTTATTTCTAAATATAGAGAGATGAGGAATTTGTGGGAGGTGAAACACCCACAGTATTATGCAAAGCATGTGAGGAAGTCAACGCTGGAGAGACTTCTGTCCTTTGTCCAGGCGACCATCCCGGAAGCAACAATGGAGACATTGCTCAAGAAAATTGGGGTCTTGAGGAACATGTATAAGAGGGAACATAAGAAGATCCAGGAATCAATGAGATCAGGAGCATCAGCAGATGATGTTTATGTACCCAGGCTGTGGTACTACAATCAACTCCGTTTTCTTGACGACCAGACTGAAGCCAGGGCATTACTTTCAACCCTTCCCTCCACCCTTCCCTCCACCCCAGCAGAGGCTCATGAGGAGCAAGCTGGGTCTTCCATCCTGGATGAACCGGATATGACCATCTGGAGTCAGGTAAATTATTTTAACAAATATTTACTGTACTAATATTAATGATGTTAACTGGATGTTATAATTGTCTAAAATAATTTTGCACTCAAAATTGTGTATACATATCAATTGACAGTAGTGGCTAAATATGTTTGGCACCTGCTTGAAATAATTAGGGTGTCTGATTAGACTCTTTTATTAAAGAGATGTATTCACATTGAATTTGCTAGTCATGAGAAGCAAACTGTGTGTCATTGATGAACCCAAAAAAATATACTAAAACTATGTCCTTTTTTTATACACAGGATGAGTCCATCCAGGAGGAATGTGGGGAAAGTGGCAGGCAGGAGGAGACCGGGCCCATGGACAGCCTGGAGGAGGCCGGATTCACCATCATCCTGGAGGAGGCTGGGCCCAGTGTCAGGCAGGAGGTGGCTGCTCCCAGTGAGGTGGCTGGGCCAAGTGAGGTGGCTGGGCCAAGTGAGGTGGCTGGGCCAAGTGAGGTGGCTGGGCCCAGTAGGAGCCTGACCGAATCCCAAGTGCCTCCCCTCCACCTTCCCAAAAAAAGGGCCAGGAAGGGGACAGTCACACAGGAGGCATCCCTGCGCCTCATGCAAGAGGCCACCCGTTTTTTAAGGAGCCCCCCTGAAGCGGAAGAGTCCTATGGCTGCTACTTAGCCAGCAGGCTTCTTCAAATGGATTGGGAGCAGCGCCTCATTTGTGAGCGACTATTTGGAGAAACAATCCAGAAGGGGCTGCAGGGCACGCTAACACGAAACACCCAACTACATGAGGCAGCCCCCCCTCCTCCTCCTCCTCCTCCTCCTCCTGCCACAACTGAAACACCAGAGCCACAGCCTCTAAAGAAGGCTACAGGGAAGGCTGCAAGGAAGGCTGCAGGGCAGCGTGGAGGAAAGGCTGCAGGGAAGAGAAGAAAGTGATGACTTGGGTTCAGTCTTGTCTGACAGAAGACGCAGGCTGTTGTAGTACCACAGTCTGGGGACATCTATATCATCTGCTGGTGCTGTTGATCTCTGGGATTCTTGGACCAGATTGTGCTCCCTCTTATATGGACTCCTCAAGATCCCCATTTTCTTGTACACATACTTTTTCCAGCGTTGACTTCCTCTTTATTTTATTTAGACCATAAATAAATGGATCTTTTTTGAGTTTAGGTTTTTTATTTTAAATCATAGATTTTAGACACAATGTTTTAAATTAACAAGGGACAACAATCTCATTGATTTTGCAAAAACACACCAAAAATAGATTAAAATAATGTTAATAATGTTCGAGTGGTAAGTATTTAAAAAAAAAAAAGATACATAACCAAAAACGGTGCTTTGGGTTAACTTTATATAAAAACAAAAAAAAAATCACTATAAAAACAAAAAATATAAAGGGTTCTTTGTGGTAACTTTACGAACATTAAAAAAAATGTAACAAATATATATAAAAATGGGTTCCCTGTGGTAACTTTACAAAAAAAATTAGAGATAAACAGAAAAAAAGTTCCACAACAATCATAAAATAAATATCTGGATAAAAATTACAAGAAAAGATGACTCCACCAAAAAAAATAAATTTAAAAGTATTATTACTATGGAAACATTGTTTTGAAAAAGCATACCATGTCATTCATGAGATCAAACAGGAAAAGAATCCAGAAATCTGTTTGGGAGAACTCTGTTTGAATATGAACAGCAAAACATCTTCGTTCTTTATAGCATTCGTAAAGAAGACATTAAATGCGCTGCATTCAACGATCACAGATTTTGCAGCGTGAGGAATGTGCTACCTACAATACGAACACTAGTTTTACTAGACCGAGTGCTTCCGTTTAGTTTTTGCTTATGAGCATGCGTCGTTTTTTTGTCCGTCGGACTAGCATACAGACGAGCGGACTTCGGGGTCCGTCGTAGTTACGACGTAAAGATTTGAAGCATGTTTCAAATCTAAAGTCCGTCGGATTTGAGGCTGAAAAAGTCCGCTGAAAGTCCGAAGAAGCCCACACACGATCGGATTACCAGCCAGCTTTAGTCCGTCGGCGTCCGTTGGACTTTTGTAGACGAAAAGTCCGACCGTGTGTACGCCCCATTAGATATTGTATTGAGGTTCCTCCTTTTCTGTAGAGTGAATTGGGACAAGTCTGCAAAAAATTGTAGATCTTTGTACTGTGGTGGAAAGAGGTCTTTGTTGCATGCAGCCGACATCAGGCGCTCTTTCGTTTGGAAGAAATGTAACCTGAGTATAACATCTCTGGGTATGTTGTCTGGTAGGTGGGATGGCTTAGGTAGGCGGTGGATCCTGTCCACTGTTATGTCCAGGTCTGATAATTCAGGGATTATAGCCTGAAATAATTGCGCTGTATAAGTGCGGAGGTCAGATTGTTGAATTGACTCGGGGACCCCCCTTATTTTCATGTTGTTTCTCCTAGAGCGGTCTTCGATGTCTGCCATTTTGGCTTTTATGGCGTCCAGCTCATCAGTGTTATTGCCATGGGCATCCACAAGATCATTAATGGTGGTCGCAAACTCCCCCATTTTATGTTCTATGTGATCTACTCTGGCTGTAGTATCTCTTAGTTCCACTCCACATTTATGGACACATGATAGCATGTCAGCATGCAATGAACTTCTAAGAGATACTAACATGTCCTTAAGGGTGGTATCCAGGACGGGTTGATTGTTAGTGGGGAATAGATCAATGGAGTCAGGGAGATCTCTGGTGTCCTCTCCTGAGTCTAGGCCTTGTGTCATGTCCTGGCTTGCATCTGAGGCATCCAGCCTAACCCTTGCTTTTTCTGGGCTCCCCGAGGTAGGAGTGTGAATCGGAGACTGTGTGCTCCTTTGTGGGGCATTTCTATTTTGTGGATTACTTTTCCCTTGGCTGTATTGAGGGGTACTAGACATACCTCGTTCTTTCAGAACCGCCGCCATCTTGCTTAGGCCCGAGCGGATAGTATTCGGTAAGTTTTTGCGGCTTACGGGGCTCTTTATTCCTCCGCGGCATGTTCAGTCGGATCACCGGGATGTGCTGCGGGTCCGCTGGTATATGTTGTGCCATTCTGTCGGGTATAACAGGTGATGTGTGCCGTTTTTTCCCCTGAGTGCAGAGGAGCTCAGCTAGCGAGCGTCCATCTCCTTCTGCTGCAAGCTCCGCCCCCTGTAATAGTATTTTAATATAATTTAATATATAACTTTGTTTCCTTGTTAGGCCATAACAAGGACTGCCCATATGTTGACAATAGATTGTTTTATCAACTATGGGATTCAAATAAAAATAGAGTTAAGAACGAAAACTTGGAGTTGGAAGTGTCATTTATTCTTTCGTTACGATTCAAGCTTGAAGCTTATTTTCATTTCTTCTCAAAGAGTTCTTGAAGTAGTGTTTTTAATTCCAGTCAATTTCATTAGATAATTCTACAAAAGATATATGTTTGTAATGGTGAAATACTCTGTGCCCTATACAACTCTAAACATTTTTAGAAATTGCCAATGAAAATAATAAAAACAGTCCAAAAATTACAGCCTTCTGGAAAGAGATATACAATCTTAGGTTAATTTGGTCGGTTGGCAGACTGGTTGGTGAGTTGAGCTATGAAATGTTCTGTTTTTGTCTTTCATGCATTTGCCCTTCCATGTGCTCCTTGCTGTGAAAGGCAGTTATAAGTGGGGGTGGGGGCCATTTGTTTGTTACTGGTGTAAATATGGTCCGGGGACACACTGGGCACTTTCGCTGCCACTGTGCTACTTCCTGGGTGTTCAGTGTGCTCCTGTTCCTTTAAGAGGGAATGGGCTGCCACCAGGCCCACCTGACCCTCATCTATCCATTTAATGCATGTGCTACCATTGTGGAGATGCTCAAATATTCAGTAGCGTTTAGGACTGCAAGCATACACAGGGTGCCATAAAGAGGCATTGCAGCTTACGCATGCATTTGCAAATTTGCATTTGCTAACTAAACCCCTGTTTTTAAGGCAGACTGTTGGACAGGTTAATTTGGTCGGTTGGCAGACTGGTTGGTGAGTTGAGCTATGGAATGTCCTATTTTTGTCTTTCACCGGGATAACCTGTCTGACGCCTCCTAAAGCAGCTCTTTTTGACATTGGCCTGGATTAAAGGCCAAGTAAATTCCACGTATTCATCACCCATGTCCTAATCGCATCCAGGAGAACCCTGGCAAGTGCCTGGAGATCGGACACCTCTCCATCTTCCATTAAAGCTATACATTTTCTAAACATGCATGCTACCCTCGAGCAAATGTTTGCATGGCTTCAAGGCAAAAATCCCCTATTCCAACAAAAATTGGTGTGCTGGACTATGGACAACAGAAACACGGTTATCCCATGACCAATATCAGTTTAGAATCTCATCGTCAAAAGTCCATATCTGACACTTTCTCTGTTTGCTACATGGGAACAACTAATCCTCCCCTGATATACTTTACCAGTTCTTTTTCTTACCAAGATGCAGTTTTGTCTTTTATTAGATATCTGAATTTATAATTACAGGTACCATACATACTGCACCTTTGACACCATTTTGGGACCATTGTCATATATACAGCGATCAGTGCTATAAAAACACACTGATTACTGTGTAACTGACACTGGCATGGAAGGGGTTAAAAACTCGGGGGTGATCAAGGGCTTAAGTGTGTACTAGGGAGGTGTTCTAACTGTGGGGGGGTGGGATACCACTGACATGACAGCAATTACTGCTCCTAATGACAGGGAGCAGTAGATCTCTGTCATGTCACTAGGCAGAATGGGAAAATGCCTTGTTTACAAAGGCATCTTCCTGTTCTTCGGCTCCGTGATACGATCGCGAGCCCCCGGCGGACATCAAGTCTTCGGGACCCACGGGCACAGTTACTGAGTATGTGGCGGGTGCACGAGTGCCCACAATGCCACGATTTAAAAAGGATGTACCTGTAAGCCCATTTGCCCAGCTATGCCATTGTGCTGACGTAAAGCGTTGTGCGCTGGTCGGCTAGTGGTTAAATACTTTGTCTATTTTTATTATTTTCTTTTTTTTAATTCTTGATCTTTATTGAAAGGATATGGGAATACATATGGGATCAAACAGAAAAAATAAAAATCTCCATACACTTAATGGAGATTTAATCGGGCAAAAGGAGGCATTAATTAAACAATTTAGAACCGAACATAAGCTTAAAGATGTGAATAACAATTATGCTGTATCTCAGCACACGCACTGAATAAAGACTTTCCTGTTCTACTCAGCAATATATGGCAATACTCGGCAACACACGGAAGGTTGATATCCCTCGTAACCTAGGAAGTTATCCTGATGAGCTGAAAGAAGACTCTATCTGAAGGAGCTGCTCGCCCATCGGTGCAGAGGTGGTGTTCGCTGTCATGAAAGCGGTGAGATCTTATCTTTTACACCTCCTGTTCGGCAGGGTCATACTCACAAGCTAACGGCCCACTATCTAAACACACACCAACCTACCAATATTGATCTTTTTGAGCCAGCAGTAAGTCCCCCGTAACTTTAGTTCAGCCATAGGATTCTCCTTCCAGCATACCCAGACTGACTTAGTCTATACAAGCACAGTGAGCTCTGTGTTCAATGACCAATCATAAATGGCAAGTGCAATTAATCACTATATCACTGCTGTTGATCTCTGACGGTCCACAACACAGCGGGGAAGGTAACATTCAAAACTATATGTTAACTTCGAATCTCCTCGGCAATTCTCTCTCCTTTATGTGCCTTGTGACTTTTGAGGGATGAAAATATTTTTTTTTAGATGATCCAGCGGTGACTACCATTACTTACAGTCATTCAATGGGAGAATGTATGGAGGAATGTGTGATGGCCATAAAGCGTGTATAGGCAACGTTGTCTATCTATCTTTTTTTTTTTTTTTTGTCACATCAGTCGACCATTTTGAGAGGCATAAATCAACTTTACAGTTCATTTAACTTCCATCCCTCTCTCCTTTGTCTCATTATCGTGACTCTTTGCCATATCAAAAAGAATAATTAAAACCAGACATGTATCCAGTCTAATGGAATTACTCACGAGGGGTCGCACGTGTCCAGTTAACAGTGTTACATTCTCTGTATATCCCCACCACCCCCCTTTCCCTCCCCACCACCCCCCTTTCCCTCCCCACCCCACCCCTTTCCGCCCTATCCCCATCTCTCCAAGGTCTAGTGTATCCATCTCTCCTTCTCTACTCTAAGGCTTTCAATTCTTTGGCATAGCACCACGTTTTTTAAAATTTTTTCCAGCGTTCCCACTCCACTAAGTTTACATCTCCCGTATCCTCTACCAAGCTTGCCTTAATCTCCATATTATATGTTTCCTCTACTGCGTCTATCCACTCCCATATTTCAGGGCTCTCCCTCCTCTGCCAGCTCTTCATTATTATTGGCTTCGCGGCGTTCAGGAGATGGGGGACTAGTGACTGCTTGTATTTATTTATGTCTCCTTCCCCCCATGAAACAGAACCTCCCAAGGGTCTTCTAGCACTTCTTTTCCTGTTATTTTCTTGACCAACGTAAGTATCTTCCTCCAGAAGTTTTTTATTTTCGGGAATAACCACCATAGGTGTGCCATTGTTCCTATCTCCTGGCATCCCCGCCAGCAATATGCCGACCCATTTTGGAATTTGCTTGTTATCTCTGGGGTTAAGTAGCTTCTGCTTATACATTTATAACTCATTTCTGCCGTTCGTACATCTATTGCTGAGTTACCAATCATTCTCAAAACTCTTCTAATTGTGTTTTCATCTTTTTTAGTGCCTAATTCACTCTCCCATTTACTTATATATGGGGGTATCTCCAGCTGATCCATCTTCATAAGCATTTTATAGATCTTAGAGACTATATTTCTTGGATCTTCTATATCACAGAGCTTCTCAAAATCCGTCAGTTTGTCTCCTGTTCTGATCGGATTTGGTAATTTACTCACAAAATGACACAGCTGGAGGTACCGCCACTCGTCTAACCCCCCTGTCCCCCTCCTAAATCTAAGTTCTTGTAGTGTCATAGTTTTGCCCTCCTTAATGATGTGTCTTAATTGTGTCTTACCCCATAGTGCTTCTTTTCTGCCCATAGTTTCTAATCCTGGTAAAAAAAAATTACTGTCCGTTAGTGCCAATAAAGGTGAGTTATATTCTCCATTACCTTTCTTGTATACCCCATCCCAAATTTTAAATACATTACGTGTTATTACATGTGTGCTTTTGTCTAAATTTCTAGTGTGGTGAAGGGTTCCATATCATTCTTCCAAGTAATGCTTTACTGAGGTTTCCCTCTATTCTTATCCAGCGTTTTTCATTCTCTCTCTTTGCCCATTCAACCATTCTAGACAGAACTACGGCCTAATAATAAATCTGGATGTCTGGTACTGCTAGACCGCCATTTATTTTCTTTTGTTTTAAGATCCTAAAGGAGACTCTTGGTTTTTTGTTTTTCCATATGAAGCTCATTATTATTTTGTTTAACTTTCTTAGATAATATAGAGGCAGGGGAAGCGGTATCATCTGGAACAAGTATGTGACCTTAGGGAGTAGGACCATTTTAATTACGTTTATACGGCCTATCCATGAGAGGGCCTTACCGGCGTAGTTTTTACAGTCAGATCTGAATCTAACAGGGGTAGGTAGTTTATTGTGAACATCTTCTCAATTGAATTAGCAAGCTTTTTTCCTAGATACTTTAGTTCTTTAGTCCATCTAAAACTGTACTCTCTTTTCAATGTCTCCCTTTCTGTTTTATTTAAGTTTATGTTTAATATTTCTGATTTTGCCATATTTATTTGAAAGTTGGAAACCTCCCCGTATTCCCTAAGGGCGTTTACTAATTTGGGCATAGTGGCCTCTGGGTCCGATATGTAAAATAACACATCGTCGGCGTAAGCTGCAATTTTATGCTCATCTTCTCCGATCTTAATGCCTCTAATGTCTGGATCTGCGCATATTGTTGCCAAAAGCGATTCCATGGTAAGGACAAAGAGCAACGGGGATAAAGGACATCCCTGCCTCGTACCATTTTCCATTTCAAATGGCAGAGACATTACTCCGTTCACACTCACCGTTGCCATAGGATGATGGTACAGGGTTTTAATCCTCTGAATCAGTCTGGGTCCAAGACCCATGATCTCCAAGGTCTGGAACATGAACCCCCAGTCCACCCTGTCGAAAGCCTTTTCGGCATCAACCGACAGTAGTAGTCCTGGGGGTCCATTCTCCCTTGTTTTATGCAACAGGAGCAATGTCCTAACCCTGTTGTCCTTCCCCCCTCTTTTAGGGACAAACCCCACCTGGTCAGGGTTGACCAGGGCGTTCATTGATCCCTTTAACCTCTCTGCAAGTATCTTTGCGTAGAGTTTTGTGTCGGTATTAAGGAGGGAGATGGGACGATAGCTTGAGCATAATGTTTTCTCTTTTCCATCTTTCAGTATGATCATAATGGAAGCCTTTAAGGCCTCCCTGCTCATCTCGTATCCCTCTCCCAGTCCATTAAAATACCGACACAACCTCAGAATTAATACTTCCTTAAATATTTTGTAATAAGTTAGGGTAAATCCGTCCGGGCCTGGACTTTTCCCAGAAGCCATTCCTGCTATTGCTTTCCTAACTTCTTCTTCAGAGATTGGTATTTCCATAGCTTCTCTTTCCGTATCTATGATCTTAGGCAATGCTGCCTTCTTTAAGTACTTGTTGTTTCTCTCTCTCTTATTTACCTGGGTGTCCTGTTTGGAGACTGAATGTAGCTCCTGATAATAGTTTTTAAAAACCTCTGTTACTTTTCTAGAAGAGTACTCTATATTACCTTCTTTAGTCTGAATTTTTTCTATAAAGTTTAGATGTTTACTTGATTTATTGGCCCAGCGATATCTATCCCCTATTGTCTTACCATGTGTTGTTCTGACTTCTTGTTCCATTGATGTTTTCAGCTCGGCCCTTTTAATTACTATTTGTTTGTATGTCTCTTGAGGGAGATGACCCGATTGCCTCTTATGTTTCTGTTCTAGACTATCTGTAACGACACCCCGAGTATGAAAGGGGTTAAAGTCGTTTAGGACATTTCAAACCCAAACACAAAGGCAGCTACCGAACACTCCAATCAGCCAAACAAGGAACCCATACAAATAATCCACCCCAAAAACGAGACACGGCTCTGTCTTCAGGTTTCAAGCAGGAATCAACTCCTTTATTATAACACATGGACACAACAGATAAAATAACTCAGAGACTCTTCCCCCCCCACCCTTGGAAAAGAGGGCGGGTTAAACTGTCCAATGACAATGGACACACAGGTCAGGTGTGTTTAATGTCTCATCAGTACACAGTGTTAGCAGGGAGAGCTGTTGGAAGAATCCCCCCTCCCTCCAATGCAATACACATCCTGTGATCCAAGGCAGACAAACATAATAGAACATTGGTTTGCAGGAGGCTGGCATTCAGTCCCCTCCAAAAGCCTCTTTTCCGGCTAGGTTTGTCACACTATCTAACTCCTCTGTTAATTTTTGGATTTCCCAGCATCTCTCTTTTTTATTCCTTGCTCCTAGCTCAATTAAAACTCCTCTTATGTAAGCTTTGTGGGCCTCCCACAAGGTAGACCCAGATGCCTCTCCAGAATCATTTACCGCAAAGTAATCCTCTAGTTCCTTACTAATTCTATTGAAAGCTTCCTCCACTCTTATCAGTTCTTCATTTAAACGCCACTGCCCTAGATGTCTCGCCTCTTCTCCTATTATTATTTCCATGGACATTGGTGCATGATCTGAGTAAGTTATGTTTCCTATCCAGGAGTCTACCACCTTGTCGATATCCCTATGGTCTATCAGTCCATAGTCGATCCGGGAGTATGACCCGTGCACAGGGGAATAAAATGTGTAGTCCCTTTTTCGCAGATGTTGCACTCTCCACATGTCTACCAGCTGAAGGCTGACTAGCTTTTGCTTGATCTTTCTTAATTGTGCGCTCTTCTTCCCCTGTGCCAGGGCCGTACTGTCTAGACCCGGGTCCATGCAAAAGTTAAGGTCCCCCATTAGTATCATATGTCCTTTCCTAAAATCCGTTAATTTTCCCAAAATTTTTGCCACATATTTCATCGGGTTTTTATTTGGTGCATAGATATTAGCCAATGTGTAATCTCTTTCGTTCAATCTACTTCGCAGGAATATATATCTGCCTTCTGCGTCCGCTAATCTCTCCTCCAACACGAACCTAGTTCTTTTTGCCAATCCGATGGCGACCCCCCGTGTTCTATTTGAAATAGTGTCTGCTTGGTACCAGACTGGGTACTCTCCTGAAAATAGTCTTAATCTTGATTGATGTGAAATGTGTGTTTCCTGAAGGAATACCACCTCTGGTCCAAGTAGCCTAAGCTTGTTGAAGATGCTTCGTCTTTTATTAGCCATGTTTAGGCCTTTGACATTGTACGTTATGCATTTTATTGTGTCAGAAATAATTTTTCAACCTTCCGCCCAACCCCCTTTACCTTAGACCTTGGAGAGATGTCCCAAATTTTCATTATTAAAATTAAGATGTAGCCCCCTCCCTATTCCCCCCCTTTCCCCCCCTCCCCCCCTCCCCGAATTCCTCCCTTCCCTCAACTACCCCCCCTTGGTCTTCACTAGACCCTTAGGCCAGTGTGGGTCACGTAACTCGTGGCCCTCCATTGGTCTCCACCTCCAAAGGTGATGGTATGCCAGATCACCGGTCGACCTTACTCTGGCGACCGGGTATGTTGATCTTCTCCTAGCATCTCTCCATCTTCTCTATTTATCATCAACTAATTTTCCCTTATCCAACTCCCCCTCCCAGCTCCCCCCCTTTGCCCCTTCTTCCTTTTTCACTGATCCTATTCCCAATTCAATCCACCGTTCATTGGACCAGTCCATCGTCGCGGGCACCTGTAGGCCCAATTTACTGCAGAATTCCTCTAGCTCCCCCGGAAATCTTAGCCTGGCTGTTCTGCCGTCTTTGCTTCCCAGTAGGCAGGCGGGAAATCCCCATGTATATTTTATATTTTGATTTGTCATTTGTTCCAGAAGGGGCTTCAGATGGCGTCTTCTCGCTAGCGTATCTTTGGCTAGGTCTGCAAATACTTGAATCCTTGCCTCCTCATATTGGAGTGGTGTTTGACCTCTCAATTTTACCCATATTTTCTCCTTGTCCTCGTAGAACCTGAACCTTACAATTACATCGCGACTTCTTTCTGTTCGACTAGTATCCAACCTTCCTATCCGATGTACTCACTCGATTTTTGGGAAATCTTCTCCTCCTAATGCCAAAAGGGGGGAGAAGATAGTCGCTACGGTCTTCCTCAGATCTTCACCCCTTTTTTCCGGGACTCCGCGGATTCTCAGGTTTTGTCTGCGACTTCTATTCTCCTGGTCCTCTAACCTATAGCATATTTTTATCTGATTTTGTTGGGTTATTTTAATTTGTTCTTTTAAACCAGAGATTTCTCGCACCTGGTGGTCCACTATATCTTCTGCTCTCTCAACTCTGGCCAGTAGGTTTCCTAGATCTGTCCTTAGCATACTTATCTCTGTTTTAATTGAGGATTCAAGTGCTTTGAACATCTCTGTGATTTCGTTTTTCGAGGGGAGTTCTAGATCTTGTCTGTGCTCCACCATTCTGGATGTTTCAGGTGCGCTTTCAATTAATGACGACTCTCTTGATTGGTCGGGGGTCTGATCTCCCTTCCCGTTTTGTCCCTTTTTCTTTTTATCCCCCGTAGTTGACGTTTAGGCTTCTTGGTGGGCACCCCCCGGGCTCCCCCCCTGGTTAAGTATTGCTTAATTGTACTTCCTGTGGCACTTCCAGTAAGGTTGTCCTTTGGTGTCTTCGGTGGTCCCCCTTTCCCAGTTTTAGTTGCGTTTCTGCTCATTATTTTTCCCCAGTAAGCTCAGTATATTGGGTTTTGAACACTTTATCTTAATAATACAAGAAATACTTCTTTGTTCTAACCCTTAGCCAGTTTTATGTTCTTCCGGTTAGCCTCTTTGTGCACCTTTCTCCCTCTACCTCCTACTCCTCTTGTATCCAGTTTATCTTGTACCTCTTTGGTTCTCGTTCTGCCAGTTAGGATTTTTGCCTCTTCTTCTGTATACTGGTTATACTGACCCCCCTATTTATATGTTTAATGAGGGGCAGGATAAGTAACCTGCTTTCTACGCTGGTGTGCGAGTAGACAATACCAGTATTTCTAATGTCTAAGATGTGAGCAGTTCTGAAAAAAAATATGCTTTTATAGGCATAGCCAAATATCTTGATGTCTGATTTAATGAGCAGGGCTTTTCTTGTGAGGCAATGCAATGGTGAGGTTCAGGTTATCAGTTATCTACACCAATGGGTTTAGCCCTGTGATCATTGGCTTATATCTCCTTTCCCATCTATCTCCGGTGCAACGGTGAGATAGTTTTATTAGTAATGATGGTCATTAGCGGGTACTTCTGGTATCGGGGTACTGAGATCCTGTCAATATTAAATAAAATGTAGATTGATGTATATTATTCCTGTATCTCAAAATCAGCGTTTCCTTTCCTAGTTATACCAGTTATATCAGTCAGGTGGTAATTAGATGACACTATCGGAGCGGTACTATTGTAGATACTAGCAATCCTTCACAATGTCCTGTCTCTCACTCTCCCAGGTTCCACCAATGTAGTAGCATTACTGCTGGCAATACTAGTATTTCAGGTCCGGGGGTGTTGCGATAGTACCAGTAAATAATATATACGGGTATATTCCTCCGTGTACCTTAGTGCATTGTGCCTCCAGTCCCGAGAGTTTCAAGTAAACCCGAAGGATGACAGTGTCTCAATAAATGCTTTACCAAAGCACATTTAACCACACCTGCATAAGCCAGCGTCACCTCCCCCAGGTTTTATTGGTGTGCTGAGATACAGAGCAAAATAAGGTGAAGATAGCAGAAGTATACAGTGATATATTCACCTAAGGCCGCAATAACCCGCTATTCGCCCCTCTTCTGATTACCCCATAAGCGGTATCAGTACGGGCATTGCAGCTACTTCAATTATCGCTAAGGTGTAACTCCAGAAATATTAATGATATTATACAGAGTCATATATCCTAGGTCCCCGCGTTCCCATCTCTGCAGTAGGATCAGTAGTGATAGCAATAATAATAGAAGAGAGGCTAACGCAATATTCAAAGTAGTCTTCTATGATCTATTTAGCCACATACAATATCTCTTAGCATCTCATTATGCATCTGCCGTATCTTAAATATTTCTCTCCTTTTGGAGACAGATTTCTGATCCTTCTCTTATCTTTGAGACTGAGCAGGGAAATATATATCTTACCACCACCTGACCGTCTTTACAACTTGCTTCAGGGATAGCAATCCGGTATCAGCTGTGTGTAGTCTTTAGCTGGGAAGTCCGGCTGTGAAGCGCTGCAGGTTTAGGGGATTTCGGTATATCAGGCGTCTTCTGCTAGTTCCTATCCGTCCTACTGCCGGATCTCAATGAAGGGGAGGGGGGGAGAGGGCGCGGGGGGCCTCTGTAGGGAGGACAGGGTCGTCACCTCGTCAGTTTAGTTATTTGGGTCCTTTTTAGTCCCGCTCTGCTCTCGCTAGGCTCCAGACAGCAGGCTCCTTGGCTGCAGCGTTCAAGCACAGCACGCGGTTCTCCTCGCCTCCCCCCGCTGTCCATCTCGTACACCTGTCACGCCGTCGGAGAGAGACCGCCAGAATGCCGGCTCACTGACACACCTCCAGCCCCTCCCTTTCCCTCTGACGTCTCACGTCATCCCCGTTCCCGAGCTGCCACTTTTGACCTGCCTTGGAAGGTGTTGCAACGTTGTCTATTTTAATGAATTGTTGGTGGTATTTCTTTGATGAATTTTGTTTGATCAGTGTTTAAGTTATTAAAACTTTATATTTTTGCTTAATTGCCTGTTCCTCTCTGAAGAATTGCTTTTTTGGAATTGATTTGTCAATCCCTATTTCTTTTTTTTTACATGCCTATTCAGTTCAGAGGAACTCACCTGCAGTACCACACTATTTAACCTGAGGTGTGTGCAATGAGCTAACCATTAGCGGTTGTCTTGATCTTCATCAAGTTGCTTTGTGAATCTAATTTGCTTCAGTTGAGCCTACCAGTTCCTTTTTACTCCTCTTTTTTGCCTCAGTTTTTCCATCTTGCCTTATCAGATGTCCCCCTACTATTCAATTGGGAATTGAATAATCAAGCCCCCCAGCTGGGTATATCTGCTCCTTCCCATGTGGTCATTCCTGTAGCACACTACTGGACGTAGGTTGCATTGGAGCTGACTGTGATGACTAAGGTGTGCTGAACTATGAGGCAGATTTTTTGGATTTCAGTCCTGATATGTAACTGGATACTAGCCAGATTTAATCTATAAGTACCTTGCTTATGACTATATTACAATCTAAATGTCTCTGAGTCCCTGCATATCTGTACATCATATTAACAACACTTTATATCTGCTTATCTATACAGATGAGCATCATAATAAACTCTCCAATGACTGATTACTAATTGACTGTTTGGCATTATATGGTGGTAGAATTTGTTCCATTACCTGGGGTCCCTGTATGTGTAGTCTTGGGCTCATTTCCTCATGGTCCTCGTAGTTCCATCTGGTGCATTTCTGCGCTGCCCTCTCTGGGAAACAACTGATCACTTACTTATCAGTTATATGCAATATCTGTTTTTTTTCAATTTTGTAAGTATGACATATGATCTGTTTATGGCATGTATGGATACATGAATGCACTTTTCTTTGCTCTATATGCATTTTTATGTTACTATATTACTAATATGATATATTTATATTGTAGAACTACTATTACCCATTTGACATAGAACCTCTTAAGAAGGACTATAATTAGCCTGAAACATGTAAGGTGTCTACGCCAGTATATACGACAGCTAGCCCACAAGTATTCATGGGCAGTATGTGCCAGACAGAATGCGTTATTTTGGGTATTATGTATCATGATCTTCTATTCACAATTGCATTAATACTATATGATGTTCATCGTTGAATTATACTATTTTCTCATATTGTTACAATAAAATATATATTTTTTACCAACATTTTGGTCTGCCTGTCAAAAAATCCATGAGGGGTTTTACCGTGTTTTATGCACCAGGTGTTTTTTGTTCATGTTTTCATTTGGATTTGACAGACCAATTCCTGCCATACAAATACCAATCCCTCCAATCCCAATACAGCAAGTAATGTGGGATGCGTAAATGTTTATGTAACAGGAGGTTTACCAAACTGTGCTGAAGTTCTAAAAATGAATCCATTGCAGTCAATAGAGGCTGTATCTTTAAGATTAGTTCCAGCTATTTTCAAGGGTATTAGACAAGGACCTGTCAAACAAAGAGCATGGGGGAGTGGGCACTGTCCTCGAGCACATGCAAAAAAAAAAATAGTTTAAAAATACAGGTTTGCATAGAGCAGTAATTTTAATAATGCTTAAAGTGAAACATTAATAGCACCTTATTCCTAATAATATGCTTGAGGGATGCCCTGAACCTGTCTGTGAAGGGGCACATCTGGACAATGTGGGGGTCCCCCCAAAATTGATAAGATGGGGAAGGTACCTTGCCAAGGGCATCCCCTGGCAAAGCACATTGTTGTCATATTGAATAGAACAACTGCCTCTTCACAGTCTTGGCCTGCTTGTTGTGAGGGACTGCAGTTGGGGGGGTCTTATTAGAATCTGTAAGATCCCTTTAAATATAACGGGTCCCCTAGTGCATGAATGAGTAAGGGGTGCATAATAACCATACTCATTCTTTTAAAAAAAATGCCCCAGTGGCTAATGTAATTGGCCAAATGCTGTGTGACTATAGCCATAGCTATACTATCCCGGTCCTTTTGCTTAAAGTTAGCTATCAGCCAGGAATCCCCGGCTGGCAGCTAAATTGTTTGAGCGGGATGCATCACCAGTTGCTAGGAAGGTAATGGCTGTTGACTTGCAAACAACCAGCCTGAG
This sequence comes from Lithobates clamitans, assembly GCA_037952925.1. NCBI lineage: Eukaryota > Metazoa > Chordata > Amphibia > Anura > Ranidae > Lithobates > Lithobates clamitans. The sequence continues at coordinate 46,858 of JBBGZY010001581.1, read as the reverse complement.
AGAGAAGCTGTCACTTTTAGCAGTGGTAGTAATACTTCTTCTCAATTTGTCACTTTACCTGGAGCTTTGACTCAGCATGCTGGCCAACATCCTGAACCTGAAGCTTATTCTCATTAATAACAAAGTGTATGTAAAACCAAAGCTTGTTATTTTAGTTTTAATATACTATGGTTTAATATGAAGATGATAATATTTAAAAAAACATTTTTGTTTTTTTTTGGACATTTACCATGATGTCCTGTCATATAGACACCACTGGAAGTGGGAGGAAGTCTCTTCAAAGTAAAGGTAAAAATCATCTTAGACATTTGTCACTAGAATAAATGTCCACGTTGGAAGATTTATGTACAACTACTAATGCAGTGACAACTGTAAACATTTCCCATCACTTTCTGTCACCAGCACAAAAATGTGAAGGTAAAATTTCCCAGCAAGTACATAGATAATAGGAATCTAAAATGGGTTCTAACCATTCTTTATCAAAATAATAGGCAAGCTTGCCACCTTATTCTCAGAATGGTAGCTGTTGATATACACTACTTTCTGAGATGAGAACAAACGCATAGACAAAGGAAGCAGCCCTGTCAAGACCCTCTAGTTACATGAAATAGGAATAATTAATATGGAAAAAAAGAGTGACGAGTAATTTTTGATCCCTTGTCTTTCTTTCATTCTGTCTTTTAATATAAACAATTGCAATAATATAGAAGCTGCATAGAAGGCTTAGTTGAGTATAACACTTTTAAAGCATATTTTATAGACGCCTAGGCATGAGACCAAAAAGAGAAAACTACTTAAAAGGGCTGTAAAGGAAGAAGTTGTTTTATCTTAATGCATTCTATTCTTCTGCGTGCAGCAGCCCCCTTCAGCCCCTCTAATACTTACCTGAGTGCCTCTCTATCCAGCAATGTCCACAAGTTCTTCTGCCATCCAGGACTCTCCCTCCTGATTGGCTGAGACACAGCAGAGGTACCATTGGCTCCCACTGCTCTCAATCAAAGTCAGTTAGCCAATAAGGAGAGAGAGAGTGTAGGGCTGAATCACAGCTCCATGTCTAAATGGGCACACAGAGCTGCAGCTCAGCTCGAGTGCCCCCATAGCAAGCTGCTTACTGTGGGGGCACTTGACAGGAGGGAGGGGCCAGGAGCAGGTTTGAGGGGCCAGAGAAGAGGAGGATCCAGCTGTCTTGTGAAATTCCACTGCACAGAGCAGGAAAGTGTAACATGTTTGTTATGTAAAAAAAAAATTAACTTTACAATCACTTTAACAGAAATATGGAACAAATAGATTTGGCTTCCTCCAAATGAAGGAGATGAATGTAGTTGTGTGCAATTTGTCATACACATTTACTTTATTTGTTTTCTTATCTCATGTGAGATGAAATGATGATGTAAAATACATTTTACTGCAATTGATTCAAACTAGATATCTTGTACTGTTCCCAAAATGTTTTTTTTATCTGGGAAAAATACAAAATTGCTGAAATATCTGAATTAGTGTATCCTTGCGCAAAGATCTCTAAAATGCAAGCTTTCAGTGTGTGACTTACATGCCATTGATGCAGCTGGTCGATTTTGGGTTATGTAAGGAGCTACATGATCAGGTATAGGGCTGAAGACATCAATTTCTGTAAGCAACATTTTACATCAAAATTTTGAGAAAATTAATGCCTATATTTCCTTGACTCATTGGGTTTGTCTTACTATAGGCAACGCGGTGGTTAAAGAAATGTTTTCTTTCCATCAGTTTAGTAAAAGCAGTGAAGATTTATTTTGCATAGGCTCAACTCAACTCAGACAACTGTGAGAAGAATTAAAAAAAACAGTATTTGCACCTGATTGAATGATGGAACTTGCACCTGATTGAATGATGGAACTCAGCAGAGCTTCACTTTATTTGCTAAGCTAGGGGAAATGCCCTTGAAAAGTACAAATTCCCTTGTAAAGTGAACAGCCTGTTTTCCTTTAGTAAATCAACCCCAGGCATTGCTAAACAGATGTGTCATTATAAACAGGTGTGCAGTTTTTAGCACATTGAAAAACAACCCTATAATTTGTGGCATTCACTCTCACCTAGGAAACACCTTTCTCACCTATGCAGCAACTAATTTGCAGATGTGATAAATGACCTTTTCCTTAAAAATTATGAAGCTCAGACACAGTCTGAATTTCATATATTTCATGACAAAGAAGTATATTATCGTTGTATTGTTTTTACAAACCCTGCATACTATACATTCCAAAAGCTGCATTTTTTTCATAGAAGAAGTAGAACGCTGTTATTACAAAACTCTTTGCTGTTTTAGTGCCTGATGGTACACATCCACAGTAAATGTAATTGTAAATGTTATTAAAATATACTGCTCCTAGTTGATACTTTATTTCCAGCCTCAGTATGCAAAAGTATATGTTTTAAGGAAAAAATAAAAACTGCCTTTTGATGGTGTGTTTTTTTTTTTTTTTTGTGGGGGGGGGGGCAGCTTTTACATTTCCACACTATAGCAGTGCCTGAGTAACTTGGGATCTCGGGCCTACTTTTATTAGGAGTTATTACAATCTAGTGTCCTGCAGTTCTTAAATCTTTAGAAATCCTCCACCCATATGGGTCTTGTGGACAAAAGAGGGACTCCTGCATAGAACTTTCATAATCCCTAGGATTTTCAAAGCTATATTTGAACTTGCTATGTATGATAGGATCCATGTGGGGATCTGTGTCAGGGCCAGTGTCTGTAAATCCCTTCATACCTTCCCTTTTGGGTTTCATCCCCTGAAAATTATATCCAGTATCTGGATCCTTAACCGAGCGATATAACCTTTCGAGCTGTAGGAAGTGGGAGTCCTTCTCGTGATATATCTGTGTACAGTATATATGCTGAAGAGTCACATGCCCTGTGAGTATCTCTGTACAAAAATGCTTGTTCAGTCTGAGATTTTGCTCTGTCCTCATGTCTTGTCTGTAATCCAAACAGTCTCTCATACTTTTAGACATAATGGTTTCATACCCTTTGTTGGTGCTTATTACAGTGACCCACTTATACCTATATATACAAATATATCCTTTTTTCTCTTTTATAGAAAAATATCATAACTGCTTTCCCAAAACTTCTGAAGAAGGAAATACACCATATAGAGAGGATAGAACCTCTTTACTTTCCGAAACATGTAGAGTATTATATGCTATCGTATTTCTAGCCCAGCGGCTCATATTTGTATTTACTGGGATACTATACCTAGCATGTTAGCAGTTTGATTACCATTGTTTTTTGCCTCTTCCGCTCATGCGATTTTATATCCTAGATTTGTGTGTATCTTGTTACTTAATAAACTTTTGTTATACAACTTTTAAACCTCAACTGTGTATTTCACGCATGCACCATTCATTCATTGCCCGTTGACACACTGCCCATAGTATCCCCCTTGGGGCACATCTCTTTTCCTGGTCTCTTTTCCGTATTTGGGATGTGGCAGTGATCTCCGGGCTAGCCCAAGCATTGGTTCCTTTCCGAATTGTTATTTTCATATGTATGATAGGAGGACAAAGGATGTGGAATGCTGATAACACAGGGATTCTACAGATATTTTTCTAGGTTGCTGAATGGGTCTCAGCTACCAGAAGCATAACACAGAATTTCTTCTGGCACACATCAGCACCTAAAACAAGAGGTTCATGTTTAACTCTGTTCCACTGATGACTCTAGCAAAATATCTTCTTACATCCATATGAACTGCCTGCCTTCTCAAACAGTGGGGTGATACCCTTTACAACCTTGTGCCAGTCCTGAGGTCTGCAACTAGGCACATAGCTTGTTTATAGGAACCACCCCCTCCCCAGCAAGGGAAATGTTGAAGGGACTCCTTCTCCCCAGCAGAATGATCAGGCAAAAGCACTCCTCTCCCTTCCTTCCCAGACCAAATTTTAGCTTTCAGCGCTCTCACATTTTGAATGACAATTACTCAGTCATGCTACACTGTACCCAAACCAAATTGTTATCATTTTTTTCTCACAAACATAGCTTTCTTTTGGTGGTATTTAATCACTGCTGGTTTTTTTATTTTTTGCAATATAAGCGAAAAAAGAGAGAAATTTTTTTAGTTTTTATTGTAAAATTTTGCAAATAAGTAATTTTTCTTCATAAATTTGGGCCAAAATGTATACTGCTACATATCTTTAGTAAAAATAACCCAAATTAGTGTATATTATTTGGTCTCTGTGAAAGTTATAGAGTCTACAAGCTATGGTGCAAATCATTGAAAAATGATCACATCTGATCACACCTGATGTACTGAAGGCCTATCTTATTTCTTGAGGCCCTAACAAGCCAGGAAAGTACAAATATCCCCCAAATTACCCCTTTTTGGAAAGCAGACATTCCAAGGTATTTAGCAAGAGGTATGGTGAGCTTTTTGAAGTTGTAATTTTTTCCCACAATTCTTGGAATTTTTTTTTTTTTTTTGCACAAAATTGTCATAAAAACAAGTTATTTCTCTCACACAGCACATGCATACTTGCAATGACACCCCAAAATACATTCTGCTACTCCTCCTGAGTATAGTGATACCACATGTGTGAGACTTTTACACAGCCTAGCCACATACAGAGGTCTAACATCCAACTAGCACCGTCAGGCATTTTACGAGCATAAATTGCACATCTCATATGATGACAACCTATCACACTTTTGAAGGCCCTGGAGCACCAGGACAATGGAAACGCCCACAAAATGACCCCATTTTGGAAAGCTAACACCCAAACGTTTAATCTATGAGGCATAATTAGTCTTTTGAATGGTTCATTTTTTTCCCAAAGTTTTTGGAAACTGTGGAAAAAAAATGAAAACGCATTTTTTTTTACACAAAGTTGTCCATTCATAAGATATTTCCAACACATAGCATGTACATAGCAAAAATGACACCCCAAAATACATTCTGCTACTCCTCCTGAGTATGGCGATACCAAATGTGTGAGACTTTTACACAGCCTGGCCACATACAGAGGCCCAACATTGAAGTAGCAGCTTCAGGCATTCTAGGAGCATAAATTACACATCTCATTTCTCAACCACCTATTACAATTTAGAAGGCCCTGGAGCACCAGGACAATGGAAACGCCCACAAAATGACCCCATTTTGGAAAGCTAACACCCCAACGTATAATCTATGAGGCATAATTAGTCTTTTGAATGGTTCATTTTTCTCCCAAAGTTTTTGAAAACTGTGGAAAAAAAATGAAAACGCATTGTTTTTACACAAAGTTGTCCATTCATAAGATATTTCCAACACATAGCATGTATATAGCAAAAATGACACCCTAAAACACATTCTGCTACTCCTCCTGAGTGTGGCGATACCAAATGTGTGAGACTTTTACACAGCCTGGCCACATACAGAGGCCCAACATTGAAGTAGCAGCTCCAGGCATTCTAGGAGCATAAATTACACATCTCATTTCTCAACCACCTATTACAATTTTGAAGGCCCTGGAGCACCAGGAAAACGGAAACGCCCACAAAATGACCCCATTTTGGAAAGCTAACACCCCAACGTATAATCTATGAGGCATAATTAGTCTTTTGAATGGTTCATATTTTTCCCGAAGTTTTTGGAAACTGTGGAAAAAAATGAAAACGCATTTTTTTTACACAAAGTTGTCCATTCATAAGATATTTCCAACACATAGCATGTACATAGCAAAAATGACACCCTAAAATACATTCTGCTACTCCTCCTGAGTATGGTGATACCACATGTGTGAGACTTTTACACAGCCTGGCCACATACAGAGGCCCAACATTGAAGTAGCAGCTCCAGGCATTCTAGGAGCAAAAATTACACATCTCATTTCTCAACCACCTATTACAATTTAGAAGGCCCTGGAGCACCAGGACAATGGAAACGCCCACAAAATGACCCCATTTTGGAAAGCTAACACCCCAACGTACAATCTATGAGGCATAATTAGTCTTTTGAATGGTTCATTTTTCTCCCAAAGTTTTTGGAAACTGTGGGAAAAAAATTAAAACGCATTTTTTTTACACAAAGTTGTCCATTCATAAGATATTTCCAACACATAGCATGTACATAGCAAAAATGACACCCCAAAATACATTCTGCTACTCCTCCTGAGTATGGCGATACCACATGTGTGAGACTGTTACATAGTCTGGCCACATACAGAGGCCCAACATCCAAGTAGCACTGTCAGTTGTTCTAGGAGCATACATTACACACAAATTCCTGCCAACCTATCACATTGTTGAAGGCCCTTCATATTTCTAACACATAGCATGTACTGTACATACCAATTACAAACCAAAATACATTCTGCTGAGTAAAGGGTAAAGAAAAGATTACCTTCAGTTTTAGTAGTGCAGTGGTCCACAGAGAAGAGCATCGGTCCAGGCAGCAGGCAGGAACGTGGACAGCGACAGCAAAACAGGCAGCAGGCAGGAATAGTCAGTACAGGTAGAGATGTCAGCACAGCCAAAGCATTAGTCCAGATAGCAGGCAGGGATGTGGTCAGCAGCAGCAAAAGGATCAAAGGATCGTCCATGCAGCAGGCAGGAATACTGTCCATAGTTAGTACATGCAGCAGGCAGAGGTATGGTCAGCACAGCCAGAGTATTTGTCCAGGGAGCAGGCAGTACCATCAAGCTTAGGGCATCGGTCAGGAAAGAATGGGGACAGGGGTGGAGGCTTCTCCCACCCAAATCGCTTTGAAGCCTCCGGGCAACCAGACCCTGTTATGGGAACACAGAAAACCAAAAACTGGTTTTCTGAACTCCGAACACTATTCTGGAGCCCCTCACATATGTGAGACCCCTGTGTAGCAGGGTGAAAGATCAATCCAAGGGCAGGAAAAAACATGGTCAACAGGCCGAGGTCAGTGCAGGTAAAAGGCAGAAATAGACGGTAGGCAGAGGCATAGTCGATACAGTCCAGGGTCAGTTCACGTGAAAGGCAAAAACATGGTGGAAAAACAATGCAGACAGTAGGCAGAGGCATAGTCGAGAAACAGGCCAGGGTCGGTTCACATGGAAGGCAATAATATGGTTGGTTGAGGAAGGGAAATATTCAGGACAGAAATTAAAAACGGGGAAATGGCAGTATTAGAAATATGGACTAATAATTTTCCAGAGTGTGATATCGCCTGAAGCATTCTCCGATGCAAAGGCCAGGTTGGGAGGGACAGTCGGTACAATGGAAGCTGGTATCTTTCCTAATTCCTCTTTTGGTGCACACCCAACATTTTTTTTGGCGTCGTCTTCTGGATCCTATTGGTGGAATATGGTCTGGGAAATGGCGCTCATGTAGTCTGCTGACAGAATCGGAGCGAATGCTTTCTGGGGGGGATACTTGCTGATAAATCAGGGCAGTGACAATGTCTTCAATAAACTTTATGAAGGTGGTGGGTGTTTCTGTGGATTTTTTGGTAAATTATGAAAGAATTTAAAAGGGCCAAATGAAAAAAGTAAATTGCGACTTTTTTGTACCAGAATAAGGATTTTCTTGTTGAAAGATAGGGCTGCAACAACTGATCGTTTAAATCCACCCCCCCATGTATTTATTGTACTCAGTGATACAGGTAGGCTTGCGAACGGTACCGCGTCTTCTGTGAAGTTCCACCGAGGTGTCATCGTGGATGGTGGACATGATGTACACGTCTTTTCTATCCCTCCACTTCACAGCCAACACTTCTTCGTTCCTCAAGCTTTTCGATTCCCCCCTTGGAATGTTTGTGGTGACAAAACACTGTGGGAAGCCCTTTCGGTTTTTTCTAGTTGTACCACAGGCCAAAGTTTGTTTGAGATATAGGTGGCGGAGAAGGGGCAAACTCATATAATAATTATCCATATAAATATGGTACCTTTTTGGAGGAGTGGGAATGCCAACTCCCAAACTTTTTTCCCACTTATTCCCATGTACGAGGGACACTCAGGGGGCTGGAGCTGGGAATCTTTCCCTTCGTACACGCGGAATGCGTACACATAACCGGTGGCACTTCCACAAAGCTTGTTAAGCTTCAAGTCATACCTCGCTCTCTTACTGGGGATATATTGTTTGATTCCCAGCCAGCCTGTGAAATGCACCAGGGATTCGTCCACAGATATATTTTTTTCAGGGTCATAAACTTCGGCAAACTTCTGGGAAAAAAAATGAATTAGGGGGCGAACTTTATATAATTTGTCAAAGTTTGGGTGATTTCGGGGGGGGGGCACTGTGAGTTGCTATTGAAATGCAAGAAGCGCATTATGATTTCGTATCGGGACCTGGACATGGCGAATGAAAAAATTGGCATATGGTGGATGGGTTTGGTCGACCAATACTTATGAATTTCATTTTTTTTGTAAGCCCCATGTTCAGGGTTAGGCCTAAAAACAATTTTAGCTCCACTACTGTTAGCGGTCTCCACTCAAAAGGGCGGGCATAGCTGGAGCTGGGGTTGGTTGCAATAAATTGTTGGGCAAACAGATTAGTTTGGTCCACGATGCCTTGAATCAAATCGTTCGGGAAAAATAAATTAAAAAAATCCATTTGTGAAAATCCTGCAGTGTTGACCTGCACACCCGGCTGTGCTGTAAAAGGGGGGATCCTGGCTGACCCTGTGGTAGAAGGCAGCCACAATGGGTTTGCCAAGGAATCTGGAAGCTGGGTTTGGGCCCTACTTCTTTGGCGTCCACTTGTGCTGGGCCTTTCCTCCTGGAGTCTAGCAGTACTTGTACTGGGCCGCTCCTCCTGGGGTCTACCGCCACTGGCACTGCTGGTAGCTGCCTGGTTTTCAGACCGTCGTCTTTTTGAACAGACTACTTCCTCCTCTGATTCGGATCCCGATGTGCTGCCTTCGGGGGGCTCACATTCCGAATCCGAACCAGAATCTGAACTGAGCGGTGAGAGCTCCCCGTTGCTCTCATCGGTCAGACTCAGTATCTGGTATGCCTCTTCTGGGGTGTACATCTTTCTGGACATAGTGGCTGACTGGCTGTATGTACTCTGGTGGCAAGTGATGAGGTGGCGGGTACTCTGGTGGCAGATGATGAGGTGGCGGGTACTCTGGTGGCAGGTGATGAGGTGGCGGGTACTCTGGTGGCAGGTGATGAGGTGGCGGGTATTCTGGTGGCAGATGATGAGGTGGCGGGTACTCTGGTGGCAGATAATGAGGTGGCGGGTACTCTGGTGGCAGGTGATGAGGTGGCGGGTACTCTGGTGGCAGGTGAAAAGGTGGCGGGTACTCTGGTGGCAAGTACTCTGGTGGCAGGTGATGAGGTGGCGGGTACTCTGGTGGCAGGTGATGAGGTGGCGGGTACTCTGGAGGCAGGTGATGAGGTGGTGGGTACTCTGGTGGCAGATGATGAGGTGGCGGGTACTCTGGTGGCAGGTGATGAGGTGGCGGGTACTCTGGTGGCAGGTGATGAGGTGGCGGGTACTCTGGAGGCAGGTGATGAGGTGGCGGGTACTCCTGATGGACAGGTACTTTGAGATGACAGGTACTCTGAGGTGACAGGTACTCTGAGGTGACAGGTACTCTGAGATGACAGGTACTCTGAGGTGACAGGTACTCTGAGGTGACAGGTACTCTGAGATGACAGGTACTCTGAGGTGACAGGTACTCTGAGGTGACAGGTACTCTGAGGTGACAGGTACTCTTTATTTAGGAGGGGCGATCTGGGCACAGTAGTACATATGTAATTAGTAACTCACTGTTAGCTGATCTCTTCTCCTCACACTGGATCGGTGTGTGAGGAGAAGAGCCCAGCAACAGCAGTTACTGTCTAATTGTTTACATTAGTGACCGGCTGTGATTGGACACAGCCGGTCATGTGATGCAGAGCCATGTCATTGGCTACAGTGATCGGGGCTGAGCTGTATCCAGGGGAAAAGCCTCAGCCCCGATCACCGCCCTGATCACTGCTCTTCCGCCGGAACCCGCACAATACACGCTTCCCAATGCCGCTCTGCATCCGCCGTTACCGACGCTCCGCCACCCGCTGCCTGCCACCGCCGCTTCAATACCCGCATCGGGGAATGGCTGTGTCCTGAGGGACACAACGGTACCCCAATCACCGCTCTGCGGGTCCCCGGGGGGCCCGCAGTAGCGGCGGAAAGCCGAGGCCGTCATATGACATCCACCCAGGATGGGAAATCCCATCTGTGGACGTCATTTGACTATGGCCGGGTATTGAAGCGGTTAAACAACTATTATGCGTGAAGAAGAACATAAATATCATATATAAATATACTGAATGAATATCACACAAAATGGTACAAAAAATGAATAAAATAATTTTGATTGACTAATCCCCAAGGGACAGATGAAAACCCAAACCAAGTGGGAGGAGCAAACCATCAACTATGGGGGCATGTGAAACATAGTAGTGACAGAATAACACTGTAGGGGTTATGGATATTAGAGAAAAGATCAAAAAATAAATAGAAAAAGGGATAGAAAGATCTGACCAAGATTAAAAATGGTTTAAATGTATATATAATATAACAGGCACACTTTTACACCTCTTTTCGTCCTGTCCAGTGATAACACCATATTGGTCACTATATTTAAGCTTAGTCATTTGGTCACAGGCAAAAAATGGACAGAGACTCCAGAGATAGTGCTTTTCTCTATGATCCCTAAAATACCAACCATTAAAAAGGGCTTATTCAGCTTCCTGTTGATGGCAAGCAGAGCATTAATTCCAAGACATTGGAAAGCTCACATATGGCCAACTCTACAGGAGTGGGTAGCCGAGATGAACTACACTATGTGGATGGAGGAGTTCATTTCTACAGCAAACAAAAATGAATCCAAGTTTAGGGAAATGTGGACTACTTGGGTGGAGTTTCTTGAACCTCCTTTATTTGTACCCTATATGAGATAGCTAGTCACTGTCTCTCCTTTCCTTAAGTAAGCCATAGTTGGTCTAACCACCATGGTTAGACAATTACTTCATTTTTTTTTTTTTTTTATGGCAGACTTACATAGCGGTCCCCTCTGCTGGATGCTACTCTACTGTTGCTTTTTTCTCCCCTTTTTTTCACTTTTTGCTTCTTTCTCTGCTTCTGTTTTCTATCTTATGATTTATACTGACTTAGTTTTTCTCTGAAAAAGTTGACATTGATAGTAATTTTTTCTTTACTGTATATTACTATATATTTCATATGTATTAGATGCTGTATGTTAGGAGAGTATGATGAAACTTACCATATAGTTGGATATAGTACTGCCATTAAGTGCTGTTATTTTTATTACAATGCCATTTCTTTCTTTCAATATACATATATTAAACTAAAAATGACCAATATACAGTACATGCTCCCAAAAGCAGACAGGCAGCATATAGGGAGGTGGTGAACAATTTTCAGTTTGCTGATGCTTTATAAAATATGTGCTATAGTGTAACCATGCAAAGTCTATGTCAAAGTCTATGCACACCTCATAATAAATGTGATACATTTTCTTAAATTACAGAAAAAACTGCCAACAATTGTTAGTGAATAGTATACAAGAAAATAGGGTTAACTGCTAACTCTAAAATCACATATGTTTTTATGAACTGGAAAAAATAGCTGCAAGTTAAAAAAGTGTTACAAAAAGAAATAAAATCCACAGCTATTCATAAATGTTAATTAGGCATATGTATTAAGCTATTATATTTTTGTATTAAGAAATAACATATAACTTTACCTTATGTAAATTGCCATTGGGGGTGTGGCTTGGTGCATGGCTTGGATGGCAGCACACTAGAGGAGCTCTGGCGACCACACAACCTTACTGCCTGATACCCAACCTCTGAGATCCCAATGCCGGGTAAAAAGCTCTACAACACTCCTCACTCATGTTCCCATTGTAGACCAGCGACCGCTGCTGCAAGGAACATTTCAGATCTGTTTAAACAAAAGTCTGCAGCTCAGTACAGTGTGGCCTGCTCCAAGATGGTGCCGGCTTACCACAAGGAGGACTTCAGTGGAGATTCCGAATCAGCTCCAGAGGACATAGGTATGGGGAACATCCCACTCTGACAAAACCCTGACCTATGCAGACATGTCCTGCTTCATGGCGGACAATAAATCCACTTTCTCTGTGGCCATTACAGACTTGAAAACCAACCTCGTGGTTCTCACTGAGAAGCTTGCTTCCACGGAGCATGCAGGGAGACAGAGAGACAAGGCTATCCACAGGCTGGACAGGGTCACTGTCTCACACTCACAGCACTTCATTGAAATGAACAGGCACTTGGAGGATCTTGACAACAGAGGCAGGAGGAATAACATTAGGATGAGGGGCATACCAGAAAAAGGAAAGTTTCCCCGTAATGGGGTTTTTTGGCAGCACAATAATGGATATAGACTCAGTTATAAGAAGAAAAATATTACAATTTTTATTCAGTAATAATAAACCATCAAAGTTAAAAGACAATGAGCTTCAGTGGGAATTGTTATAAAAGTGAGCTGAACATACATTAGCAGACATTTGTTCATAATCATAACTTAGAACATGAACATTAGACCTGACGCGTTTCAACCCCTACAATTGGGGTCTTCTTCAGAGGTATAGTCTGCAGATATAGGTATGTTCAACAAAGAGATGCAGATTCCCACATGAAGATCCCTTTAAAAAAGTGAGTCGCTTTGTCCTCTTCTCCAGTGGGGGGCTCCAACCACCCCTAACACTGCCGCGGCCCAGACCGGGATAGCGAGGTACAGCGTGGCTTACGAGAGGTCACACTATTTGGACACCGTCCGTCAAATGGAAAAACCGGCCGGAGAACACAAGAACACCTGTGGTGAAGGTTTTGCAGGGGATAATAAATAAATAGATAAATAAATAGGGACCCACATGGAAGTGGTCACAACTGATCAGTGGGCCAAAAACGCCACCACAGGATCAGGGGTATTATGAATATGATATATAAGGTCCTAGAACAACAATTATTCTGGGCCATAGTCCTCTAGTGCATGTTCAAGTAAAAAGAAAATGAGCATGCAGGTGGCAAAACTGCAACGGAATTAAGGAATATAGTGCAAGTGCTAGATAAAGATGGTGATACCAGAGTGAAAAAACGTGATGTAGAGAGAGCTAAGAAAGTGAAAGGCACCATGGCATAAAAGTGAGTAAGTGATGAAAAGGTGAAATAAACAATAAAGGACAATGAGTGCTCGTGTGCAAGAAAGAGAAGGGGGGGGGGAAAGAGGGGGGGGAAAGGAGGAAAAAAGAGAGAGAGGAAAAGAGGGGAGGAAAAAGTTAGTGATGGAGAAAGGAAGGAAAAGGAAAGAAAGGGAAAAGGGGAAACTGGAGGGGGGAAGGTGTGGGGGGGAGGGGGGGGAGAAGGAGGGGAAGAGGGAAAGGGGGGGGGGGGGAAATGAGGGTGTGATTATTACCTCAAAGGGTGCTGTATCGCTCATGTGGATGCATCAGGTTGTCCCATGTGTCTAGGCTGTTGTTATATTGGCCAACCCGGGATTGGTCAAAGGCTGTATAAGACTCAGGTGATAACAACCAAACCTGAGTCAAACAGTCTAGGGATAAATAAAGTATATAATTATAGATGAGAAGTATATGACCACACATGTTATCAGTTGTAAAAAAGTATTTAACAAGCCTAGTAACCAGTAGTGCCCAACTGTCTTGGGGCAACGCGATGCTATGACAACACATGGCTTGGAGAGTGTACTTACTGTGTAGTAGTCGCAGCGAATGTGATAGCAGGCAGCAGAGTATGTTTGAAGTTTGCCAAAAGGAGGAGGATTGAAAGAAAAATATATCAGGTGTACTTTTATATACCCACAATTAGAGGGGTGTATCCGCCCTGTGTTTTTCCAACAGGTGTGTGTAATCCGCCGATGAACCAATGACGGGCGGTAGGGCGGCCAAACATGGCAGTCCAGTGTGGTCTCCCCGGCGTTCCGGAAAAGCAGAGCTCCGAGATCCCGTCATCCTCGCCGAAATCTCGCGATGTCTATGACGTCACGTCGCTCGCGCGGGGCCCCGCGCATGCGCAGTGACGAGAGGCATCCGAGGATGTTCCGGAATGCCGCCGGCAAGGAAGGAAAGTCCCCAATGTGGCGCCCGGTGGCCAACCGGGCGCCCAAGGGGAAAACATGGGGGGGGAGGGACCGCCAAAGTGAAGGCAGGCCTGTCCCCTCCCCCTTACCTTGCCGGGAAGGCACGCCATAGGTCACTCCCACCCCTGGGACAACAGCAGAAAGGGTGCCAGAGCTCCCCCAGTGGAGAAAAGAGGCGAATCTACAGAAAAAGGGAAAAAATAATAAAGGTGAAAATTAGATAAATATGAACCATGAGCATAACAGTTCCCCATGGTTTGAAACTACCATTATTGAAACATCTATTAGAATTGTTATACCACGTGAAGAGCCTCAATAAAAACATGGGCCTGACCATTGTCTCCACCTTTGCTGACACTTGGCTTGTGTTATGAGATCACCGAGACGTAGTTCCGGCCCTCTCCAGCCTATTGGGGCCCTCCTCCCTACATACAGGAAGTGCGGGAACTGTCAGCGTGGTGACGAGGCTTGGTCCCGAGCGTCGAATGCGCACGTATTCGACGGAGGTGGGCCACGTCTACACATTGGATGCGGAATCCGAGGGGCGGAGCATGACGGCGCTCTGGCCTATGGATTCGGCAGCCGAGAGCGAGGCTTGGTGCGCAGGCGGACTTCCGCCTGTGAATTCCGCTATTCCGCATGGCCTCGCTACCTGGAAATGCACGGCGGGCGGAGCATGTAGGCGCTCTGATCTGCCTATCTGGCCACACTGACACCGATGCTTGGTTGAATTCTGAGCACTTCCGGGTCGGCTGGCCATTCAAACACTATAGACGTTCTTTTGGTCCTAATTTTGAATTCTAATAACTGGTGCTAGTGGTATAATATCACTCACTGCTATTCCACAATTTACATATATTTCATATAATTTAATATCAATTTACCAAACCGGAAGTGACATCAGTGGGGCACTTCCTGCACTGTGACACCCCCAGTGGGGGTCATTTCTAGTTTAAATAGCGGTGAGGTGGGGTGCTCCAAACCCCAGATGAAGGCTCGTTAGCCGAAACATGTTGGGTGGACTCCCTGCGATCACCGCGACTGATATATAATTTTGAGCTTATTACGATCTCCTAACATGTGAGTGTTCTTTATTATTGTTTTAATAAATCCATGTTTTTTAAACGATATCATGCCATGTGAGCTTTATTTCTCCCATGGTATGTAAATACATTCGGTTGGCCTGTTGAAAAGTCTGGACGGCTGAAGCTGTGACGAGATCTTTATTCCCCCCCCCATTTGAAGTTGAGGACACCTGAGGATCCATCTTGCCAGCCTTGGTGGCTAAACAAGCCTTCTGAGACTTGTAAGACGTATGTCTTCTCAAGTCACCTGGTTCCGGTAAGCCTCCTCTGATGCTCCGGTGGTGGTCCTGGTACTCATTTAGACATCTCATTTATTTGGTGTTCTATCTATCCACTTGCCAGAAGCTTTCCATTGTTGTTTTCATTATTCAACCCTCAAAGACTTTTGGTGGCAGGTGTTGAATTTTATTAAGACTATAGTTCTGAACATTTATGGACATTTTGTTATTTCTTCACTTTTATAGTATTTGTTTTTCACATTGTTTTTTTCACTGGTTTATTAGAATCAATTTATATGACATTGTGTGGCACTCAGTGCATTTTTGATTGTGTTCAGTCATTTGTATGCAATTTTGAACTATATTATTTTATTTTATTTATTTTTTTGTGGGTCCTTCAGGAATGGTTCGGGCTTAGTTCATTATGTTTTTTCATCTATAATATTTACACACATAGCGCTACACTTTATACACTTTTATTTTTATCTTACCTTTGTCTAAGAGGCGTGTCAGCTGCTTACTGTGTAACCATCTTTTAATAATATTGGTGCAGCGCTGTACTCATCTTCCATTGGTTCCATTAATCATTCAGATATCAGCTTTTTCAGCCGGCGATTCCCTACACTATAAGAATGATCATAGCGGCTGTTCCACTGCTTGATCGTTCTTACGGGAGGCGAGAGGGGATGTCCCCCCCCTCCCGCGCTTCTACCGACTCACCGCTACGATCTAAGCCAGGATCGTTTTTTTTTTTTTAATTTCAGGCTTCCCAGCCTAGAGGTGAGATGTGGGGTCTTATTGACCCCATATCTCACTGTAAAGAGGACCTGTCATGCCATATCAGTATTACAAGGGATGTTTACATTCATTGTAATAGGAATAAAAGTGGTCAAATTTTTTTTTTTTTTGGAAAAAAGCATCAAACTAAAATAAATAAAGTAAAATGAACAATAAAAAAAAAAAATTTTTACAGCGCCCCTGTCCCTGTGTGCTCGCATGCAGAAGCGAACGCATACGTAAGTCCCGCCCACATATGAAAACGGTGTTCAAATCACACATGTGAGGTATTGCTGCAATCGATAGAGCGAGAGCAATAATTTTGGCCCTAGACCTCCTCTGTAACTCAAAACATGTAACAAGTAAAAAAATTTTAATGCGTCGCCTATGGGGATTTTTGAGTAGCAAAGTTTGGTGCCATTCCACAAGCGCATGCAATTTTGAAAGGTGACATGTTGGGTATCTATTTACTCGGCGTAACTTCATCTTTCACATTATGCAAAAACTTTGGGCTAACTTTACTGTTTTGGTTTTTGTAAAGCACAAAACATTTTTTTTTCCAAAAAAAACGCGTTAAAAAAATTGCTGTGCAAATACTGTGCAAGATAAAAAGTTGAAACGACTGCCATTGTATTCTCTAGTGTCTTTGCTAAAAAAAACATATATAATGTTTTGGGGTTCTATGTAATTTTCTAGCTAATAAATGATAATTTTTACATGTAGGAGAGAAATGTGCTCCCCTGCATGTTGGGCCTCTGTATGTGGCCACGCTGTGTAAAAGTCTCACACATGTGGTATCGCCGTACTCGGGGGTAATAGCAGAATGTGTTTTGGGGTGTAATTTGTGGTATGCATGTGCGGTGTGTGAGAAATAACCTGCTAATATGACAATTTTGTGGAAAAAAAAAGGAAAAAAAAAAACTTGATTTTGCAAAGAATTGTGGGAAAAAATGACAACTTCAAAAAACTCACCATGCATCTTTCTAAATACCTTGGAATGTCTTCTTTCCAAAAAGGGGTCATTTGGGGGGTATTTGTACTTTTCTGGCATGTTAGGGTCTCAAGAAATTAGATAGGCCGTCAGTACTTAAGGTGTGATCAATTTTCAGATATTCGCACCATAGCTTTTGGACTCTATAACTTTCACAAAGACCAAATAATATCCACCGATTTGGGTTATTTTTACCAAAGATATGTAGCGGTATAAATTTTGGCCAAAATATATGAAGAAAAATTACTAATTTGCAAAATATTATAACAGAAATGAAGAAAAATGTATTTTTTTACAGATTTTTCGGTCTTTTTTCTTTTATAGCGCAAAAAATAAAGAACCCAGTGGTGATTAAATACCACCAAAAGAAAGCTCTAATTGTGTGAAAAAAAGGACAAAAATTTCATATAGATACAGTGTTGCATGACTGAGTAATTGTCATTCAAAATGTGAGAGCACCAAAAGCTGAAAATTGGTCTGGTTAGGAAGGGGGTTTAAGTGCCCAGTTGTCAAGTGGTTAAAGATCTAATTAACCTAAAACGAATACATTTACCTCCCTCAACTACCCTTCTGGTCATATCTACAGTTGCGTAGATTTCTCTAGACTCTTAATGGAGTTTGAGCCAGTGTGTCACATGGATGACCAATTTCCTAGGGCAACCTCAGCTGGGTTACGCATGGTTACAGGAGACCAAATTGCCGGTTGGTGACAGACTCAGGAGGAAGAAACGGCATACAAGTTGCTGACTTGACACCAGAAAAACGACATAATTGGAGCCCCCACATGACTGATAAATGTTGGAGATGTCTGAGAGAAACAGGTTCTCTGATAAACATTTGGTGGCATTGTCCGTTACTAGCACCATTCTGGAACAAAATCAGGGAAATAATCATTCTGATCACTGAGACTAAACTCATATTTAATGCTGCATGTTGTTTACTTCATATATCAAACTCACCTTTGAAGAAATACAAACATTCTCTATCGAAGCATTTATTAAATGAGGCCAAATCCCTAATTCCAATCCACTGGAACTCCCCCTGTGTCCCCTCAATAATAGATTGTTTACACAAAGCAACGGAAATCTATGAAATGGAAGAGACACTGGCACAACCAAGTGATCAGGTAGAGAGGTTCCATAAAACATGGCAACCCTGGTTCATCTTTAAATATTCTCAGGCATATACGAACATTGTTACTGAACAATATCCTCAACCTAGCATTAGTTGAATGACTTTTTTAACATAATCCGGGTCATAGTACACCGTTTTTTTTTACCTTCCTCAATGAAAATGAACAATATGGTCGATCACTCTACACTTTCTTTTCAGTCTATCTTTACTAACCTTTACTAATGATTGCAAGTCAGGCGAATGCATACACTTTTTCTTACATATGGTACTGTTCTGAATAGAGATGTTATGGCCCTGCATAGCAGACCCCATTTACACTATAGTTTCACTGTTTAAATGTTGAAAAGGGCTTTGAAGATTCTTATTATTTTCAACAGTATAAGGACTCATTTCCATAGCAATAAAAAGATAGTTTGAATTAACTATACCTTCATGTAATTTGATTCCACACACACATATATGTGAAATCAACATATGCTCCCTTGATTTGTACTTATCTTCTGTTATAAATAAAAATCTTTAATGGTAAAAAAAAAAAAAAAATCCCATTTATTCACATCCACACTTTTAACTCTTTGCCTTTTTTTTATATATATATTTCAATGTTTTTATTCAAGTTTTCAAGTAGACATACAAAATTAGCATTTGTCGTTGTAGGTGGGAAATATAATTGTACATAGACAAGGCATTGTAGGTCAGTTATATAACTGTTATACCTTTATACACTGAAGTTTATATATTGCATCATTCAACTATTAGGATCAAAACTGAACCAAACTTGCGACCCACTAACTGGACTACCGCGTGGGCCCCAGGACCATGTATGGCTCCAGAGTCCACGCGATGCCAGGCTCAATCAGAAAAAAAAAAGAAGAAAAGAAACAGGGATAGTGAAATAGCTAAAAGAGGAAGGAAAAGAAAAAAAGAAGGGGAGGGGGGGTAAGGGGTAGGGAAATGGATGCACTCCAGTTCCAGAGGGAGATCCTCTAGTGTCAGGTCAACTCATTATATAGTTGTTAGATATCTGATCCAGGGGTCTCGTATTTTATTAAACCAAGTGACTTTGTTATTTAGAATTGCCGAAAGGCATTCATTAATCATTATCCATGAAAGTTTAGCTTTTAGTAGGTAAAATGGAATCATGGGGGACCTCCAAGACTTGGCTATAGAAATTCTTGCCGCGACAAATATAAATGTTATAAGTCTTTGCACTGATTTTGATGCCCTCTCCACTGGGCATCCCAGCAATGCGTACAGAGGCGACTTAAGGGGGTTGAGGAGTATATAAGATTGTACATACGTATCCAGAACCATCTCACTTTCGGACACGTCCACCATGTATGCACCATGCATCTGTGTTACATCCTCTAAAGCACCGCGGGGATGCCCCTGGGACAAAGGTTGCTACCTTCTCTGGGACCATATACCACCTCAAACTTTATAGTTTGCCTCTATCAGAGAGGTATTAATAAGCGATTTAGATGCGTTCTGTATTATTTTGCTCCACTCCTCTATTTCTAAGTCAGTATCCATATCTTGCTCCCATTTATGCATATAGAACAATTTTTGAGGAGCCGAGGATAAAATACCATAAATCTGTGATATGTGACCAGTGTTTTTGTTGAAAGTCCTACAGAGGTTTTCTATTGAGGTGAATGTGGTCAGAGGTGCGATTTATTGTCGCCAAGAAATGCGCTATCTGAGTGTAGCAAAAGACTTCCGAATTTGGAAGGCTATATTTATCCTGTAGGGCTGATTTCGACAGAGCACCTCTGTGATCACAGAGGTTCACTATTCGTAGCAAACCTTTGTTAGTCCACCCACCATGAGAAATCTTGGGGATGGAGACCCGGGGTGAACGAAGGATTATTAAACAGTGGGGCTAAGGGGGTGTGCTGGGATTTAAATTTGTGAGTAGTTACCAGCCGATCCCATAAATTTAGAGAAAAGGATAACTCTTTGCCTTTTTTAAGGCATCAACATATTACACAGTGATTTACAAAATATAGAAAATATGCATACTAGTGCCTGCCACTAACTGTACAAGTACTAGGACCAGTATGAAGTACAGTTACCATACGTTTTCAGAGGAAAATCAGAACACTTAGAGGAAACTCCAAAACAAAGTCCGAATATACAAAACTGCAGGCCGATACAGTGATTGAGGTGCATTTCAAGCTCAGGACCCAGCACTTAAAGGCAAGAGTGCTAACCAAAATTCTGCCCACAGCTGCCCTAGTTTCTATTTACAGCAAGAGCCCTGTCACCAAGAGTATTTTAATGCTCTTACAATTTTCCATACGTTTTCCTTGTGTTTTCCGCTATATAAATATTATTTAATTCAACTTTCAAAGTTTCATATGCAAGGGATTCCCAGACAGGAATGTTCATTGTTGCTTTCTTAGGTAAACTGAGCTCCTGTAAAAATAGTGTTCAATTCTATAGTAACTATATATATATATATATATATATATATATATATATATATATATATATATATATAAAGAAACACAGTGCCACTTATGTTCATGAGGAAAAACAGTAGAAATAATAATGATAATAAAAATAAATATAGTTATAAATAGTTATAAATATAGTGTGATATAAATATACAGTGCAATGCTATGGAAAACTACTATATTAAAAACATAAACCGACAAAACTATAAAGAAATCTTTATGAGTAGTCTAGTGTGCTGCTGTTGCCCCTAGCAGCAGGAAACTTGAACCAAATGGGTAGGCATAAGATAGTCAGTAATGATCTAGCATACATCTGCCAATCCAGCCGGCTCCAATCTCTGATAGGAAAACAATCGGGCTAGTGTGAACCCTTTTTTCGTTGTCTTGCCTTCTCAAAAAACCATGGGTCCCGGGTTCTCAGAAAGAAAGAAATGAAAATAGCACAATATTGCTTGAGGAAAGAAAATGGGCTAGGTAAGCTAAATGAATACACTCACATGCACCCGGACTAAACAAGCGTGTTGGTAGCAGTCAGGCTCACTCCTCCTCACAGCCCCTTCATGTGATCGTACAACTTTGGCTGACGTCACTGGTTCCTCCTCCTGACGCGTTGTGTCACAGGTCACGTGACTTTTTCAAGAAAGTAACGTTTATTCCCTTGAAAAAGTCACATGACCTGTGATGCAACGCGTCAGTAGGAGGAGCCAGTGATGTCAGTCAAAGGTGTATGATCACACGAAAGGGCTGTGAGGAGGAGTGAGCCTGACTGCTACCAACACG
Organism: Lithobates clamitans; assembly: GCA_037952925.1. Lineage (NCBI taxonomy): Eukaryota > Metazoa > Chordata > Amphibia > Anura > Ranidae > Lithobates > Lithobates clamitans. The sequence continues at coordinate 25,360 of JBBGZY010001581.1, read as the reverse complement.
CTTGTTTAGTCTGGGTGCATGTGAGTGTATTCATTTAGCTTACCTAGCCCGTTTTCTTTCCTCAAGCAATATTGTGCTATTTTCATTTCTTTCTTTCTGAGAACCCGGGACCCATGGTTTTTTGAGAAGGCAAGACAACGAAAAAAAGGGTTCACACTAGCCCGATTGCTTTCCTATCAGAGATTGGAGCCGGCTGGATTGGCAGATGTATGCTAGATCATTACTGACTATCTTATGCCTACCCATTTGGTTCAAGTTTCCTGCTGCTAGGGGCAACAGCAGCACACTAGACTACTCATAAAGATTTCTTTATAGTTTTGTCGGTTTATGTTTTTAATATAGTAGTTTCCCATAGCATTGCACTGTATATTTATATCACACTATATTCTTTTGTGTGAATGGCAGCTTACACTTATTTTTATTATCATTATTATTTCTATTGTTTTTCCTCATGAACATAAGTGGCACTGTGTTTCTTTATATTGGTAATAGCGCACCAATCTTGTTTATTTATATATTGCATTAGTGTGAGATCACCAACATTGGTTTGCAGCTTTTATCGTTTATCGTTTTATTTAATTTTAAGTTTACCACACCAGCGCTTTAGTATCATTTTACTTTACATTTTTATTAAAAATATATAATTTTTTTTCTTAACAAGATGAAGACCCGTAAACTTAACCTCATGGAAATAGTTGACATGATCAGTACAGAATTTCTACATAGTAGCATTCACACCGTACACTTTAACAATGCCTAACAAATCATACCACATTGTACAAAAACAAGAAGAACTTCTACCACAACCAATCCAGAGGTGAATGAACCACCACTTTACAGAGCATCTACAGTAAGCAGAACACTCATTAAAACTAATAAGCAGCTCACCCACTGATAACAACACTTGGCTCAACAAGTCCTATAATGCAATTACAAAGTACATTGTAGCATAAAATGGTCACTGCACCTTTCGGTCTGAAATGTCAGGCTGCTTAATAGATACCAGCAAAAGAAGGAAGCAAAATTTCTACTAATAATGTGTACAAGGACTTCCAGTATAATGTTGTCATATTTAATTTGTATAGTATTCTATGTTTTAAAGACTTCTGATTCAAACTAATTAAAGTACAGTAAAGTGTTTACTTTTCCAAGTAATCTTTAATAAGAAAACATTTTTTTTTAATTCTGATTTTTTTTATTTTTTTCCAAACAGAGAAAATTGTACACACATTGAAGGTGTGAATGTATGTTTCAGCTTTCATTGTCTCACACTAAGAGGTCTATTTATTAAAAATTTTCTATGCAGGAAAAAGGGTTGCTGGTTTAATCCCAACCACCACACTACCTGCCTGGAGTTTGCATGTTCTCCTTGTGCCTGCGTGGGTTTCCTCCGGGTACTCCGGTTTTCTCTCACACTCCAAAGACATGCTGGTAGGTTAATTGGATCCTGTCCAAATTGTCCCTAATATGTGTATGTATGAATGTGAGTTAGGGACCTTAGAGTGTAAGCTCATTGAGGGTAGTGACTGATGTGAATATATAATATATATGTAAAGCGTTGCATAAATTGACAGTGCTATATAAGTACCTGAAATTAAAAAAATAAATAAAATATGCAAAAGTCTCAAGCCTTCACTCAGCTGTCATGAATAATCTCATACTTTGCCTAATATCGTCAGCCCCATCTAGTGGCTATAATGCAGTATTTTCTTGATTGAAGTATTTCAGGACAATACCGCATTATGGCCACTGAAAGTAGCTAATGATTTTAGAAACTAATTACTTTAAGCAAAATATGTGATTATTTGTAACAGAGTAAATACGTAAGATTGTTTTATGAATAGGCCCATTAAAGTGTTTGTATAGCAAAAACTTTTTTTTCAGTTTAGAATAGGGAGCGTTTAAATCCTCTTTATTTTTTTCTGTCTGTGTCTCATTGGTGAGATCTCCTCTCACTTCTATCCTGAAAGTGCAACAGGAATTGAGATGGAATTTGGTACAAAATGAAGTGAGTTAGACAGTTGTCACCAGAACAAGTGTCCTAACTGGAACATTTCCCCATATCTCTTGTTCTGGAGACAGCATCTGAATTTGGGACTTCCCATCACTTTTTGTCTAAACGACAGCGATCTCCAAGATTAATAGAAAAGATGAATTTCCCTGGAGGAGATACAGATGACGATAAAAACTTGACAGGGGTTCTACACCATTTCCATTCCATTTAGACTTAAAAACATTTTGGTTAGTGATACACTTTAAATGTAAGGCTGGAGCTACACTGGCAAATTAATCTCTTTGCTACTTAGAAATTTAGCAGTTTTTTTGGTGGTTTCCTGTTCTGTAGGACATTGAAATCTGTGGGGAAGATTTATCAAAACCAGAATTTGGTGTAGCTGTGCACAGTAACCAATCAGCTTCTAACTTCAGCTTGTTCAAATAAGCTTTGACAGTAAGACCTAGAAGCCTATAGGTTACTATGCACAGCTGCACCATATTCTCTGTGCACCAGCTTTAGTAAATCTCCCCCAATTCCGGATGGCTTTGCTTCACGGCACCACACCACCACCATACGAACCTAGTGAGTTTATTGGCATTTAGATAGGGGGTTTTACCCCGCTATTTCATATATATGTCTACAGCCTATTAAATTGAACCAACCCTTTTACCCCCAGATTCATCATGTGCTTGCTTCTGACGAGTGAACGTCTAGTCACGAAACGCGTTGAGCTGCCACACGTTTTGATTATCAGTTAGTACCCATGATACTATGTTTACCCTCTTTACCCTTTCTGGTTTGGATCTTGTGGTCATAGGCCGTGCAAGGATTACTATGTATTACCAACTTTTACCCTTACCTTTTTTGGTGAAATTTTGGAAGTTATAGCCTTTTATACAATGTGACAATGAACTTGTAACATTTTATGTTTTACATTATTATGCTATAAATGCTATGTATTGTATATTTTACATGTTCTATCTTTGACTGTACCTCATGACAATTATTAAAATCCTTCCAATTACTTCACCATTTGTACTTTATCATCATCATATGCTTCATTTAAAGTCCCACCACCCTGTTCTCGCCCCTTCTTTTGATATCCCCCAATGTGTTGCTATTGAGATGAGTATGATGATGATACATACCAAGTAGTTGAATCTTTCAATTTCCAAAGCATCCCTATCCCAAATCAAGTATATGCCTGAGAAGAAGCTGATACTGAAGCAGTATACTTCATTGTTAGGTTCTATTGTAATAAAAAAGTATTATACTGGTGTATTAGGGTGGTAATATCACACAAGGGATGACAGTGTCAAAAAAATAATTTTTCAATTGTGTGTGGAGGATAGTAATTTTCAAGATTGCTTGTTGGCATTTAGTAGGTTGGTTGTGTGTAGGTGAGGAAAGTGTTGCAGCCAATTGATAATACCATGTCATATTTGCATGGTTCATGTCTTATGGATGCATGGTCTTAAAAATAAATAACATTGTAAATCCCCTTTGTGTGGAGTGTTGGGCGTTAATAGTATTTTTATCAAGGGCATTATTATTAAAGTGTTAGTGAATTTGTAATGTAAGCAGGCACTTGCTGTATTTTAGTTAGGGTTAGCTTCTTGCAAGTATCAGGGATCACCCATTTTTGGTAGTAGTGATACTACACATGAATGGTGCATGAATGGTGCTACAATGTTGTTTGATCTAAGGCCCAGGGTGAAATGATCATTGGCAATTAGGAGCAGAAATAAGATATTTATGCATGTTTACATGTTTTAGTCTTTTTTTTAAGCCACAGACCACAAAGTGAATATATGTAAGGGTTTTTAGTTGCTGCTTCAGGTAAGAGTAATGTGTGTGTGAATATGCACTGGTTGCAAAGTTAGATGTATGTGGCAATCTATCTAATAATTCAATATATACCATAGATACAGTTCCTAAACATTTTATTGAGAAAGGTATTGCTCAATGTCTGGGAGATTTAAACATATGTTGGGTGTTGATCTTTGCAAAATAAGGCAGCTAATAGTTGAACATCTCTGTCTCCATGTGAAATGTCTGAACGTTTGATTTATTCATTTTATGTAATTTTGACTTAGTAACATGGGCAGGTTTTGAAGTAAATACAACAGGCAGGGAATGGAAATGTTATTAGTTTTATAAGAGCAGCTCTTCCCAGGTAGAAGAATGCAGCTTTGCCCTGTTGGGGAACCATTTTTTATTGTTTTTTAAAGCCTGAAAAATGTTTGTGGTATTAAAACAAGCTGGGTTTTTGGTGATAATCACTTCTACATATTTAGGTGTATGCTTGGCCCAGCAATTGGAGTGGCTCCAAGTTTGTAAGCTACATTAAGCTTTAAAATGCTGCAGGCTTATGCCATACGTTTATGGTTGAAATATGTTTGTTTTTAGGAAAGCCAAGTCAATATGGGTTGAGAAGGGAAAGTAAAATGTTTTATAGTTTACTGAAAAAAAACTTTTTGCCAACAGAGTATTCTGTGTTTAGTAGTATTATATGGCAATAAGAGGCCCTGAATTTTTGAGAAGTTTTATTTATTTATTTTTTCAAAAACATTTTGTTGAAAGAAAAATTCATACAGATTATAACAATGGTAGTAAGATTGTTTTACAAAGTAATTTGAGTGAGCCATGTAATCTAGGGAATGTGTACATGGGTGGGTTGACGACAGGAGTAAGATACAACAAATCAAGACAGTAACTACCATATAGAGGTACCTGGATGGATCTGTTATGGAGGTTCCCTAGGGCTACAAGGTGGAATAAAAGTAAAGGGAAGGATGGTGAGAAAAGGGGGAGGGGGGAGGAGTGTGCACCAAGTTCTGGCTGAGCATGGAAAAGTGAAGGAGGCACCAAGGCTGTGGCTAAAGCATCATAAGCATCTCCATAATGATGTTGGTGGAGAGGGTGAAGTTGATGGAGGGGTGGGGGTCCTGACAGGCGATTTGAACAGTTATAGGTGCGCCATTTGTGGGTTGATCAGCAGGGGAGATCATCTTCCCTGAGAGTGTAGGGAGAGTACCATAGTATGAGAATGAGTACTTTTCAAAGTTATCATGGTCCTCTGGGGATAATGCTGAGTCCATGAAGGCTTGCCATCTGAAGTAGAAACATGCTCTGGATCCTTCGTGTTTGAGGTCGGTGTTGATACTGTCTTTGAACAGTAGATGTAGAAGTTATCGTTTGACTTTTGGGATCTTAGGGCAGAGGGTGGAAGTCCAATTTTTCAATATGGATCTTCTGGCGATTAGGAGACAAATCAAAGACCAGTCCTTGTATGGAGGGTGGTTATTGGGGGACCAAGGTAATAGTTGAGAGTCCTAATGCCTGAAGATGAGGAGCAGGGGGTCTTTAGGCAGTTTCAGTGGGGTTACATCAAAAATGTAGGATATGACCTGATTCCAGAAGGTGGAGATGTAGGAGTATTCCCAAAAACTTTGGATCAGGTAAGGTCTTGGCTGGTGGCAGAGGGGAAAGTTGGTATTACCCTGATCCTTTTTAGCTGAGGGGAAGGGTTATGTAGGCATGGTGGAGAATCTTTAGTTTGGTTTCTCTCCATGTTTCATTAGGAATCAATTGTTGAATTTTGTTGAATCCTTGTAGAAGTTTGTCCCGTAAGTCTTTGCCCCAGTTAGCTGCTGACGAGGATGCCAGTGTAGGGGTGGTCTTTTGTAGGAAAGATTTGTAGATATCTGAGATTGTGCAGGAGCCATCCTGGAGCAGTTGCTCTGTAATGGTTGGTTTAAGTCTCTTGCTTTCCTTTCTGCAGGTGTCCCTTAAGAAACTGATGCCTTGCCCAAAGTGGAAAGCATGGAATTGGGGGAGTGACAATGTTCTAGCTATGGTTGAGAAATTGAGAGGGCGCCCTGTTTCCATATCACATAGGGTGGAGAATTTTGTGAGGCCATTCCATTGCCAGAGGGAGAAAGATTTATGCTCCATTCCTGGAGGGAAACAAATATTGTTGCTGATCGCAGTGTGTTCACAGTTTACGAAATGTCTTTCCTTCGCCGATTGATTTGTGACTTAAAACAGGAAAACGCCGTAGAAAAAAGTGATTTGGGATAGAAAGGTTCCTCCACCTGGAAAATAACTGCCGCTTACCAGCTGCAGTGATCTCTTTTTAGGGAGATCACATCCGCTTTAGGCTTATAACCCAGCCAAGGTCTCTGTGTTTGTCAACCAAATGGCACCTCTTCTCCTCTTAGATCGTACCTGAATACCTCACGATCAGCAGTTGACCCAATTGAAGAGAAAAGCTGCCTCTAGTTCCTCAGCAGCCAACACCAGGGATCCTGTTCAGCTCCCCTCAGTCTCGCCCATCTTTTCCAGGCGCACTGACATAATTTCCTCACCGAGTACCTAACCTGCGTGATGATGTCAGTGCGCCTGGAAAAGATTGGCGAGACGGAGGGGAGCTGAACAGGAAGGATTGCACTGTTATCTTGTCTATGGGGTCTGGAGCATATAGTAAGGAGTAGTATTGTAGCATGTTTATGTCCTGTTGTGAGGTGTTAATGTTGCCCGAGGTGTCTCGTAGAGAGGTGATGTGAGATGGGCAGAAGGGGTCCTTACAAAGCCTTGCTAGCAATTTGCCTGCCTTGTTGCCAAATTTGTGGATGATGGCATCCATATGTGCCCTTTTTGTCAGTTCAAGAGTATCTGCCAAGTGTCAAAAGCCCTCTTAACTGATTGCTATTCCTTCCTATTGTCAGACGAGTCCACAGTGTACAGAGAGCGTTGTGCCTGGTGGAGTCGAAAACTGGCCTTCTTGTAGTTTGCTAAGGTGTTTCTTTTGAAAGAACCCACATAGGAAATGATCCGGCCTCTAAGGAAGGCTTTGCCAGCTGCCCACAAAAGGTTCGGGTTGTCAGAATGTGGTGCATTGGCTGTTGAAAATTATGTCTATGCTTTCTCCATGTACTGTTGGAAGTCAGAATTGTTTTGGAGGTAGGATGGAAAGTGCCATAACTTGGGGTTTGGGTGTAGGTCAGGGTTGTTTAGTGTTGCTGAGATGGGAGTGTGGTCTAAAATGGCAATGTCATGGATGTCTGCACTGGAAAGCATTGGGACTAGGTTGTTTGAGCAGAAGAGGTAGTCGATTCTGTTGAAGACATTGTGTGGGTTAGAATAGAAGGTGAATTCTCTGTCAGCTGGGTGTAGAAGGCACCATATGTCCTGGAAGTTAAGGGCGTCTATTGTGGATGCGAAGTGTATTGGATCACTAGGATCAGACACATCTTGGAGGTGTTTGTGAGAGGGTCTGTCATCCATCGGGTGTAGAGTGGTGTTGAAATCTCTGCCAACTATATGCAGGAGGTGTGGGTTGCAGAGTAACCATGTAGACAGTTCTCCAAAGAACTGTTTACCTGGGTTGTTGGGAACGTATATGTTTGATACCACTAGATCTCTAGTTCCTATTCAGATATGTGCTGATAGGAAACAACCCTCACTGTCTGAATCAATGGACAAGACCGTACAAGGTTTTTGTGCATCAACATGAGAACCTCTGCTTTACACCCATTGGCGCCAGAGCCTAGGACTGTGCCCACTCAGAGCTTTTTCATGCGGTGAAAATCCAGGGTCGATAGAGGTGAGTTTCCTGGAGTAGGGCAATGTCAGTTTCGAGTCTTTTAAGGTGCCGAAGGATTTTTAGTCTCTTATTGAGGATCTGAGTTCTTTCATGTTGCGGGAGATAATTTTCATAGTGGGGGGTCGTTTGGGAGGTTTGGGCCGGTATTGTAGGATTGTCTCATTTTAGTTTGTAGTGAGGAGCTGTTGCTACAGTTCGGGATAGGATGCTATTCTCACGATAGGTAAGTGATGTCTGAGTGCCTGGTGCTGCATGTGTGCCATGGGGTAAAGGTAAGTGAGAGGGGGGATTTGGAGGGGTAAAAACATGAAAAAAAAACAACACAGCATATCAGAAGAACTTCACTTTTTTTTCCGCATGGAGTCACTGTGTAAGCCAGCTCCCAGTACTGACCCAGCTATTACTGCATATGTGAGCCCATTTCTAGAAAAGTGCAGCTAGCTCGGGTCATGTATGGGGAAAGATGGAGGCTGTATGCAGTGAGGCCATATGGGGTAGTGTATGACAATGAGACAGATCAAGAGTAGTAATATCATAACATTATAACAAAATAACAAAAACCTGACCTACCATAAAGCTAGAGGTTGTATCATCTAAAAGAGAGAAAAAAAATAGGTAAGACATGAATCGTCCTGGGTTAACCTGTGAGGCAGTGTATATGTGCCCATAGAGCAAATAAGACTGGTGTTGCGTCTACCTTCTCAGCAAGGAGTAAAACGATGGTGATCCGGGCCAGAGGACCTGAAGCGCTTTGGAAAGTCTTTTTGCGGGCCTCTCTGATCCAGAGAGTGATTGATTGGAGCAGCCCTAGATGAGGGGCTGAGGTACAGGCCTGTGTGGAGAGTACGCAGGAAGGCTTCTGCTTTAGAGGGGTCTTGAAAGGAGAGTTGGTCACCGTTGGGGGCCTTGAGGCAGAGGGTGGCAGGAAAAGACAAAGTGAATTTAACTTGTTGTTGATAAAGTTCTGTGCATGTATGTTGAAATGCTTTCCTTTTTTTGTATACTTCAATGGAATAATCAGCAACAATCAGAACTCTCAATCCATCAATTTGGAGAGACCTGGATTGTTTGAATTTCTGTAGTATAAAGGCTTTGTCTGAGTAGTTCAGGTATTTGGCGATGATCGGTCGGGGAGATTTATGGTCGGTGTTAAAGGCTCCCATGCAGTGTGCCCATTCCAATGTGCATGGGCCTGGGAGGCCTAAAGCTTCTGGGATATGCCTAGCGCAGAATTCTGTGAGGGCTGATGCTTGTAGGGATTCTGGGATGCTTACAAATCACAGATTGCTTCTCCTGGATCTGTTCTCGAAATCATTCAATTTCTGTAGAATGTATTGGTTTGTTTCGTCTTGGGCCTGCTCAGTGGCATGTGCCTGATATAACTCACATTTAATAGGCGTTGTTCCGTATCATTTAGTCTGGTGGTGTGTTCCCCTAGTTGGGCCTTGATCTGTTTTATCCCTGCATTGACTGCCTTTTCCACTCAGGCAGCAATCATAGGGGTTAGGAGAGCTGCTACAGCCTGTGCTATGCGCTCTGTATTGTGGTCCCCACTGTGGGGTGGTGGGGAGGCATGCTGAGAGGAAGGGGAGGCCGAGTAGCCGCTTACCTCGATGTCTGCTGGGGGATCCGGCAAGGCCGAGACCAGGGCCTCAATTTGTGTCTGGGCCATCTATGGCGACAAGGCTGCTTGGGATAGGGTGCTGTTTTTTTCCACAAACTGGTCCATGGGGGCGTGTGAGGGTCACTCAGGGAGGCTGCTGGTGTTTGGGGTATGTCGGCAGGTTTTCCGGGCCGGTTTTTAGGTCGCGCTGTGGGAGCTGTAAAGAGAGGCAGCTACTCCATGCGGCGCCAGAACCGGAAGTTACGTTTTAGTAGGGCGTAAGCTTCATTACATGTAGGAAAGGGTGTATTTCCATTTAAAATAGTAATAATAGTTTATTCAAAAGTAAGATAATGTTGGGTTTTAAGGTTTTTAGAATTCTGTGTGGAGTTTATCAGGACTAGGTGTTTTCTCTTTTTAAATTGTTGGTAATATTTGTTTTGAAAATAAGCTTTAATGTAGCATTAGGAGAAGGGAAGCTATAAACTATATTAGTTAAGCAATGTACAATAGAATATTGTAAGCAATTTATAGTCTCTTGGTACTTGTATTGTCATTTAACTTTAAATGTAATTTGATTAATCATTTAGGACAATCTTCAGTGGGGCTACACTTCTAACAATTAAGACCAGCACACATTTACCATATGTCTCAAAGGAAATTTTTTCACTGGTTTTAAGGTCTAATTTTAGTTATATACTATAATAAACATAACCCAAGTCCAATAGCTTAAGTATTTAAATATAGGAAGATATGTACTAATAAAGTATACGTTCCAAAAGAAGGATACACTTAATTATGTCCTTATTTAATGACTGCAAAAAGAAAAAAATATTTCAGACGTGATTTAATAGATGTGTTTATTATTATACAGTAAGTATTTCATAGTTTAACACTTCAAGGGATTTTCAATCAAGTTTTTCCCTTAACTATAATAACCTTTATAAATGGTAAAGGTGGTGCTATTGCGAGTACAGGCATTTGTGATCTGGATATGTAGGAGGTAGTAACTACTATTTGGGGGTGTTGAGCATTTTAAAATGGCACCAGGACTACAATCCAGGTCAATTATTTTGTTAAAATTTCTCCTGGGCTTGATACTTTCAACTCAACCTGGGATTAGCAACAAGTCATTATGCCACCACCTTCTTGGGACATGGTTCCGTTTGTTTCAATTGGGCATGTTCATTTTCTACTGCTGCCATATTACTATGCATATTGGAGCATTCACTCACTTTTTGTTTCTTGAAAAAAATATTAAAAACCAATTGCATTTATTAAAGCCAAAATCCAGGAAAAACTTTTTTTTTTATATGAATAGAGTGGGGAAACCATAAAACTCCCATCAGTGTTTTGCAGTCTGTGTCATAATTGGGGATATTTTATCACATCCTGTTGGGACAGGAAATGATTGAAAATCTCCAATGGGGATGCAAACTCCAAAAAACACATTTTTCTGTCAAATTGAGAAGGGCTAGGACCTCTGCCAGGTTATGATTTATATCTGTGACTTCCTGTCCTGGTGACTAACACTCTTTTCATTTCTTGCTTTGCTATCACAGGCAGTCACAGGGACGGAGAGTGAAGAAAAATAGGGTCACAGAGAATAGTTCAGTTTTCCAACATCTATTCAAAACAAAAAAGTTTTGACTAAAGTTAGAACTTAAGAAAACCAACTTTGACATTATAAGTAGCATGCCTTAACTGTTACATAATAAATACAGGCAAAGTTTACCTGTTCTTTCAGCTGCTTATTCAGAATTATGTGTTCTACAGTATGTGAATGTAAGCTTAAGTAGTTATGAGGATTATGCTGTGTTTTAAAATATTTCAGTGAAAGCATTGCTTTTAGTCAAGTTTCTAAAATATGAGAAAATCAAAATAATATTTTGGCTTCACCAGCGCTACACAGCAGTGTGCTGTAGTGCTGAATGGACGTCACAACCATGAAACATGTTTGCTCAGGCATGAATAATATTTAAAAATGGCCAAATTGAAAGCAACATATACATGTAATGTACTGTGGTGATGTTGGCTTAGGAAAGATGGCTCTTTGAATACAGCAGCTCTAGTTTTCCCCATTCATGTACATACCTTTAAATGTTAGTATACATCATGAAGCTTTTTATGCTTCCATTTTGCTCTGCTATTAAAGGAAAAGTTAACTTTAAAAAATAAATAAAACAAATGCATATTTTTTTGCAGGTAAAAACATTTGCATTTATTTTTTATTTCTCCGAGACTGTAAAGCATCACCCCAGCAATCAGCAGATCACTGTTGCAATGCAGGTCTCCAGCAGATCTGCCAGTGAATCTGTATGCCTGTACATCCCATACGGGCAAGCAGATACAATCTGACAGGAAAAGATGAACTACCAAAGCACCCCACAGCGCCGTGGTAGTTCATTGAAAACTACAAGACAACAGTCGCAAAGGCCACTTGGCCACTTTTTTAAAATTGTGACAGCTAGTGGGGGGGGGGAGATCCCCGCTAGCTGTCAGATCAGAGATCGGAGGGAGGTGTGGGGGCTGGTCTGTTCTTAACATGAATTTGGGTGTAACATGTTACGAAAGGTGAACTTATTCTTTAATGCATGGTATGATGTTTGATAACAGCGTCCATCTTCCTTTTACACCCCATTTCCTTGTGCTGCAATGCACATCTTTTTATGCACTGAGGAACATTGAATTTGAGATGCATTAAGCAGCACATTCAAATTAAGTGGGTTGCAATGCACCCTAGCACCCTAACATAAAAAAAAATTAAACTCGCTGTTTTTTTTTTCAATAAATTGTTGCGATTGCACCGTGATGCATCAGTGCATGTAAGATGTAATAATGCAAGTTGGGGTAATGTGTGAATTTTACCACACTTTACCGAAATGGCCTGGTCTGAAGAAGCCCTAAATGTCAGCATTTTGTTAAAGACTTTTTCTATGGTCCATATATGCAAATTACTAATGCTGAAATGTTGTCAGAGTGTTCCCCTATCAGATACTTCATGCTAATTATTTTACTGCAAGAGACTCATATGGAAAAAAAATCTGATAACCTTTTATGCATAGAACCAGGGCTTTTTTTCTCAAACAATGAGTGCTGGAACTCACCACGACCACCCAAAACTCCTCCACCCACACACACCCTCCAAATCACATCTAATAGTGCATGTGGTCAGTCAAATTTCACGAACAGTAGGAGAGTCTTAAAGGGGCATTAAATACCAGGACTGCATTACATACAGAGTGCATCAGGGGGGTTACACACAGATTGCAGAGCTGTCACTTGTAAACACAGAAACCGGATTTCTGTGTTTACACGTGATTGTGGTGAGCAGGCCCCCCCCCCCCAAGGGTCTGAGCCAGAGGTGGTGGAACTGAGTTCCACCAAGTTCCCCCTGAAAAAAAGCCCTGCATAGAACAATAATGTGAACACCAAAATGTTTTTCATAGTTTTATGTTAAATATTTGTTTGTGCTTGTGCATTTGGCATTTTTCTAAAGGCAACATGTCCTCACAAAGAGAAGCATCTTTTGTCTACCCTGTGATTGAGTGTGCAGCCTGTGTCTGGTCTGTGTTTTGTGCTTGAGTGTCTAGCTATTTGTGTGCTTTGACTGAGTGTGCTTTCTAACTGTGTTGTAAATTAGTGTGTGGTCTGTCTGTGTACAGGTTTACTTTGTGTGATGATTAAATGTAAAATATGTCGGTGTGCATCTGTTTGTGTGATGTCACTGAGTGTGATGTGTATTTGTGTGATATGTTTGTCTGCTTTGACTAAATAGAATAGGGACTACAGTAAGTGTGTGTTCAGCGTATGTGTATTGTCTCTGACTAGATGTGCATTGTGTGTGTGTGTATGTGTGTGTACTTGAAGGTAATGCTCTCTAAATTCATGACTAGGGTCAGAAACCCTCAATCAGAAAACAATAGTGCCCATCAGATTTTAAAGTTATATAATAAAGGATAGGATGCATACTTGTAACCCTGAAAGCGGAAAAGTGTTAAATTCAGTACATGCACAATATTGAGGCATTAAAGCATAACAAGAAATTTAACTCAGACTTGCACTGGCAGAAACTTAGGGCATACAATTCTCTCTCAGAGGCCAAAATATCTATAAAATATTAAGTGTCATCAGTGTTACTGAATTTTTGAACGTAATACAGTTATAAGGTTGTGGATGTGTATTGTTAAAATACATAATAAAACATTAATGGAGAGGTCAGGGAACTTGCCATTTTGCAATATTATACCTGCAGGCAAGAAACACTGAAACTGACTCTTGTTCCACATTTATAATTAAAAAGAGAGAATAAAGTGCTGTATGTGCTAATATTTATCTTTATTAAATAACAGCTTTATGCTGATATATAATAGCCATTATATACAACTTTCTTTCTTATTGTTATCTGCCTCATCTCATTTGTGTGTTTTTCATATTGTGCACTACAAACAGTCTGTACACCTTCAATTGTCATGCCTATTTGCTTGATATTTTATTAATCTTATTAAAGGAGAAGACCAACACTTTTTTTAGCCATACTTCTCCTGTGTGTCACAGGAGTGAACTTAGTTCTGCACTACTGTGACACAGATTCAACCGACAGTGGGGTAAAGTATGCTGTTGGCTGACTTCAAAGAATCAGTCCAGACTCTGGAGGGATCCTGACTTTAATGTCGGGATCCACCCTGATGCTTGAGTGGCAGTTGGCTCAGCCTCTCAGTGCCGTGCCCAGAGCCTGCACCAATCATTCTTGCCCCTCCCCTACCCAGCATTCCAGTAAGCATCGTAGGGACAGAGCAGAGACCCAGTGAATGACAGTTACCTGCTCTTCTCACTCAATACCAAGAACTGAGCAATCAGCTAGCAGACCGATGCTGCATTCACCTAGGTAAGTATGATTGTTTGGTATTTTGAATTTCCACACTTCTCTTTTAAGTGTATTAACAAGTTCTTAATATTTGCTAAATCTTTACCATCCTTTTAATCTTAAACCCCCTATTTATTTTTCTGTTTCAATACAATTTTATTGAATAAACAATATAAATCACAATTACAAGTGCATGTCATTTTATATGGAGCTGTATAATGGTGCAGCCAATTTGAATGAAAGACTCATAGCAATGAGACATTAAGTGGTTATAACATAAATGGTAATGGTCAATATTAAAACACAATGTATAGACATAATAATACAAATAAGGCTTCTCCTTATTCAATACGGCGCTACAGCCCAAAAAAATCTCTGTATATATGCTACAGTGTTAAAACAGAAAAATGTAATATTCTCTGTGAAAACATAAATACATAGGGGTTGATTTACTAAAACTGGAGAGTGCAAAATCTGGAGCAGCTGTCCATGGTAGCCAATTAGCTTCTAACGTCAGCTTGTTCAATTAACCACTTCAGCCCTGGAAGGCTACACCCCCTTGATGACCAGACCATTTTTTGCGATAACCGTTTTCCAACCAGTCGCTGCAGTTGTACTGCGGAAACATGGCTCGGCTGCGCGAATCGCCGTTATGTTACGTCATTCCCTCTGGTGGGCACTAGGGGCACGCGCCCGCAGCTCGCCCCCAGAACCGATGTGAGTGCCCGGCGGTCTCAATGACACAAAGTATGAACAGCGATGTGTCATCTCCCCTAGTCAGTCCCCTCCCCTTCAGTTATAACACACACTAGGAACACAATTAACCCCTTTATCGCCCCCTAGTGTTAACCCCTTCACTGCCAGTGACATTTTTACAGAAAACAATGCATTTTTATAGCACTGATCGCTGTATTAATGCCAATGGTCCCAAAAATGTGTCAAAATTGTCCGATGTGTCCGCCATAATGTCGCAGTCATGATAAAAATCACAGATCGCCGCCATTACTAGTAAAAAAAAAATAATAATAAAAATGCTATAAATCTATCCCCTATTTTGTAGATGCTATAACTTTTGCGCAAACCAATCAATGTACGCTTATTGCGATTTTTATTACCAAAAAATATGTAGAAGAATACATATTGGCCTAAACTGAGAAAAGATTTGCTTTTAAAAAAAAAATGGGGATATTTATTATAGCAAAAAGTACAAAATATTGTGTTTTTTTTTTTAAATTGTCGCTCTGTTTTTGTTTATAGCGCAAAAAATAAAAACAGCAGAGATGAACAAATACCACCAAAACAAAGCTCTATTTGTGGGAAAAAAGTATCTGAATTTTGTTTGGGTACAACATTGCACAACCGCGCAATTGTCAGTTAAAGCGACGCAGTGCCAAATCACAAAAAGTGCTTAGGTCAGGAAGGGGGTGAAATCTTCCAGGGCTGAAGTAGTTAACTGACAATTGCGTGTTCATGCAATGCTGTACCCAAACAAAATGTATGTTCTTTTTCCCCACAAATAGAGCTTTCTTTTGCGGTTTTTATTTTTTCCCCAAAAAAACAAAAAAAACCCATCAATTTTGAAAAAAAAATCTAATTTCTTTGTCAATTTAGGCCAATATGTATTCTGCTACATATTTTTGGTAAAATATATTGATTAGTTTGCGCAAATTTGGCTATCCTGGAGGGTAACGTGCCACCTAAGGAGCAGGTTATTGTTAGCTCCTGTCGAAAAGAGGAGTTTACTAAGGCAGGAGTGCTGGTGTCCCATATCTGAGTCCACAGCTGTGGCTCCAAAAGTAAAACAAGGTTAGCGTCCCTTTGGTTAGTGGGTCACTGCAACAGGTATGTTCAATGGGAATGACAGTTAACCACTTGACCTCCGGGATATTTACAAACCTTCATAACCAGGCCATTTTTTGTAATACAGCACTGCATTACATCACTGTACCAAAATAAAATGTATGTCATTCCCCCCCACAAATAGAGCTTATTTTTGGTGTTATTTGATCCCCACTGCGTTTTCTTATTTTTCGTGGTATAAGCAAAAAAGACCAACAATTTTGAAAAAAACAACAATTTTTATTTTCTGCTATAAAACATATCCAATCCAAAAAATTGAACAAAATCTAATTTCTTCAAAAAATTTAGGTCAATATGTATTCTGCTACATATTTTTGGTAAAAAAATCCCCATACGCATATATTGTTTGGTTTGCGCAAAAGTTGTAGCATCTATAAACTATAGGATATATACACTGGAATTTATATTTAATTATTTTTTTATACCAGTAATGGCGGCAATCAGCAACTTATAGAGGGACTGCGATATTGTGGTGAGCAATCGGACACTATCTGACACTTTTGACACTTTGTGGGAACCAGTTATAAGTATCAGCGATCAGTGCTATAAATATAAATTGTCTCTGTACTAATGACACTGGCTGGGAAGGGGTTAAACATCTAGGGTGATCACAGGGTTAACTGTGTGCCTAACCAGTGTTTATGTGTTAACTGTGTGCTGCCTTTACTAAGGGAAGTAATACTTTGCAGGGCACAAAACCCATCACTTTCTGCTGTCAGAATGGAGTTCTGCCTTGTTTACATAGGCAGAGCTTCGTTGTATGTCTCTACCCGACTATTGACAGGTGTCAGCTCAGCACCCACAGATCAGCTTCTGCTGTGAGTAATCACAGCAGAAGCAGCCCATCAGTGCTGCACACACGTGCCCTTGGGTAGGAGTGCAGAATCATAAATATATACATGATTATGCACAGGAGGGCCCACCCTGTAGCAGTATATCTCCTATAGGGCGGTCCTTAAATGGTTAAGGGTAAGTCCATATTTTTCAATGTTGATTTCACAAAATTGAGAATATGAAGATAGAGGAAGATCTCTGTGGAGGGTATCTCCTAATAGTTTTAAATTAATATTTAAGGTAAATACAAATTTATTAAATTGCCCAACAGATTGTCTTACCTCTCAGTGACTTTTCTCTTATTTTAAATAAACATACCGACTGTTTTACACTATAAAGATTCTCCCTGTTAGCATTTCATATACGCTCCCTTGGTGAGTGGATCTCACCCAAAGAAACTTTTCTGTGAAAGGGTCAGGCAGATATGCCTAATGAGAAGCTTCCATTGTGGAGATTGAGTGTGGGCTGGCATTGATCTCTGTAATCGAGATCCATGCTGTTTGATAAGAGGCCATTTCTTTACACTAAGGAACACGGTTTGCAGCACTGGAGCTCCTTTGCATATTATTTTGATATACATATATTTTTAATGATTTAAAAGGAAATTTTTTGCATTGCACATCACATAGCATTATAGCACTTGCACTTTATTTGATTAAGGACATTGTGTCAGGGCCTATCAGATTGGATCATATCACTTGTTTTTGATTTAAAGGAACAGCGCACCATTTTATGTTTTTATTTTTAATTGTCCAGTATTCAAGTATTTGTGTTGCAGCCATTCACAATACTTTAGCAGCCTGGTGCAAAATATTCTTATCTTTGGTTCCCAAAGTCTATGGCTGGTTAAAAATAGGGATGAGCCAACTTAGGTTTGGACCATACTTTGACTGGTCAGGCAATCAAATGAATGCCCAAACTTTTGACTACTAGGTCCCTATTCTTTTACATAGCTGATGATAGTTTGGGGAGCTGTCATTTGATGAAGAGTGGTGTCAGAATTGGTCATATCCGCAAGGTCCATCAGGTTTTTAATTTTTGGCAAGTTACTAGGTGGCATCGTGATTGATGATGGATTTACGACCTGCTTTTTTTGGGATTTTATTTTTTTTAATTAATAACCTGTCAAATATTTGGCTATCTTTATTCCTAGGTTACCCCTTTTTTTCTTAAATCAGTAGGGGTATTATGTACCCCTTGCTTATTCACCCAAAGACACCTTAATCTAAATCCAATGAATATATTAAGGCAGATGTTGATTGTCTAAGAATGGGACGGAGGTATGAAATTGGAGTAACCACCCTATTCTAGTCACATAATCCTATCCATGGTGTTAGGAAATCTTTAAGTGTTGATAATTCAGTTCACATGCCTGAGTCTCACAAAGCAGCATGTCCTTTTACTGATGTAGATTGTACACAAATGCACCATAATCAACCTCTAAATAAAGAGACAAAAATGGTTGATTTTTTTCAGGCAAAGTTAATCGATGAAGCTTAATGAGTACTTTAGCAAATTTTGATTTCATTGTTGGAATGTTATATTAGAAAAGCTTTTTTTTTTTTTTAAAATAGTTTTTATTCATTTTGAAATTAAACGTGAATATTGCACACGCAGCCACTAATTGCAGCATAAATATTCAAGATAACAATATGTTCAACAGGTAGAACAGAGTAATGAGTAAATGTATTTAGACATATCTTGTCTTTAGGTTACAAGGCACTTGTTAGCGTAGAACCACATCAGCAGTATCATAGCTACATAGTCAAGAGGTAAGAAGGCAACACATGAGACATTATAAATGAGACATTAATGAAACTGACACTGAGGGTGCTCTGGGTCCTGGGGTGGATACCAGGAGGCCCATGGTCCCCAAATGTATTCAAAGGCATAAATAGAACTTAGGTGTGGAATCAAAGATTTTTTTGTACAGATAGTGTTGTTGGGTAACATTTGTAACCTCTGACGGGTTAGGAGCCAAGTCTTGCTTCCAATGTCTAGTGATAATTAGCTTGGTTTAAAGTAAAATATTGGCTACTTTAACACGAAATTGAGGTGGAAATTGATCTATTCCATTGTTAAGTAGGGCTAAGGCAGAATTTGTGGGAGTGACAATGTCAGTAACTTCTGAGATCAGTTGAAACATTTTCCGCCAGAAACTGCAAATGCTATTACATGTCCAAAGAATATGTACAAGGGTACAAGGGGAACCACAACCATGCCAGCATAGTGGGGAGCGTGTTTTGTATATATGGTCGCTAGCCTGTAGGGAGTAAGATACCAAGGGTGTAAGATCTCAAGTGCTAGCTCCCAGTGGTTCACACAGTGTGTGGTAGAGTACATGTATCTAATAGCTAATAGTAGATTTTAGGATGTACTGTAATTGGTGGAGGAGGGTTTGATGATAAGAAGCTATGCATGCGGCATAACGTGAAATATGATGGGATGGGTAGTTTGAATTTGGATATAATGTTTCCTGGTGTAGTGGGAGCACCATTCGTGTAAAGATCCTCTATCCAGTGTAGTTCCCATTTATCCAAAACCTTTGTAGATAGGCCTGCGATAAGGTGCGTGAGGGTAGTAAGTGGTATATCTATTGTATGGCATTGAGAGGGATGTGGGGTGAGCCGTGTGACTATTCTCCAAGCCATTAAGGATGCTTTGGTGGTGGGTGGGAGAAGGTTTAGGTTTAGTGGTTTCCACATGTCAGCATAGGGTATAGAGCAAAGATTAAGAGTATTGTTAAGGCCTGCTCAATGTCCAACTAAAGGGGCTCAGCTAGAAAGGCTTGTTTTTTAATGGTTAGTACTATTTATCCTCTTAGTATGGTTCGTCCCAAGCATGAGTTTAGGCCGAACATTTGCCTGTTTGACCATTTGCTGAACACGCAATTTTGCAGGGTATTTGCTGGGCCAAACGTTCTGCATTGCACTGCGTGCTGCACAGTGCATTCTGTGCCCTGATTGGGCAAAGCTTTGGCAAATCAGGGTGTAGTGTAAGTTGGTTGTTAAGGAGCGGGGTCGGAAAGCCGGCCGTGGTGTCCTTAACAACTGATAAGTCTGGTATCGATTTTAAGGGGAACTCCACACCAAAATGTTTTTAGAAATGGCGTGGGGTCCCCCCAAAATCCATACCAGACCCTTATCTGAGCATGCAGCCTGGCAGGTCAGGAAAGGGGGTGAGTGAGCACTTCCCTCCTGAACCATACCAGGCCATGTGCCCTCAACATGGGAGGGTGCCCCCCACCCCAAAGCACCTTGTCACCATGTTGATGGGGGCAAGGGTCTCTGACAAAACCCTGGGCTGTGGTTGTTGGGGTCTGTGGGCAGGGGGCTTATCGGAATCTGGAAGCCCCCTTTAACAAGGGGGCCCCCAGATCCCCTCTCCCCATGTGAATGGGTAGGGGTACCCCTAGCCTGCGGCCTGCCAGGTTGCGTGCTCGGATAAGGGTCTGGTGTGGATTTTGGGGGGACCTCTATGCCATTTTTTTTTAAAATTTGGCGCAGGGTTCCCCTTAATTTCCATTCCAGACCTGTAGGGACTGGTATGGATTTTGGGGGGACTTCCACGCAATTTCTTTTACATTTTTGGTTTGGGATTCCCCTTAATATTCATACCAGACCCAAAGGACCTGGTAATGGACTGGGGGGGAACCCATGCTCTTTTTTTAAATGAGTTTTATCTATATTGCCGAGACCCGACAATTCATTACAGTCGTGTTCAATTTTAAATGACAATCCTTCCTTTAGAAATGTCATTTTGCTGCGGTACTGTTCTAAACATGGAAAAAATGCGCCATGTTACAGGCATACTATAGACATCTCCTCAGGCACGATAGTTAAAGGAATATTTCATTTTTATTCTTTTACTTTAAGCATTAAAAAAAATCACTGCTCCCGAAAAAACGTTTGTTTTTTAAAAAAAATGTTTGCATTGATACATGTCCCCTGGGGCAGGATCCAGGTCCCCAAACACTTTTTATGACAATAACTTGCATATAAGCCTTTAAAATTTGCACTTTTGATTTTTCATGTTAATGTCCCATAGACTTTAACAGTGTTCCTACACCTGGCATACACCTGGACCCACATGGATGTCAAATTGAGAACATTGGTTGTGTTTGCGAGGTTGCTAAATCCAAAATGACATCAATGGGACTGCCTGCACAGGGATGTATGGAACACCTGTGCATTCCTGTACAGGTAAACACGGCCTTGCAGGGGTGTACACTTTGTATGACCTGTGTAAACAAGGCCTTAGGCCCTTTCACATGATTAGACCAATCATGTCCGCCTGTTTTGCAGGCGGACCTGATTGGACCACCTATTGTTCTCTTTGGAGAGGTGGATGTAAATGGACATGTGTCCATTTACACTCCCCTGCATTTGATCTACTCCGGTCTGCCAAAAATAGACAGAAGGGGACCCTCATCCGTCTAGCAGATCGGATGACAGGTGGATGGAAATGGACAGGCAATATGTTTCCATCTAACCGCTCCATAGAGAACAGAGGGCTGGGTCTGTGTCTGCTCTGCATCAGTGGAGCAGACATAGACCTGCCATACGCATGCTCAGCGGGGATAAGCGGACAGATCCCCTGAGGAGCAGGTGGATCTGCTTGACAGAGTCCACTCCATGTGAAAGGGGCTATGCAATTTTTTTTTTTTTACTTTTTACATTTTTTTACAATTATATTTTTACCTTTTTTTGTACATTTGTTTTTTCTTTAGTGAGATATCAGAGGTCTAAACAGACCAGTGATGTCTCTTTTTTGAGACAGAGAGACCGAAGATAGTCCATTTCTCTGCAGCACATTACATGAATGAATAAAGAATCTGCAAAGAGACTCATTTATTCTTAAACTGACACACTTGGTTTACTAAGTTATCAGTGGACACAGGTGCAATCTGTTGTGATAGCTGCCTTTGTCCATTGTGGTACAGGGATAGGGCTGGTAAACACATGCTTGCCAAGCACCCCCCAGCCCCAAACGCACCCAATATCACAAAGCCCCCCGCTCCAGACTGTCAGCTTTCCGAAGCTGGTGAGTGCAGGCAGCAGCTGCAGGTGGTGAGAGGGGAAGGAGGGATGCTGCCCAGCAGTGATGGATCAGAGATGCGGGGACCATTGTGGGAGGGTGATTAGGGTGGCAGGGAGGACATAGTGTGATCCCCTTCAGCACCTTAAGCCAGCAGAAGTGGAAGAGGAGGGAAGCCGGCTTCCCATTCATAGCTGCAGGGGATCGGGTTTGTGGGAGGTCGGATCAGTGTGGAGGCGGGGATCGGTGCAAGGGGGAGGAAGAAGATAGAAAAGAAGCTGTAAACCTTTTTATAGGAATAGGAGTGGTGGGAGGTGGAGAGGCTGAAGACAGGGAATCGGCTGCATGTGGGGGTCACATTTGAGCTGAATAACTCTGATCAGCGGATTGTAATCTGCTGATCAAAGCTATAGGATTGTTCAGCAGAGTCTTCTGAACAATTCTGCTATAAGTTTATAGTCACCGAAGTGACCATAGGCTTATAGCAGAAGGAGGAATGAGGTCCATACGGTGCATGGACCTGGCCAGCTTGAAGCAGTGCTGTAGGTCCGTACTCCATATGGACCTGACAGTGAAAGGGTTTAAAATGATCTTCCTACTGGTGTATTTTTATATTACAGAGTTAAGTTATATAATAGTTCAAGTGACAATTTGAGCTCTGCTATGATAAAATAAAATAAAATGTAATGACAAAATATTTCAAAATGTTTAAATAAAATACATATTTCATAATTGAGGACTTCATTCTGCTTCACATATTACATTGGTTAGCAAATATGATTATGTTTGGTAACAGAATGTGAGCTGAGAAAATTCTGAGGGCAGAAAGCTAAGCAGTGACAGAAAACAAAAGGAATGAGCACTGAATTTACAAGAAAAAAATTATACATATTTCAGTAATTAAACTCTTTTTCAAATATTGAACAAAATAAACATATTCAGCTAAATTTGGCTGTTCTAAATTATTCTGTTTAGCAAAGTGTTTGAAAAAGATAATTATTGCTTGAAATGCTGCACTGGTACATTGTTTTTACATTAGAATTATGCTGTACCCAATTTTTACACATTCTACATTAAAATGCTTTTATCCAGTGTTTATCATTCCATTTGTTGTTATGTGTTCCAACTAATGGACATAAATGCACACAGCCATGCACTTTATAAAGCATGTGAATAGCTAAAATGATTGCGAATAATTATGTTTAGATAAGTTATGTTATGTTACACAAAGGAGTATACCTCAAGATAAGTTCTGACCTACTGCTGAGAGTTCAGGGGCCTCTAAATAGGATCTAAGCTTTTCCATAGGTCCGTACAAACAATACACTTTAGATTCTTTAAAAGTATGCTTAGATACCGCATCCCTCGTAGAGAAGGACAGGCAGTTCACCAGCTCAAGCAATTCAATAAGTTCTCTACTGGAATCGAGCCAGTAAAAATGGAAACAGTTATAAGTAGTAAAAAGGGAATTATATTCATGCAAAAGTTGGATGAGCAGCAGTCATTCTCAACAGTAAAGCTTACAAGCCAATGCCTAACAAGTACACAATCCTCCAAGGCAAGCCCTATTTGCCATACTGAACCATGCCACTCTAGAGAAGCTGGAACCTTGTCACAGCAATGAGGCTCTAGAAGTTGGGGAAAAAAAAGCTGACATTACCTAGTGGTTTTTTCAAGCAATGCAGAAAGAGTCTAACCATTAAAACCCAAGAAATTTGTTTTCTAATCTGTAATGGTATGTAGAAAAATAGTAATTAACAAACTTTACTCAATAAAAACTCCAGAGAAAGTTCTTTAAATGACACGCTTCTGGCATATTAAATCCTAGGGTAGTTTCAGGTTATATAATTAGTGTACAGGTAAGGTTGAAATGTACTAGACATTATGCTGATGAATATTTTGCATATGTTCTATAAAACGTAATTAAATTATTAGATATTGAAGGTAAGACAAGAAAGACAACAAAGAAAAAAGGATTTTACAAGCTTTAAAGTTAAGAATTGTGTTTGTCTTTTCTTTTATGATGAAGTTAAAGGGAGAGCATAGAGGATTTTCACTAAGCACACATCGCTAAGGCTTTTTATATCAAGGCAGCCCTAGATACTGTATATATAAAACCAGAAAAGACACTCCCCTGTGATTGTCAGAAGGCAATGGGAAGATTGAATAACCAATAGGTAGCCTGATATGGTTGCTAGGAACCTGTCTACTCTTAAGCTCATAGCACTCTTGACAACAAGTGACAGGAGGGAAGGAGAGAGGATAGCAGGTGGCAATCATGCTGCCCTGCTACACAGCATACAGACAGCCACTTTGCCTCTGTACGCCAACTTAGGGTTGGTCTTAATTACTGTACCTCAAGTTTTAATATCTATTAGCTGGAGGGAATTATTTTTCTTAATTTGTGGCACTATTAAGAACTACCAAACACTGTTGCACATGACATAGTAAAACTACAGAAACTGGTGCCAGGACTTTTGCGAATCTGGTGTTGGATTATTATAAAAAATGTCATAAATGTTTTATTGAATTCCCCCAGATCTTCACTTTAATAAAGTGTATATGTTAAAATATAAAGGTTTTGTGCTCATTTATCATTGTTTTCATTAGTATTGAATATTATCACATATCTTTCCATGTTCCTCAGTAGAGCTGTAGTTCATGTTCAGGTAAAAGTCATGTTCTTTTCAATTATTGCACATTGAATTCTGGAATACTCTGGAAAAAGTGTCTGGAAAGTGTATGTATTAAAATTTAAAGGCTTTGTGCTTATTTACCATTGTTTCATTAGTATGGGATATTATCACATATATTTCCATGTTCCTCAGTATAGCTGTTGTTCATGTTCCAGTAAAAGTAATGTTCTTTCCAATTATTGCACACTGAATTCTGGAATGCTCAAACTAAACACCTTCAATATTCACAGGAACAGCTATTTTATAATGCCCTGGGCCTCTATGGCATTTTAATACCAAACATTTTACAACCTACAGACCATCATAACTGACATGGACTTCCACTGTAATGTTCAATCAAGCACAAGAGATTCCATCTTACTTGCAATGTTGTACTATCTCTGTGTCCTTCACCTAAGCATACAGACTAATACACAACTTTCCTAGAAGTCCTCTCTCTCTCTCCCTCCTTTTTAAGGTTTTAGTTTCGCAACTGTTAGGCATAGTTGATAACATATGAAATGTGACATTATTCTATTTACTACTTTTAATAACATCTCACACCGCCCCCTTGCTTATCTTCAGTATAAGAAGATATGTATAGTTAACTTTTATTTTCAGTGTCTCAACTAGAAATATATATACCAGTTTTCATAACGAGTCAGAGATCCAACTTGGCCAGGAGAGGTAGAGTCTCCAGAAGGAACCACGCACAGATCAGGACCATCAGAATTGAAGACTTCTAAATGATGGCTAGGCAAGCTGTCCTTAAGCTTGCTTATATTTTCTGCCTTTCCTTTGTGTCCTATCTGTCGGTTCCCAAGGCGATCAGACCCACTCTCTGACCTTTCTGATTGGAGAACATGTGTGTGTGTGTGTG
>JBBGZY010001580.1:557500-559231 GCA_037952925.1 Lithobates clamitans | reverse complement strand
CAACGCATACCCCCTTCAACAAAAAACACCACAACACAGACCCCAACTACGCAAAACACAAGGCATACCCCCTTCAACAAAAAACACCACAACACAGACCCCATCTACACAACACAGACCCCATCTATGCAAAACACACCACAGACCCCCAACTACGCAAAAGCACAAACACAGACCCCCAACTACGCAAAAGCACAACACAGACCCCCAACTACGCAAAAGCACAACACAGACCCCCAACTACGCAAAAGCACAACACAGACCCCCAACTACGCAAAAGCACAACACAGACCCCCAACTACGCAAAAGCACAACACAGACCCCCAACTACGCAAAAGCACAACACAGACCCCCAACTACGCAAAAGCACAACACAGACCCCCAACTACGCAAAAGCACAACACAGACCCCCAACTACGCAAAAGCACAACACAGACCCCCAACTACGCAAAAGCACAACACAGACCCCCAACTACGCAAAAGCACAACACAGACCCCCAACTACGCAAAAGCACAACACAGACCCCCAACTACGCAAAAGCACAACCACAGACCCCCAACTACGCAAAAGCACAACCACAGACCCCCAACTACGCAAAAGCACAACCACAGACCCCCAACTACGCAAAAGCACAACCACAGACCCCCAACTACGCAAAAGCACAACCACAGACCCCCAACTACGCAAAAGCACAACACAGACCCCCAACTACGCAAAAGCACAACACAGACCCCCAACTACGCAAAAGCACAACACAGACCCCCAACTACGCAAAAGCACAACACAGACCCCAACTACGCAAAAGCACAACACAGACCACAACTACGCAAAACACAACGCAGACCCCATCTACGCAAAAACACAACACAGACCCCAACTACGCAAAACACAACACAGAACCCCCCCCCCCCATCTACGCAAAACACAACACAGACCCCCATCTACACAACACGCAACACAGACCCCAACTACGCAAAAGCACAACACAGACCCCAACTACGCAAAAGCACAACACAGACCCCCAACTACGCAAAAACACAACACAGACCCCCCCCCCCCATCTACGCAAAACACAACACAGAACCCCCCCCCATCTACGCAAAACACAACACAGACCCCCATCTACACAACACGCAACACAGACCCCAACTACGCAAAAACACAACACAGACCCCAACTACGCAAAACACAACACAGACCCCCCCCCCCATCTACGCAAAACACAACACAGACCCCCCCCATCTACACAAAACACAACACAGATCCCCCCATCTATGCAAAAAACACAGACCCCCCCTACGCAAACACACAACACAAACTAATTTATACAAAACACAACACAGACCCCACCAAAAAAAAACACAGACCCCATCCACACAAAACACAACACAAACCCCCATCTACACAAACACATACCCCAACTACACAAAAACACAACAAATACCCCATCTACACAAAAACACCACAAACCCCCATCTCCACAACACACAAACCGCCATCTACACACAACACAACACAACCCTCATCTATACAAAACACAACACAGACATCATGTAGTACCATTGCAGGATAAAACACGCACATCCAGGGATACAATACGGCGCCGTCCGCCTTCACCATACAGGAAATGTCATCAGTTATTCACTCCGACACACACTAATCAACGACAACACAACCCAAAGAAATGAAAGTTCACCGGGTTGTGCGGTTGGCGAGGTGTCAGTCACCCG
>JBBGZY010001580.1:482500-552500 GCA_037952925.1 Lithobates clamitans | reverse complement strand
GGTCAGGTACTTATATTAGCTCCCTGTACATGTGATATGGGGGTCAGGTACTTATATTAGCTCCCTGTACATGTGATATGGGGGGGTCAGGTACTTGTATTAGCTCCCTGTACATGTGATATGGGGGGGGTCAGGTACTTATATTAGCTCCCTGTACATGTGATATGGGGGGTGAGGTACTTGTATTAGCTCCCTGTACATGTGATATGGGGGGGTGAGGTACTTGTATTAGCTCCTTGTACATGTGATATGGGGGGGGGTCAGGTACTTATATTAGCTCCCTGTACATGTGATATGGGGGGGTGAGGTACTTATATTAGCTCCCTGTACATGTGATATGGGGGGGTCAGGTACTTGTATTAGCTCCCTGTACATGTGATATGGGGGGGGTGAGGTACTTGTATTAGCTCCCCGTACATGTGATATGGGGGGTCAGGTACTTGTATTAGCTCCCTGTACATGTGATATGGGGGGGTGAGGTACTTATATTAGCTCCCTGTACATGTGATATGGGGGGTCAGGTACTTGTATTAGCTCCCTGTACATGTGATATGGGGGGGTGAGGTACTTATATTAGCTCCCTGTACATGTGATATGGGGGGTCAGGTACTTGTATTAGCTCCCTGTACATGTGATATGGGGGGGGTGAGGTACTTGTATTAGCTCCCCGTACATGTGATATGGGGGGGCCAGGTACTTGTATTAGCTCCCTGTACATGTGATATGAGGGGTCAGGTACTTATATTAGCTCCCCGTACATGTGATATGGGGGGGGGATGAGGACGGTACTTATATTAGCTCCCCGGGGGGTGTCACACACAGGACGATGAATGAACAGAGCCCCGCCCCCCGTGTCCCGGTTCCCCGCCCCCTCTCCCCGGTACTCACCTCTCTCTCTCTCTCTCTCTCTCTCTCTCTCTCTCTCGGTGATGCTCCTCTCCTCTCCTCTCCTCTCCTCTCCGCCTCCTCCTCATCCCCTCACACACCAGCAGGGCGCGAGCCCAGCGCCCGACCACGTGACTCCTCCGCCGCCGCCCATTGGCCGGCTGGCGGCCCCGCCCACCTCTCTCCTATCTGCACCTGAGGAGGGGGAGCGCGCCGGGCTTGGCGCGGGGACGCGGAGCCTTCTGCTGCACCTGAGAGGGCGGGGGCGCGCACGCGGAGACGCGCCTCTATCACACAATGAGAGGACCGGTCCGGTCCCGGGGGGGGTCCTTCGTGTTTCAGCACCTCGGCCGTCCAGTCTATGGGATGGGGGGGAGGGGGTGTAATGAAGAGAAGGGGACACTTTTCTGGGGGGGTCGGACCTTTTCTACCACCTTCAGGTTGCCCCCGGTAACCGCAAGCTTTAAGAACGTGTTGCTATGGCTGCGACAGATTGGAAATTAATACCGATAACCCGAGATGGGGCTACAGAGAGACGTGACCCTCAGGGGGTGTGTCATGTGACGGCTCATGGTTGCTATGGAACCGGTGGCCGCTGGCATCCTAGCAACCAATGACTCCTCCCCAACCTCCATTCAGCTAATGGCCAGGGACAGCTGAATGTAAACAAAAAAGGGGGAGGGATGCTGGTGACATCATCATCCAAATATGGCCATTGCTTTATCTGGATAATGACATCACTAGTCCCACCCCTTTGTTTACATTCAGTTTTCCCACAGAAGACTCTCAGCTGAAAGTAAACAAAGGATGTGTGTCATGTGACAGCTTCCCCTCACTGCTCATGGTTGCTATGCAGCTGGTGGCCGCTGGCATCCTAGCAACCCATGACTCCTCCCCAACCCCATTCAGCTGTTGGCCAGGGACAGCTGAACGTAAACAAATGCCAGCGACATCAAATATTTCCTTATCTGGGTAGTGACATCACTAATATCATCATCCCTTTGTTTACATTCAGCCGTCAGCGAGAAGATTCCAGGCTGAAAGTAGGCAAAGAGGCGGGAAATCTGCCCAACATCCTTTCTCAAAATATGGTGATTGCCGTAGTTGTTTGGTGACGTCACCAGAACCTCCCCCACTTTGTTTACATTCAGCTAACAAACCGAATATTCCAAGCTGAAAGTAAACAAAGGGGACAGGAAGCTACCCAACATTATTTT
Source organism: Lithobates clamitans (assembly GCA_037952925.1). Classification (NCBI taxonomy): domain Eukaryota; kingdom Metazoa; phylum Chordata; class Amphibia; order Anura; family Ranidae; genus Lithobates; species Lithobates clamitans. The sequence goes on along the minus strand of JBBGZY010001580.1, from coordinate 550,398 downwards.
CCAAATATGGTCATTCCCAGAGTGGTTAATGACATCACTAGAACAATGACGTCACCAGTTGGGGTTGTTGACTTCCACCTCAGGTATCACTTGGTGGTCTTCTCATAGTTGGGGTTGTTGACTTTCACGCCTGGTATCATTTGGTGATCTCCTCATAGTCCAGGTTGTTGACTTCCAAGCCAGGTATCACTTGGTGGTCTCCTTAAAGTTTGGGTTGTTGGTTTCCAAGCCAGGTATCACTTAGTGGTCTCCTCATAATTGAGGTTGTTCACTTCCAAGCCAGGTATCATTTGGTGGTCTCCTCATAGTTGGGGTTGTTCACTTCCAAGCCAGGTATCACTTGGTTTTCTCCTCATAGTTGGGGTTGTTGGACTCTAAGCCAGGTATCACTTGGTGGTCTCCTCATAGTTGAGGTTGTTCACTTCCAAGCCAGGTATCACTTGGTGGTCTCCTTATATTTGGGGTTTGTGGCTTCCTAGCCAGGTATCACTTGGTTTTCTCCTCATAGTTGGGGTTGTTGGACTCTAAGCCAGGTATCACTTGGTGGACTCCTCATAGTTGAGGTTGTTCACTTCCAAGCCAGGTATCACTTGGTGGTCTCCTTATATTTGGGGTTTGTGGCTTCCTAGCCAGGTATCACTTGGTGATCTCCTCATAGTTGGGGTTGTTGGCTTCCAAGCCAGGTATCACTTGGTTTTCTCTTCATAGTTGGGGTTGTTGGCTTCCAAGCCAGGTATCACTTGGTGATCTCCTCGTAGTTGGGGTTGTTGTCTTCTAAGCCAGGTATCACTTGGTTTTCTCCTCATAGTTGGGGTTGTTGGACTCTAAGCCAGGTATCACTTGGTGGTCTCCTCATAGTTAGGGTTGTTGCCTTCCCAGCCATGTATCACTTTGTGGTCTCCTCATAGTTGGGGTTGTTGACTTCCAAGCTAGGTATCACTTGGTGGTCTCCTCATAGTTTGCATTGTTGACTTCCAAGCCAGGTGTCACTTGGTGGTCTCCTCATAGTTGAGGTTGTTGACTTCCAAGCCAGGTGTCACTTGGTGGTCTCCTCATAGTTGAGGTTGTTGGCTTCCAAGGCAGGTATCACTTGGTGGTCTCTCATGGTTGGGGTTGTTAGCTTCCAAGCCAGGTATCACTTGGTGGTCTCCTCATAGTTGGCGTTGTTGACTTCCATGCCAGGTATCACTTGGTGTTCTCCTCATAGTTGGGGGTTGCGACTTCTAAGCCAGGTATCACTTGGTGGTCTCCTCATAGTTGGTGTTGTTGACTTCCATGCCAGGTATCACTTGGTGTTCTCCTCATAGTTGGGGGTTGTCGACTTCTAAGCCAGGTATCACTTGGTGGTCTCCTCATAGTTGGGATTGTTGGCTTCCATGCCAGGTATCACTTGGTGATCTCCTCATAGTTGAGGTTGTTGACTTCCAGCACGGGTATCACTTAAGCTGGCGACAGGTAGAATTTTGAAAGAATATTCTTAGGAAAAGAGTTTGTTCTAATCGTTAGTGGGGACAAATCAATGTTCATTTTCGACCACAGTGACAAGAAAATGCAAAGGAGCACAATGGAAAAATTTTCTCAAATGAATGAATTTCTAACAGTGTTTTCGGTTTTTGTTTGGTAAAGTCAAATCATTCCGAAATTAAATGTTAAAGACTAAATCTTTTGAACAATATTCAAATATTCAGAATTTTCTTGTATTTGTTTTACTAAGACTTTTTCTAAGAATTTTTGTTTGAAATTATATCCATCTATGGCCAACTTTAGTGATCTGTTCATACTGTAGTTGGAGTTGTTAACTTCTACGCCAGGTGTCACATAGTGATCTCTTCATAGCTAGGATTGTTGATTTGCAGCCTAGGTACTGTATCACTTGTTGATTACCTCATAGTTGGGGCTGTTCACTTCCAAGCCAGGTATCACTCAGTGGTCTCCTCATAGTTGGGGTTGTTGGCTTCTAAGCCAGGTATCACTTGGTGACTGGTCTCCTCATAGTTGGGGTTGTTGGCTTCTAAGCCAGGTATCACTTGGTTTTCTCCTCATAGTTGGGGTTGTTGGACTCTAAGCCAGGTATCACTTGGTGATCTCCTCATAGTTGGGGTTGTTGAGTTCCAAGCCAACTATTACTTGAGGATGTCCTCATAGTTGAGGTTGTTCTTGGGCCAGGAACCCAAACCTGTAAAAACTTACATCCATGTACTGCTGGCAAAGAGGCTTAATGATGAACTCCAACATACATGTCTAACTTGGGTGCTACTTCTGCAGGGCCAAGCTTGTAAGAGAGGACAATGGTATGCGTAAGTGGTGGCCAGAGGTTAGTGGTAGGTTATTATGTTTGTCAGGGGGTTCCAATTCTCCACCTCTTACTAAATCTAGGGAACAAATAATTAATCCAATATATTGTTGACAATTCAGACTAGCGACCAACGGACCCAACTGACCACAATGTCCACTATGTGGACATGATTTTTAGGCTGCCATTTAATGACGATGTTGAACAGAAAAAGCGGCCATATTTCTCACAAGAGCCTTGGATATGGGCCCATGGCAGAGTCCTGTGTGCTACAGTAAAGATTACTTTTTGCAAAGCTTTTACCCAGTTTTTAGCAGTAAGAAGAAGAACTGTCTGGGACCTTGGGGGAGAGGAAAGATTGTTGGATCAAGAAGCACGACAAGAGAATAAAGATTATGTTTTCGATCAACTGGAGAATCAACAATATGCTTGGGATCAATTAGAGAATCACAAGTATGATCTAGATCAACTGGAGAATCAAGATTATGCTCTGGATCGACTGGGGAATCAAAATTATGCTCTAGTTCAACTGGAGAATCAAGATTATAACCTTACTCAACTGGAGAATTAAGATTATGATCTAGATCAACTGGAGAATTAGGATTATGATCTGCATCAACTGGAGAATCAAGATTATGATTTAGATCAACTGAATAATCAAGATTATGATTTAGATCAACTGGAGAATCAGGATTATGATCTGGATCAACTGGAGAATCAAGATTATGATTTAGATCAACTGAAGAATCAAGATTATGATTTAGATCAACTGGAGAATCAAGATTATGATTTAGATCAACTGAAGAATCAAGATTATGATTTAGATCAACTGAATAATCAAGATTATGATCTGGATCAACTAGAGAATCAAAATTATGATTTAGATCAATGGAGAATGAAGATCATGACCTGGATCAACTGTAGAACCAAGATTATGATCTGGATCAACTGGAGAATAACTGGAGAATAAGATCATGATCTGAATCAACTGGAGAATCAAGATTATGATCTGGATCAACTGGAGAATCAAGATTATGATCTGGATCAATTGGAGAATCAAGATGATGACCTGGATCAACTGGAGAACCAAGATTGTGCTCTAGATCTGGGGTCTCCAAACTTTGGCCCCCCAGTTGTTCAGGAACTTCAATTCCCATGATGCCTAGTAATATCTGTGAATGTCAGAGTTTTACAATGCTTCATGGGAAGTGTAGTTCCGCAACAGCTGGAGGGCCATAGTTTGGAGATCCCTGCTCTAGATCAACTGAAGAATCAAGATTATGATCTAGATCAACTAGAGAATCAAGATTATTATTTAGATCAACTGGAGAATCAAGATCATGACCTGGAGCAACTGAAGAATCAAGATTACGATCTATATCAACTGGAGAATTAAAATTATGATCTGGATCAACTGGAGAATCAAGATTATGATCTAGATCAACTAGAGAATCAAGATTATTATTTAGATCAACTGGAGAATCAAGATCATGACCTGGATCAACTGAAGAATCAAGATTATGATCTATATCAACTGGCGAATTAAGATTATGATCTGGATCAACTAGAGAATAAAGATTATGAACTGGATAACTGGAGAATCAAGATTAGAACTTGGATCAACTGGAGATTCAAGATTGTGCTCTAGATCAACTGAAGAATCAAGATTATGATCTGGATCGACTGGAAAATCAAGATTATGACCTGGATTAACTGAAGAATCAAGATTGTGCTATGGATCAACTGAAGAATCAGGATTATATTATATTAAAGCTTATCAATTCTTAGATGTGGTTTATGTGACATTTAAGTTTGTCCAGCAAAAATGTCAGTCAGAGGGTTGAGACAAACAAAAATGGCAGTTATAGGGTTGCGACAAGCAAAAATGGCAGTCAGAGGGTTGAGACCAGCAAATATGGTGGTTGGAGGGTTGAGACCTGCAAAAATTGCAGTTAGAGGATTGAGACAAGCAACAATGGCAGTTGGGGGGTTGGGACATACAAAAATGGCAGTCGGAGGGTTGAGACAAGCAAAAATGGCAGTCAGAAGGTTGAGACAAGCAAAAATGGCAGTCAGAAGGTTGAGACATGCAAAAACAGCAGTAAGAGGGTTGAGACAAGTGGCAGTTAGAGGGCTGAGACAAGCAACAATGGCAGTTATAGGGTTGGGACAAACAAAAATGGCAGTCAGGGGTTTGGGGCAAGCAAAAATGGCAGTCAGGGGGTTGAGACAAGCAAAAATGGTGGTTGGAGGGTTGAGACAAGCAACAATGGCAGTTGGGGTAGTGGGGACATAAAAAATGTCAGTCAGAGGGCTGAGACCAGCAATAATGGCCATTATAGGGTTGGGACTAACAAAAATGGCAGCCCATTCAAATGAATGGGGAAGCACCATAAACACAGTGCACATGCTTGCGGTGCATTTGTTCGGCCAAAACGGGGTTGAGACTGTCTATCGCCCCTGAAAAGCGATCCAAACCTGGCGGGTCTATGGTTATAGGCTGCTGCTGTCCGGGGGTGGCTCCGTTGCTCCTCCAGTGGAGTTGAGGCCGCCCCCTAAGACAGGAAGTGTGTTTGCTGGCCAGATCACCAGGTGAAAATAAAGGGTCAAAAAGAAAACAAATGCAGCCTCCACCATGAAGGAGCTGGTAAGCTGCAGTATATTAATTTTTGGGTTTATTACGGCTTTAAAATGATTTTTCTGTGTGCCGTACATAAAATGTGCTCCTCACCCCTGCGAGATCACAAGAAGGGATTGGCAGGACTACCGGAGGGGCCCGCGGGGAGCTGGGGCGGCTCGGCTCCTGACAGCACAGACAAGGCCGTGTCTGCAGCTATGTGTGTGCTGCCGCTGATGAAATCTGCCATTGACGTGTATAATTAGAATATTACAGTACGTGCCTCAATTATGGATGGGTTGGGGGCGGGCGGCCATACCAGTACGAGGAGCACTGCAGGTGTGACTTGTCTGCCAGACGGATTTCCACCCAGAACTCTGAGGCTGATCAGCACTTTATCTCTTCGAATTTTGTTGGACTATTGACCCCCCAGTCAGTGTTTTTAGATCTTTTTTGTCAGATGTTACTATGGGATACTGAAGTATAATTACAAGCATTCCATAAGTGTCAAAGGCTTTTATTAACAATGATATGAAGTTCATGCAAAGAGTCAATATTTGCTGTGGTGTCCCCCTTTTTTTTTCGAGACCTCTGCAACTCCCCCCTGGCATGGTGTCCATCAACTTCTGGACCACATCCTGACTGATCGCCGCACATTCTTCCACAATCAATGCTTGGGGTTTGTCTGAATTTGTGGGGGGGGGGGGTTGTAAACCCGCCTCTTGAGACTTGACCACAAGTCCTCGATGGGACTAAGGTCTGGGAAGTTTCTTGGCCATGGACCCAAAATGTCCATGTTTTGTTCCCCAAGCCACTCAGTTATCATTATGTGATACTGAAGTATAAATACAAGCATTCCATAAGTGTCAAAGGCTTTTATTAACAATGATATGAAGTTCATGCAGAGAGTCAATATTTACTGTGGTGTCCCCCTTCTTTTTCGAGACCTCTGCAATTCCCCCCTGGCATGGTGTCCATCAACTTCTGGACCACATCCCGAATGATGGCCACACATTCTTCCATAATCAATGCTTGGGGTTTATCAGAATGTGTGTGTGTGTGTGTGGGGGTGGGGTTTGTTTATCCGCCTCTTGAGACTTGACCACAAGTCCTCGATGGGACTAAGTTCTGGGAAGTTTCTTGGCCATGGACCCAAAATGTCCATGTTTTGTTCCCCAAGCCACTCAGTTATCACTATGTGATACTGAAGTATAAATACAAGCATTCCATAAGTGTCAAAGGCTTTTATTAACAATGACATGACGTTCATGCAAAGAGTCAGTATTTGCTGTGGTGACCCTTCTTTTTCGAGACCTCTGCAATTTCCCCCTGGCATGGTGTCCATCAACTTCTGGACCACATCCTGAGTGATGGCCACACATTCTTCCATAATCAATGCTTGGGGTTTGTCAGAATTTAAATGGATACCCAACATGTCATGAAGTGGTTAAGGTCTGGGGAGTTAAAATAAAATAGAAAATAAAGGAATAGAGAAGAAAAAATTATAATAGAATTGAAAAGAATATAACCGAAATATAACCAAATATAAATCATAATAGAGTAAAATAGAACAAAATAGAATAGAAAATAAAAGAATAGAATATAATAGAGTAAAATAGAATAGAAACGAATATAATAAAAACAATTCTAAAATTCAAAATTTCAAATAGAATAAAATCGAATTTGAATACATAGGAAAAGAATAGAATAGAAAAAAAAAAAGCCCAGGACGTCATATGAGGTTCGGTGCTATAGAAGTGATTAAGGTCTGGGAAGTTTCCTGGCTATGGACCCACAATGTCCATGTTTTGTTCCCCAAGCCACTTAGTTATCACTAGACATGTGCAGAACAAAAAAAAAAAAAAAATCCTATTCGAATCTATTTCAAATTCGAATAGTTTTCAAATCAATTTTGAATAGTTTGAGTTCGAATAGTTCTCAAATTTGAAAAGTTTTTCGATTTGTTTTCCAATTTCCAAAGGGAATAAAATAGAAAATAAAGGAATAGAATAGAAAAAAATATAATAGAATTGAAAAGAATATAACCGAAATATAACGGAATAAAAATCATAATAGAGTAAAATAGAACAAAATAGAATAGAAAATAAAAGAATAAAATATAATAGAGTAAATCAGAACAAAATAGGATAGAAAATAAAAGAATAGAATATAATAAGAGTAAAACAGAACAAAATAGAATTGAAAATAAAAGAATAAAATATAATAGAGTAAATCAGAACAAAATAGGATAGAAAATAAAAGAATAGAATATAATAGAGTAAAATAGAACAAAATAGAATAGAATAGAAACAAATAGAATAAAAAAAAATCTACAATTCAACATTTCAAAAAGAATAAAATCGAATTTGAATACATAAGAAAAGAATAGAATAGAAAAAGAAAAGCCCAGGACGTCATATGAGGTTCGGTGGTATAGAAGTGATTAAGGTCTGGGAAGTTTCCTGGCTATGGACCCACAATGTCCACGTTTTGTTGCCCGAGCCACTTAGTTATCATTAGGCATGTGCAGAACGAAAAAAAAATTTGTTTAATTTCGATTCGTTAGTTGCATAAATTTGTTTAGTTAAATTTGTTTAAGTCTTTTTTTTTTTTTTTTTTTTTACAGGAATTTGTTTTGTTTATTCCTATTCGAATCGATTCAAATTTTCCAAGTTCAAATCCATTCGAATAGTTTTCGAATCAATTTTGAATAGTTTTCGAGTTCGAATAGTTCTCAAATTCGAAAAATATTTCCATTTATTTTCCAATTTCCAAAGAGAATAAAATAGAAAATAAAGGAATAGAATAGATAAAAAATATAATAGAATTGAAAAGAATATAACCGAAAATAAAAAAATGGAATGTAATAGAGTAAAACAGAACAAAATAGAATAGAAAAGTCCATTCGAAAAGTTTTCGAATCAATTTTGAATAGTTTTTTTTTTTTAAAGAATATAACCGAAAATAAAAGAATAGAATAGAGTAAAACAGAACAAAAAATAGAATAGAAAATAAAAGAATAAAATATAATAGCGTCAAAATAGAACAAAATAGAAACAAATAGAATAAAAAAAATTCTAAAATTCTAAATTTCAAATAGAATAAAATCAAATTTGAATATATAAAAAAAAGAATAGAATAGAAAAAAAACACCCAGGACGTCATATGACGTTCGGGGGTATAGAAGTGGTTATGTTCTGGGGAGTTTCCTGGCTATGGACCCACAATGTCCATGTTTTGTTCCCCGAGCCACTTAGTTATCACTAGACATGTGCAGAACAAAAAAAAATCCTAAACTAATCGATTCAAATTTTCCAAATTCAAATCCATTCGAATAGTTTTCAAATCAGTTTTGAATAGTTTTTGAGTTTGAATAGTTCTCAAATTCGAAAAGTTTTTTCGATTTGTTTTCCAATTTCCAAAGAGAATAAAATAGAAAATAAAGGAATAGAATAGAAAAAAATATAATAGGATTGAAAAGAATATAACCGAAAATAAAAGAATAGAATATAATAGAGTAAAACAGAACAAAAAATAGAATAGAAAATAAAAGAATATAATATAATAGAGTAAAACAGAACAAAATAGAATTGAAAATAAAAGAATATAATATAATAGAGTAAAACAGAACAAAATAGAATTGAAAATAAAAGAATATAATATAATAGAGTAAAACAGAACAAAATAGAATTGAAAATAAAAGAATAGAATAGAGTAAATCAGAACAAAATAGAATAGAAATGAATAGAATAAAAACAATTCTGAAATTCAAAATTTCAAATAGAATAAAATTGAATTTGAATACATAAAAAAAAGAATAGAATAGAAAAAAAATGCCCAGGACGTCATATGACGTTCGGCGGTATGGAAGTGGTTAAGGTCTGGGGAGTTTCCTGGCTATGGACCCACAATGTCCACGTTTTGTTCCCCGAGCCACTTAGTTATCACTAGACATGTGCAGAACAAAAAAAAAACCTAATCGAATCGATTCAAATTTTCCAAATTCAAATCCATTCGAATAGTTTTCAAATCAGTTTTGAATAGTTTTTCAGTTTGAATAGTTCTCAAATTCGAAAAGTTTTCAATTTGTTTTCCAATTTCCAAAGAGAATAAAATAGAAAATAAAGGAATAGAATAGAAAAAAATATAATAGGATTGAAAAGAATATAACCGAAAATAAAAGAATAGAATATAATAGAGTAAAACAGAACAAAAAATAGAATAGATAATATAAGAATAGAATATAATAGAGTAAAACAGAACAAAATAGAATTGAAAATAAAAGAATAGAATAGAGTAAATCAGAACAAAATAGAATAGAAATGAATGGAATAAAAACAATTCTGAAATTCAAAATTTCAAATAGAATAAAATTGAATTTGAATACATAAAAAAAAAGAATAGAATAGAAAAAAACGCCCAGGACATCATATGACGTTCGGCGGTATGGAAGTGGTTAAGGTCTGGGGAGTTTCCTGGCTATGGACCCACAATGTCCATGTTTTGTTCCCCGAGCCACTTAGTTATCACTAGACATGTGCAGAACAAAAAAAAAAAAAAAATCCTAATCGAATCGATTCAAATTTTTCGAATTCAAATCCATTCGAAAAGTTTTCGAATCAATTTTGAATAGTTTTTGAGTTCGAATAGTTCTCAAATTCGCAAAGTTTTTCGATTTGTTTTCCAATTTCCAAAGAGAATAAAATAGAAAATAAAGGAATAGAATAGAAAAAAATTTAATAGAATTGAAAAGAATATAACCGAAAATAAAAGAATAGAATATAATAGAGTAAAACAGAACAAAAAATAGAATAGAAAATATAAGAATAGAATATAATAGAGTAAAACAGAACAAAATAGAATTGAAAATAAAAGAATAGAATAGAATAGAGTAAATCAGAACAAAATAGTATAGAAATGAATAGAATAAAAACAATTCTAAAATTCAAAATTTCAAATAGAATAAAATTGAATTTGAATACATAAAAAAAAGAATAGAATAGAAAAAAAATGCCCAGGACGTCATATGACGTTCGGCGGTATGGAAGTGGTTAAGGTCTGGGGAGTTTCCTGGCTATGGATCCACAATGTCCACGTTTTGTTCCCCGAGCCACTTAGTTATCACTAGACATGTGCAGAACAAACAAAAAAAAATCCTAATCGAATCGATTCAAATTTTCCAAATTCAAATCCATTCGAATAGTTTTCGAATCAGTTTTGAATAGTTTTTGAGTTCGAAAAGTTCTCGAATTCGAAAAGTTTTCGGTTTGTTTTCCAATTTCCAAAGAGAATAAAATAGAAAATAAAGGAATAGAATAGAAAAAAATATAATAGAACTGAAATGAATATAACCGAAAATAAAAGAATAGAATGTAATAGAGTAAAACAGAACAAAATAGAATAGAAAAGTCCATTCGAAAAGTTTTCAAATCAATTTTAAATAGTTTTTTTTTTATAGAATATAACCGAAAATAAAAGAATAGAATAGAGTAAAACAGAACAAAAAATAGAATAGAAAATAAAAGAATAAAATATAATAGCGTAAAATAGAACAAAATAGAAACGAATAGAATAAAAAAAATTTGAAAAGTCCATTCGAAAAGTTTTCAAATCAATTTTGAATAGTTTTTTTTAATAGAATATAACCGAAAATAAAAGAATATAATAGAGTAAAACAGAACAAAAAATAGAATAGAAAATATAAGAATAGAATATAATAGAGTAAAACAGAACAAAATAGAATTGAAAAGAATAGAATAGAATAGAGTAAATCAGAACAAAATAGAATAGAAATGAATAGAATAAAACAATTCTAAAATTCAAAATTTCAAATAGAATAAAATTGAATTTGAATACATAAAAAAAAGAATAGAATAGAAAAAAAATGCCCAAGACATCATATGACGTTCGGCGGTATAGAAGTGGTTAAGGTCTGGGGAGTTTCCTGGCTATGGATCCACAATGTCCATGTTTTGTTCCCCAAGCCACTTAGTTATCACTAGATGTGCAGAACAAAAAAAAAAAAATTCTAATCGAATCGATTCAAATTTTCCAAATTCAAATCCATTCGAATAGTTTTCGAATCAGTTTTGAATAGTTCTCGAATTCGAAAAGTTTTCGATTTGTTTTCCAATTTCCAAAGAGAATAAAATAGAAAATAAAGGAATAGAATAGAAAAAAATATAATAGGATTGAAAAGAATATAACCGAAAATAAAAGAATAGAATATAATAGAGTAAAACAGAACAAAAAATAGAATAGAAAATAAAAGAATAGAATAAGAGTAAAATAGAACAAAATAAAATAGAAAATACAAGAATAAAATATAATAGAGTAAAATAGAACAAAATAAAATAGAAAATACAAGAATAAAATATAACAGAGTAAAATAAAACAAAATAAAATAGAAAATACAAGAATAAAATATAACAGAGTAAAATAAAACAAAATAAAATAGAAAATACAAGAATAAAATATAATAGAGTAAAATAGAACAAAATAAAATAGAAAATACAAGAATAAATTTTAATAGAGTAAAATAGAACAAAATAAAATAGAAAATACAAGAATAAAATATAATAGAGTAAAATAGAACAAAATAAAATAGAAAATACAAGAATAAAATATAACAGAGTAAAATAAAACAAAATAAAATAGAAAATACAAGAATAAAATATAATAGAGTAAAATAGAACAAAATAGAATAGAAATGAATAGAATAAAAAAAATAGAATAAGATAGAATATAAGACTCTTCTAAAATTCAAATTTCAAATAGAATAAAATCGAATTTGAATACATAAGAAAAGAATAGAATAGAAAAAAAAAAAAGAATAGAATAGAACATGGTCGCTCAACCTGTGGCCCTCCAGCTGTTGCCGAACTACAAGTCCCATGAGGCATTGACAGGCTGACAGTTACAAGCATGACTCCCAAAGGCAGAGGGATTGATGGGACTTGTAGTTCCACAACAGCTGGAGGGCCGCAGGTTGAGCAACCATGGAAGAGACTATAATAGAATGGAAAAGAATAGAATTAAAAAAAACAATAGAATAGAACGAATAGAACGATGTTCCGAAATTCGAATAGAATAAATTCGAATTTCAAAAAAGAAAAGAATTGGAAAAATCTTTGAGTTCGAAAACTATTCGAAATTGATTTGAAGACTTTTCAAATTCAAATTTTTTCCGAATTTTTTTTTTTGTTCATCATTTCAGATTAGTTTAAATTTGGTGCTATGTAATTCGAAAATTCGGATACATTCGAAATTTCCGAAAAACTAAAAATGTGTCCGAATTTCAATTCGGAACGAAACGAACTGCATGTGTCTTAGTTATGACTTTTGCCTTATGGGAAGGTGCTCCATCATGCTGGGAAAGGCCGTGTCCTTCACCAAGATGTTCTTGGATGGTTGGGAGAAGTTGCTCTCGGAGGATGTTTTTGTTCCATTCTTTATTCATGGTTGTGTTTTTAGGCTAAAATTGTGAGTGACCCCCCCCCCCCCCCACCACCACCACCACTCTCTTGTCTGAGAAGAAACCTCACACATGAAAGGTCTCAGGAGGCTTTACGGTTGGCATGACACAGGACTGATGGTGGCCATCGCCTTTTCTTCTCCAGACCAGGTTTTTTCCGGAAAATTGGAAAGGGGATTCATCAGAGAAAATGACTTTCCCGAAGGTCCTCAGCAGTCCAATCCCTGTAACCTTTACAGAATATCAGTCTGTTCCTGGTGGTTTTCCTGGAGGGAAGTGGCTTCTTTGCTGCCCTTCTAGACACCAGGCCATCCTCCAAAAGTCTTCTCCTCACTGTGCGTGTCGATGCCCTCACACCTGCCTGCTACCATTCATGAGCAATCTCTGCACTGGTGCCCCAGTCCCACAGCTGAATCAACTGTAGGTGAACTTACACAGGACCCCCTCCTCGCCCCCCCCCCCCGGTCTCGCTGACCTGGACCACGGCAATCTCCAGTTCTAACCCCCCCGGTATATCCGTGTCAGGAGTCCGGGGCTTAGAAAACTCCTTGGCATCCACACGTCTTCATAGCTGACAGGGCGGGCTATGCGGCTGCTGATTGGCTATGATCAAGCACTGTTCTCAGTGTGAAACGCGTCAGATTTCCTGCACGTTCTGCTGTGGCATGTATTTTTGTTGATTTTTATTCAATAAGGGCGAAAATAATTTTGAGTGCGGCTGTCCAGGATTTTTCCCAAAACTTCATTGCTATAAGCATTGCCGGCACCTGCGCCTTCCAGCCTGGAGGAGAGGTCTGTTCCTGACTGACCTTCCTAGAGCGGTGATATTTCTTTTGCGGCTGCTGATTGGTTGGCGCCGCCCATGTGACAGCGCTGACCAATTAGAATGCCCTGAAACGTCCCTCCTGATGAGGTACATTTTGGTCGTTCAGCTCAGGGGATTTCTAAGCATGCGAACCCCTGACACGGTTATACCGGGGCTTAGGACGGGAGATTGCCGCGGTCCGGAGGGGGGGCGAGGAGGGGTAACCTGTGTAAATTCACCTTACAGATTTTTGGCAAAGAAGGGCGGGAAGATAAGTGAGGAAAAGGGAAGAGAAGAGAGGGAAACATAACGGAAGAGGAGAAAAGGGAATATAAGAGAAGGAAGGAAAGGAAAGAGACAAGAAGAAAGGAAAGGAAAGGAGAAGGGAAGAGCAGAAAAGGGAAGATAAGGGAAGAAAGGAAAAGAGAATGGAAGAGCAGAAAAGGGAAGAAAGGAAAGGAAAAGGCAAGAGAAGAAGAGGGAAGCTAAGAAAAGTGAGGAAAATTAAAGAAAAAAGAAGAAAAGGGAAGGTAAGAAAAGGCTAGTTAAGAAAAGAGAAGAGAAGAAAGTAAAAGGGAAGGGAAGAGAAGAGAGGAAAAGGAAAGAAATTAGAAGGGAGGAGAAGAATGGAAAGGAGAAGGGAAGAGAAGAAAAGGGAAGATAAGGGAAGAAAGGAAAAGAGAAGGGAAGAGAATAGAAGAGAGGAAAAGAGAAGGGAAGAGAAGAGAAGAAAGGAAAAGGGAAGAGAAAAGAAAGGGAAGGTAAGAAAAGAGAAGAGAAGAAAGTAAAAGAGAATGGAAGAGAAGAAAATGGAAGGGAAGATAAGAGAGGAAAAGGAAAGTGAAGAGAAGAATGGAAAGGAGAAGGAAAGGGAAGGGAAGAAAGGGGAAGAGAAGAAAGGGGAAGGGAAGATAAGAGAGGAAAAGAGAAGAAAGGAAAAGAGAAGAAAAGGAAAGAGAAGAGAAGAAAGGAAAAGAGAAGAGAAGAAAGGAGAAGAAAAGGGAAAGTAAGAAAAGAGAAGAGAAGAAAGTAAAAGAGAAGAAAAGGAAAGAGAAGATAAGAGAGGAAAATAAAAGAAAATAGAAGAAAAGGGAAGAGAAGAGAAGAATGGAAAGGAGAAGAAAAGGGAAGGGAAGAAAAGAGAAGGGAAGAGAAGATAAGAGAGGAAAAGGAAAGAAAAGAGAAGAGAAGAAAGGAAAAGAGAAGAAAGGGAAGAGAAGAGAAGAAAGGAAAAGAGAAGAAAGGGAAGAGAAGAGAAGAAAGGAAAAGAGAAGAAAGGGAAGAGAAGAGAAGAAAGGAAAAGAGAAGGAAAGAGAAGAAAAGGGAAAGTAAGAAAAGAGAAGAGAAGAAAGTAAAAGAGAAGAAAAGGGAAGAGAAAATAAGAGAGGAAAAAGAAAGAAAATAGAAGAAAATGGAAGAGAAGAATGGAAAGGAGAAGGGAAGAGAAGAAAAGGGAACAGAAGAGAAGGGAAGAGAAAAATGAGAAAAGGAAGAAAAGGGAAGATAAGAGAGGAAAAGAGAAGGGGAGGGAAGATAAGGGATGGGAAGAGAAGAGAAAACAAGAAAGGAAAAGAGAAGGGAAGGGGAGATAAGAGAAGGAAAGGGAAGAGAAGAATAGATAATAGAAGAGAATATAACAGAATAGAAGAGGAGAGGAAGGGAGGTCAAGAGAAGAGAAGAAAAGGGAATGGAAGAGAAGAAAAGGGAAAGGGAGATAAGAGAAGCAAAGAGAAGGGAAGTGGTGAGGAGAGGAAGGGGAAGAGAAGAAAAGAGTAGATAATAAAAGAGGAGAGGAGGGGAAGGCAAACCGATCTCATTTCAATCGGATGCTTTGGAGGCCGGAGGAGAGATCTGGGGTCTAATAGACTCCGGATCTCTCCATAAAAAGGCCCTGTCACGGCCCATGCTATCATAATGGGTGTTGTTCATCCCTTGTGATAGCAATAACGTTAGAAAAATAATAATTAAGGCAAAATGTAGAGAAAAAAAAAGGAATAATAAAATAAACAATAAAGTTAAAAAAAAATGAAGGTACAAATTAAAATGAAAGAAAAATAATTAAAAAAAAAAAGTTTTAAAGCACCCTGCCCCCCCCCCCCATGTGCTCATGTAGATCCGGCACACGCATATATAGACTGTGATCGCACCACACATGTGACCGATCGCCACAAAACGTCAGCACGGGAGCGATAATTCTTGCGCCAGCGCCCCTCTGTAACTCTAAACTGGTAACCTGTAAAGGCTTTTAAAGCGCCGCCTATGGAGATTGTTACGGTAACGCCGTTTGGCGCTTTTCCACGGGCGTGCGCATAGTTTGGTATCTATATTTCCTCAGCATTACATCATCTTTTTTTTTATTTTCCCAAACAGTTGGATATTATTTTGTGGTTTTTATTTGCATTAAAATTAATGAAAGATCACTTAATACTTACATAATAATTAAAGTAATTGAAAAACCTCTGCGCAAATATTGGGTGACATAAGAATACGCAACACCCACCATTCTATTCTCTAGGGCCTCTGATTAAAAAAAAATATATATATAATATTTGGGGGTTCTAAGTATTCTTTTAGCTAAAAAAAGAAAAAGCATCAATCGCCATCGCGTCTCTTTATTTGTGGCGTGCGGATCATGCTGTAGCTGTATAAAGTAGACGTAGGCAGCGATCGTCATGTCCGTGTGTCATCCTCAGATTTTCATTTTTATTAAAATCCAATTTCTGCAGACGGCTGGGGGGGTCCTCCTCGTTCTGAAGCTTTGACAGCCCCCTAATGTGAGTGAGATGTTCTGATAATTACGGCTGGTCGCGGTGATCGCGGTGGTCGGGCATTCTGTCGTGTATCAAATACCACTGTGGATTATATTACACCGTCCTTACAGGTCCAACTACTATCAAGGTCATTCCGGGGGGGGGGGGGGGGGGTTGGGGCTTCCGCTGCGGCGTTGCCTCTGGTGTCACGTCAACAAAAATAAAGAAGTCGAGATTGTAATAAAAAATATAAAATAAGTATAAAAAAAATAAATAAAACATAAATAATAATAATTTTAAATAAATAATACCAGGATCATGGCTGCAGTGTAAAAAAAATGTAAATAAAAAATATAAAATAAGTATTAAAAAAAAAAAAAAAAAAACATAAATAATAATAATACATTTAAGCAATTGCATCTAAATAAATTAAGCACTTGCTTCCCAGCGTATGTATATAAACGTCCTGGGCAGCAAGTGGTTACACCAGGATCATGGCTGCAGCTGCCAAAAAAAAGTGTAAAAAAAAAATGTAAATAAAAAATATAA
Organism: Lithobates clamitans; assembly: GCA_037952925.1. Classification (NCBI taxonomy): domain Eukaryota; kingdom Metazoa; phylum Chordata; class Amphibia; order Anura; family Ranidae; genus Lithobates; species Lithobates clamitans. The sequence continues at coordinate 533,910 of JBBGZY010001580.1, read as the reverse complement.
AATAAACATTAAAAAAAAAAGATAAATATTAATAATAATTTTAAGAAATTGCATCCAAACAAATTAACCACTTGCTCCCCAGCGTATGTATATAAACGTCCCGGGCAGCAAGTGGTTATACCAGGATCATGGCTGCAGCTGCCAAAAAAAAAAAGTGTAAAAAAAATGTAAATAAAAAATATAAAATAAGTATAAAGAAATAAAACATAAATAATAATAATAATTTGAAAAAAAATTGCTTCTAAACAAATTAACCACTTGCTTCCCAGCGTGTGTATATAAACATCCTGGGCAGCAAGTGGTTATACCAGGATCATGGCTGCAGCTGCCAAAAAAAAAAAAAAGTGTAAAAAAAATGTAAATAAAAAATATAAAATAAGTATTAAAAAAAAAAACATAAATAATAATAATAATTTTAAGAAATTGCATCTAAACAAATAATTAACCACTTGCTTCCCAGCGTGTGTATATAAACGTCCTGGGCAGCAAGTGGTTACACCAGGATCATGGCTGCAGCTGCCAAGAAGAAAAAATAAAAGTAAAAAAAAAAAAAAAATGTAAATAAAAAATGAATATAAAAAAAACATAAATGATAATAATAACAATTAAAAACATGTGCATCTAATAAATAAACCATTTGCTTCCCAGCGTATGTATATCAATATCCTAGGCAGCAAGCAGTCATACCAGGATCATGGCTGCAGCTGCCAAAAAAATATATAAATAAATACAATCTAAAATCAATATAAAAATAAAAAAATCAGTATAAAAAAATTAAAAAAGTAAATAATATATAAAAATAAATAAATAAAAACATATAAAATAAATATAACAAATAAAACATTAATAATAATTAAAAAAAAATCGAATAAATTAAACGCTTGCTTCCCAGCGTACAAATTTAAATGTCCTGGGCAGCAAGTGGTTATACCAGGATCATGGCTGCAGCTGCCAAACAAAAGTTTAAAAAAAAAATGTAATAAAATAAAAAAAATATAAAATAAATATTAAAAATAAAACATAAATAATGAAAAAAAAAAATGAAATTTGCATCCAATCAATTAAACGGTTACTTCCCAGCATACAAACATAAATATCCTGGGCAGCAAGTGGCTATACCAGGATCATGGCTGCAGCTGTTAAAAAAATATATAAATAAATAAAATCTAAAATCAATATAAAAATAAAACAAAACAAAAAAGTAAAATTATAAATGAAATTTGAAAAAAAAAAAAATCGAAGCACCCCTGTCCCTCCATGCTTGCACGCAAATTTGCACGTAGGTATGGCGTGCATACGTAAACGGTGATTGCACCTTCGGATATTCCAGGAGGATGGTGAGAAACAAATTGTTTTATGCCACTTTGCTATGTTCACTGCTAATAAATTAACCGCTTGCTTTCCAGCGTGTGTATATAAACATCCTATCAGCGGTTATATTAGGATCATGGATGCAGCTGCCAAAAAAAAAAAAACTTGTAAAAATCTTTTTTTAACCACTTGCTTCCCAGCGTGTGTATATAAACGTCCTGGGCAGCAAGCAGTCATACCAGGATCATGGCTGCAAAAGTAAGTGTAAGACTGGGCCGCAGGGTAGTATTCCAACATGATAACGACCCAAAACACACCTCCAATGACCACTGCCTTGCTAAAGAAGCTGAGGGTAAAGGTGATGGACTGGCCAAGCATGTCTCCAGACCTAAACCCTATTGATCATCTGTGGGACATCCTCAAACAGAAGGTGGAGGAGCGCAAGGTCTCCAACATCCACCAGCTCTGTGATGTCATCATGGGGGAGGGGAAGAGGACTCCAGTGACAACCTGTGAAGCTCTGGTGACCTCCATGCCCAAGAGGGTTAAGGCAGTGCTGGAAAATAATGGTGGCCACACAAAATATTGACACTTTGAAGATTTTCACTTAGGGGTGTACTGACTTTTGTTGCCAGCGGTTTAGACATTAATGGCTGTGTGTTGAGTTATTTTGAGGGGACAGCAAATTTACACTGTTATACAAGCTGTACACTCACTACTTTACATTGTAGACAAGTGTCATTTCTTCAGTGTTGTCACATGAACAGATAGAAGAAAAGATTTACAGAAATGTGAGGGGTGTACTTACTTTTTGAGATACTGTATAACGTTTGGGAGTTCCAAGTAATTTTTTAGCAAAAACTTTTACATATGTAAAAAATGTGACAATCACGGCGGACAGCGAGCGGTTAAAAACACAAGGTTACCTTTCAATATTCCGGGAGGATGTCGGGAAGCTGAGCTCTCGTTATAATTGTTTTATGCCACTTCATTATGTTCACTTCTGATTAATAAATTAAATGGGAAATCTGCCGCCGTTATTACCAAAACTATCTAGAAATTCTCTTTGTGTTGAGATGTAATTACGAGGACGGGATTATTATAATTATAAACACCTCGATAAGAATGTCTGGATATTCAACTTTTTTTTTTTTTTAGGTTTAATTTTTTAGGAAAGTTTACCGATAGAGAAGAAGGAGATTTTGTGTTTTATTTCTGCTTTTCCATGTGGTATTGGTTGCCCTAGTTTTAGGTGACCCCGTAGTATTAGCTTTATTTTCTGGGTTTCTCTGATTTCCGGTGGGATTTATCTGGTAAAATATGTATTACACTAATTGCTTTCTTTCTTCTCCTGACTTGGTTTCAGTGGCACATGTGTGATTTCCGTTATATTCAGTTGGGACTTGGAGCAAGTGCACATTTCCAATATAGAAGTGGCTATGGGAGTTTTTTTGCCCCCAAATAATAACATGTTAGCCTCTAGTACAGCGTCAGGTATTAGGGAAGCACTGCTAACATTATTTCATCAGTGTAAATGGGAAGAATGTTCCTTACATTGTTGATTAGTGGGAAGAATGTTCCTTACATTGGTGATCAGTGGGAAGAATGTTCCTTACATTGGTGATCAGTGAGAAGAATGTTCCTTACATTGGTGATCAGTGAGAAGAATGTTCCTTACATTGGTGATCAGTGAGAAGAATGTTCCTTACATTGGTGATCAGTGGGAAGAATGTTCCTTACATTGGTGATCAGTGAGAAGAATGTTCCTTACATTGGTGGTCAGTGAGAAGAATGTTCCTTACATTGGTGATCAGTGGGAAGAATGTTCCTTACATTGGTGATCAGTGGGAAGAATGTTCCTTACATTGGTGGTCAGTGAGAAGAATGTTCCTTACATTGGTGGTCAGTGAGAAGAATGTTCCTTACATTGGTGATCAGTGGGAAGAATGTTCCTTACATTGGTGATCAGTGGGAAGAATGTTCCTTACATTGGTGATCAGTGGGAAGAATGTTCCTTACATTGGTGATCAGTGAGAAGAATGTTCCTTACATCGGTGATCGTGAGAAGAATGTTCCTTACATTGGTGATCAGTGAGAAGAATGTTCCTTACATTGGTGATCAGTGAGAAGAATGTTCCTTACATTGGTGATCAGTGGGAAGAATGTTCCTTACATTGGTGATCAGTGAGAAGAATGTTCCTTACATTGGTGATCAGTGGGAAGAATGTTCCTTACATTGATGATCAGTGGGAAGAATGTTCCTTACATTGGTGATCAGTGAGAAGAATGTTCCTTACATTGGTGGTCAGTGAGAAGAATGTTCCTTACATTGGTGATCAGTGGGAAGAATGTTCCTTACATTGGTGATCAGTGAGAAGAATGTTCCTTACATTGGTGATCAGTGGGAAGAATGTTCCTTACATTGGTGATCAGTGAGAAGAATGTCCCTTACATTGGTAATCAGTGAGAAGAATGTCCCTTACATTGGTGATCAGTGAGAAGAATGTTCCTTACATTGGGGGTCAGTGAGAAGAATGTTCCTTACATTGGTGATCAGTGAGAAGAATGTTCCTTACATTGGTGATCAGTGAGAAGAATGTTCCTTACATTGGTGATCAGTGAGAAGAATGCTCCTCACATTGGTGGACAGTGGGAAGAATGTTCCTTACATTGGTGATCAGTGAGAAGAATGCTCCTTACATTGGTGATCAGTGAGAAGAATGTTCCTTACATTGGTGATCAGTGGGAAGAATGTTCCTTACATTGGTATTTAGTTTTACCTAATTGAACAAGCTGATACAGTTCATCAACATTCACGCAGGGCTGTCTTTAATATTGATTGGGCCCTGGGCAAAAAAATTCTTGGGCCCCCCCCCCATGCAGTTTTGCTCTCCACTTGCTCTGAGACATAGAATAAATAACAGCTAGACTCAAAAACAATTTAATGAATCAGATCAGACAGTGATTATGATTGGTTGCCAGAGGTTACAGTGTATCATTACCACTCACTGACTGGTTGCTAGAGGTTACAGCAAACATTTCGGCTCACTGATTAGTTGCTAGAGGTTACAGCACATGATTTCTGCTTGTTTTTTTTTTTTTTAAATCAAAAAGGTGTTTATTGAACAAATTTCCAAACATAGCTTCCATTGTACATACATCATGCAACAACATATCTTTGTTTACTATTACATTCCAATCATCATTTATCACCAAAAATCCTGAAATATTTCAATGGACTATTACTTTATGGTCACTAACCATCAATAAAGCCTCATGGGCCCCCCCCGAGACATTGCAATAGTCTGGACATTACCAGCTCCCTAGGACTCAGTCCAGGGGTGTCTAACCATGGTGCCCAGATCCTTTCGAATCTATTGGAGCTGCCTCTGTGTTGGTAAATGTGTTTTTCCATAATTAAAGTGTTGCCCATATGAGTAATCCATGATTTCACTGATGGTGGCGAGGTCGATTTCCAGCCAAGCAGTATAAGTTTGCGTGCCTGGAACAGTGCCCTAGTGAGTGCTATTCTAGTCATCTCTTCCGGGACAATATCCTCCAGGACTCCTAGGATGCAGTGAATTGGGTCAAGGGGAATGGTGGTCTGGAACACTCGGTTAAGTGTTTCCATAACCTCACTCCAATACCTATGGAGTTTTGGACATCTCCACAGTAGGTGAATGAGGTCCCCCTGATGCCGCTCACATCTGCTACATAAAGGATCAGACCTCCTGCCCATATTGTATAGTTTAAGTGGGGTGTAATGCACTCTGAGTACTATATATAGTTGGGATACCTTTTGGGCCACGTTGAGAGAGCATATATTAACGGATTGTAAAATTTCTTCCCATTGATCTCCCGTAATTGGGCCTACGTCCTGCTCCCATAGGGACGGTGCCCTGGGCGGGTGTGTCTTCAAGAGTTGCGTCAGTAGCATTTGATAGCAATATGAAATAAAACCTTTAGTTTCTGTGCTGGACTGTATCAGATGAAAGATAGGGGTGGTGGACAATGTCCAGGGAGTAGCACTTCCTTGTGTGTCCACCGCGTGTTTAAGTTGGATATATGAATAATACATGGTATTTGGGAGGTTGTATTTATTTTGTAGCTCTGAGAACGTCAGCAGCTTGCCGTTGCTAAATATGTGGGATAAAAGGATAATACCAAATGAGCGCCATCTGGGACCCTGTTGTAGCTTTGCTAGCTCTACATATGAAAGATTCCCCCATATTGGGCTGTATTCTGTGAAGCCTGTTACCTCCTGCAGCTGCCTTCCCTTGTTCCAGACTTTCTGTATTAAGGTAAGAGTGGGCGTTAGTTTATTGGATTTGTGAAACAGTTGGGCCTCAAGGCCTAGCGGGATTGTTTCCGCTCCTGTCCCAGTCAGCATTAACTGCGCCGATGAGCTAGGAGGGTCCCGGTTCATGGAGCCCACCAATTGCTGCAACTGAGCTGCTATGTAGTACAGCCAAGGGTTGGGTACTGCCAGCCCTCCTCTGTCCTTAGGGTTTTGTAGCTGTTCCAGCTTAATTCTTGGTGTGCCTGAATTCCACAGCAGTTTGCGGAAGAGAGTGTTAACCACCCTAAAAATCTTTAAGTGTATTACTATTGGGGAGTTGTGTAAAAAGTAAAGTAATTGCGGCATTAAAATCATTTTTATTAAATTTGCTTTGCCCGCTAGTGACAGTTCGAGCCTGTTCCATGTGTTGATTTTGTCTCTAAATCTGGATAGTAAGGGGTGTATGTTTAGGGGGCAGTATTCCGCTATTTTAGGCGAAATCTGTATGCCTAGGTATTTAAATGATGACGTTACCGGAACCGAGCAGGAGTCCGGTAGATTCACCTCACTCCCCTCGTCCAGCAACATCAAAGCTGACTTAGACGATTTCTGCTTGTTGATTGGTTGCTAGAGATTACTGTACATCAATACTGATGACTGATTGCTTACTGCACATCATTACTGCTTACTGATTGATTGCTAGGTTACAGCACATCATCTCCTCACTGCCTGCACACCATGGACTGGACCTTGCTCACCTGTGCAACCTAAACTGTAATTCCTTCTCTGCCTACCTCTGCACACCCCATACTACCCTCCGCCCACTAATTTGCTTACCTTTGTAGAATAGGCAGATGGTGGGCTTAATGACCACAGTTGTAGGCAGGACTTTCAAGCATGCCCCCTTATCTCCCCAGTGGGTAGCATTCAGTATAGGTGATGGTGGATATGACCTCAGGGGGGCATGATATACATATGAATACCACCTCTGTTTACATAGAATGCTGCCGCCAGCCACCATTTACATAGGAATGCTGATGCTATTTACATATCAATGTCGGTATTTACGTATAAACACAGGGTCTGCACGTGAGTCATCTGTACACAACAGCAAGGCAGAGCTGGGCAGCATTAATAACAGAACTTCACACTAAGATATTAGGACACAGCATGAGATTAAAACATCAAGGGATGAGGGAATTTAAACTGGGATAGTGGGCAAGTATGAGGCAGCTGCTTTGGGCCCCACAACAATGACAGGGCCCAGGGCAGCTGCCCCTTTTGCCCTGCCTTAAAGACGGCCCTGCATTCACGTCACGCAAAGTCCTCAGCAAGGGACTTGAGAAGAAGTGAAAGTAAAGGAGCGCCCGGTATCCAGTAGATGTAGGTTTTAAAGACGTTTTATTTGAAGTCACAATAATAGAATGAGGCCTCATTCTATTGTTGTGACTTCAAATAAAACGTCATTAAAACCTACATCTACTGGATACCGGGCGGTCCTTTACTTTCACTTCTTCTCAAGCATACGTAGAGTCGACCACAAGGCCGCACCCCGAGGTAGCAGTCCAGGCCCTAACAGGGCCCACCACCACCTTTTCCTCAAACCGGGCATGAACCTCTGGGAACAAACCCTTCCAATCTGTCCACACCTATCCATACCCTACAGCAGTGACTGATCAAGTCAGTCCAGCAGGATCTACAACCCCCCTCATAAGCCTCAGCAAGGGACTGTCTTTGCTTGGGTTGCTCATCATATTTCAGAATGACTTTCTAAACCAAATATAAAAGTTACGAGTATCACGAGGGAGGAAATGATCCATAATGATGCAAACATCTCTCAGGTGGTCACGGTAAAGGTCATCAGCCATATTTTCTCTAGACTCACTTACTTAGCAACTTCTTTTCTATCCTTTTTTAGCTCATCTTGTGTACATACCACGCGCAGTTCCTAAATATCTCGCCCTCACAAAAAATGCCAACAACTTTCACACCTTAGACTTTAACCAGAACTAATGTGGCCAAACTACATTCCGTAGATGTCCATGGGTGGCCCTTTCCCATCAATCTTTAGATAAATATAGCAGAAAATTGGTAAAATCTCAAATAAATAGCCGCTTAAACTTGATCAATATCATCCATCGACTGCCTTTTTTTTGCTAAGTAGCCTGTTTGCCCCAGTCATGATGGTAACACAATGTTCAGAAATGGAGGAGCCAAGCTGTGCACAGATGTAGGAGGACCTTCACACAATGTTGTCTAGACTGGCCATTGACCAACTCTTTCGGCTGTTGTACTGTCGGTGTAGAGCCCCCCCATCCCATCAGGGTCTCCTTTTTCACCTGAGTCCCCTCATCACAGAGTTCCCTTCAGAGCCCTTCCTTACTCTGGTAGCATGGTTGTAGGGCGGAAAGCGAGGCAGGTCTGGATGGAGGTGTATTTCCATTCGCTCCTAAATGCTGGGAGCAAACCTAGCATTCCGCCTGCCCTGAATTAGTGTCATGAATTAGTGTCATGGTTAGCGAGGTGTGGGCTGGATACGGGCGTCCTTTCCCTAGAGCTTGACAAATTTGCTTTGTGATGTGATGATTTTTTGGTGACAGGTTCTCTATAATGAGAAATGCAGGGTCTAAAAGACCCCCCCCCCCCCCCAATGTCTCCCATGTGCTCCAGTGAATGTAATGCAATATACATCACACTGCATTACATTCTTTCCCTCGTAAGCTGGCCGGGAAAACTGTCAAAGGGGACCCTGAAGTGACGCTTCCGGGTCAGCAACAAGAAGGGGAGGAGCTCTTCTCCCTCCCCTCTACCCAGCGGCACCCACTATGCTGGGCCCAGGCCCGCAGATGAGCCAGTGGAGCTCAGGATACATAGCGGGGGGAAGGGGGTAGTAGGATGTGTGGACAATTAAACTGCCCAGTGCCCGGAAATACATGCCCCAGGCATCGGGTGATCGGAATTGTGCATCCCTGTGCCTAGTGCCAACAGTGAATGGGCGGACAAAAGGTGACCTGGCGCCTTGGGTTTGTTGAGCCCTGCCTTAGAACTTCATTGGTTCTTATAGCGCTGGCGGCTGGCCCACACCATGTCAAAGTATAATGCCGAAGCAAACTGCATCCAGTTTTGCACTCTGGGGGAACCCAAATGGCCCCCCACGGGGTTATGGCATTCTGATTGAGAAATGGGAAACCAAGGATAGAGTTGGCCCCATTGTGAGTGAGGGAAAGGCACAGCCCTGGTGGTGGTATCTGCCATGCTGGTTGTAGGCTTAATTATAGGCTTATAGGTCCTAATATCTGACAGACAATCCTCCTCACCACGCACACTTTAGGCCCTGGCTGTGTCAGTATGTACTGATTGTGTCATGGCGGCCATGTTTCTGGCAGTGTCGGTACTGTACTGAATGTATATCTATATGGGATGTCTATACAGTACTGTGTATATCTGTATATAGTTTAATGTATGGGTTGGTAAAGGGTTCAGGTACGCCACTGACCATGGTAACAATTTTAAGTAAAATTAAGTCTTGACTGGACATGACCTTCTGTGTCTCTCAATGGACTCCAAGAAAAAGGATCTTACAGTGAGTACAAAACTCCTATTTTCTTTCTTTTCCATTGGGGGCCACAGGTGGTCATATGCTGTTGGGTTAGACTGCTGTCTACAGTATATGAGCCCCTGTGTCCATCATGGGACGAAAAAGAAAAGAACCTTGAGGTGAGTACAAAAGTCCTATTGTCTTTCTCATCCATCGAGGGACACAGGAAGTCAGATGTCCACCTACAGCCTATGACTGCCTATGCTCTTCAATGGACTCCAAGAAAGGGGTTTTAAGGTGAGTACTAAAATCCTATCCATTTTCTCATCTGTTGAGAGGAAGTTATATACTGTTGGGTTATACTGTGACCTACAGGGATTTTAAGGTGAGTACAAAATTCCTATTGTCTTTCTCATCCATCGAGGGACACAGGAAGTCATCCTTCCCACTACAGCATATGATTTCCTATGCTCCTCCATGGACTCCAAGAAAGGGGTTTTAAGGTGAGTACTAAAACACTATCTTTTTTCTCATCCATTGAGAGGAAGTCATACACTGTTGGGTTATACTGTGACCTACAGGGATTTTAAGGTGAGTACAAAAGTCCTATTGTCTTTCTCATCCATCGAGGGACACAGGAAGTCATCCTTCCACCTACAGCATATGATTTCCTATGCTCCTCAATGGACTCCAAGAAAGAGGTTTTAAGGTGAGTACTAAAACCCTATCTCTTTTCTCATCCATTGAGAGGAAGTCATATACTGTTGGGTTATACTGTCTCCTCTCTCTCCTTAAAATACTTTTCTTGGAGTCCATTGAGGGGCACTGAAAGTCATCCACTCTAGAATAACTCAACAGTCTACGACGTCCTGACCTACAGGGATTTTAAGGTGAGTACAAAATTCATATTTTCTTTCTCATCCACTGAGAAAGAAAATAGGAATTTTGTGCTCACCTTAAAATCCCTGTAGGTCAGGACGTCGTAGACTGTTGGGTTATTCTAGAGTGGATGACTTTCAGTGCCCCTCAATGGACTCCAAGAAAAGTATTTTAAGGAGAGTACAAAGATTACATTTTTTTTTTTTCATCCATCGAGGGGCACAGGAAGTCATATACTATTGAGTTTTACTGCTGCCTATAGTATATGACCACGTGTGTCCCTCAATAGAATCCAAGAATAACTCGTGGACTCACATGGACTTGCAGACCAACGTGCACTCGCAGACCCACGTGCACTCGCAGACCAACGTGCACTCGCAGACCCACGTGGACTCGCAGACCCACGTGCACACACAATACACAGGTACACACAATACACAAGTACTAACGGTCCACACACACTATTTAGACAACACTCAGGTACTCACAATACACAGGTACTACCTGACACTAATACTCAATACAGCCCACGTTCACTCGCAGCACTCATGTACTCACACTACACAGGTACTATGACCACTTATGCCCCATACACACGATCGGAAATTTAGCCAGCAAAAAAACGACGAGAGCTTTTGGTCGGAAAAAGCGGCCCTGTGTACGCTCCATCGGACTTTTGCTGGCCGAATTCCAGCCAGGAAAAGATTTAGAGCAGGTTCTCAATTTTTCGGTCGGAAAAAGTTCCTGTCCGTAAATGCGTCCGCCTGTATGCAATTCGGACGTGCAAAATTCCTACTCATGCTCGGAAACAATTCGGCGCATGCTCGGAAGCATCGAGCTTCATTTCCTCGGCTCGTCGTAGTGTTGTACGTCACCGCGTTCTTGACGGTCGAAAGTTCAGCGAACTTTTGTGTGACCCGTGTGTACGCAAGGCAAGCTTGAGCGGAATCCCGTCGGAAAAGCCGTCATATCTTTTTCCGACCGAAATCCCGATCGCGTGTACGTGCCATGAGTCCAGTACCACTTGGTCTACCCTGTTTTCCCGAAAATAAGACCTAGCGTGATTGTCGGTGATGGCTGCAATATAAGCCCTAGTTAAAGTCCTTGTAGGTATTATTTTCAGGGTAGGGCTTATTTTCAGGGAAACAGGGTAGGGCTTATATTTGGGGGGTAGGGCTTATATTGCAGCCATCACTGCCAATCACGCTAGGTCTTATTTTCGGGGAAACAGGGTAAGTTCCAGCAGGCTCACAATGGGTTCTACAGAAAGTTATAAATGCCTCAAGGAGCTGTGACCAATTAACTACTCCCCTTAATTAGTAGGCTATCAGCGTGAAGAGAAAAAATAGCCGATTACCGTCTCTGTTTACGGGGTAGGGGGATCAACCCCTCTCATAGACTCGCTGGTCACAGAGTGCGTTGTGCACGCCCTGCAGGGGGGGGTGCTCAGGCCACTCGAGCACGGGAGGACGTCTATTGACGCCCTCCCGGCAAAGTAGGTCCGCGCTGTAGCCGTCATTTGGCTATAGCGCGGATCTGATGCGGTTAAAAAGTGACAGAAAAAGGTGTTAAAAGGCTGCAAGGAAAAGCCACCAAAAAGAACCTAAAAATGCAATCAACAGCGGTCAAAAGCAAAACTTGTTCACACTCTCCACTCAAGGTCCCCACTGTTTAGCTTCCAACCAGCAAGTCTGGTGAAATCCACCGCCTTTCAAATCCGGCATTCATTTTGACTTAGGTTAGGACGGCTCTACGCCGTGGTGATGAAGGCCGCGTGTCTCATCAACAACATCAAGGAGGAATACCGATACCAGATCCTCCGCAATGTCCAAACATGCGTTTCGGGAACGAGTTTCAAACTTGTTTGTCGAGTGATTTTTTTTGATGACACGGGAAAGACAGATGTAAATAAAGTTTCACACCCTGATTGGGGAGACTGTGAGTTGCTTGAACATGAATACGGCTGTCAGAGAATGCCTTGTATGTGGGTTAGGAGTCACATGGACTGGTTCCACCACAGCTCTGCATATTTATGATTCACACGACCGCCCATCCTCAGCGACTTTTATTCCTCAACAGTAAAGCAGTCAGGTTCAACCGGCTATAAATTCTTACCTTCCACCTGTAAACACATCATAATTCTAAAGATAAGACTTATAGCCGACACGCCCGGTCTAAACTTCTCATTCTTGTGGTAAAGTCTTCAACGTTAATCTTCAACTGTCAGCTTCGGGTCAGCATATATATGATTGTTTTTTTTCTATTAGTAACTACAACACAAGTTACATATATATACATATATATATATATATATATATATATATATATATATATATATATATATATATATATATATAATATATATATATATATATATATTAAGTATATATATACTTAATATATATACTTATTTAATGTGTTCTTATTTTTTGTTTTTATATATATATATATATATATATATTTATATATATATAAAAACAAAAAATAAGAACACATTAAATAAGTATATATATTAAGTATATATATACTTAATATATATATATATATATATATATATATATATATATATATATATATATATATATATATATATATATATATATATATGTATATATATATATATATATATGTATATATATGTAACTTATATATATATAAAATGTTAAAGATAATTTTTTTATTTTGTTTCATTGAAAGATTTTGTTTCCATTTGTTTAATTTGTTTTTAATGATTTTTCTTTCTTTTAAATTATAGATACTGTACTTTTAAACCGGATTAATGATCTGTTAATTAAAAAAATAAAAATGTATGTATATGTTATTATTATTTTTTGTTACATATAAAGATTTTGTTTTGAATAGTTTTTATAATATTTTTATTACATTTATAAATTAACCCCCCCCCCCCCCCCAGAAAAAAATGAAAACCTAAATCTATAAATTGTAGAAATTATAAAATATATAGTCCTAAGATATCTGGATAGATAGATAGATAGATAGATAGATAGATAGATAGATAGATAGATAGATAGATAGATAGATAGATAGATAGATAGATAGACCTATATATATATATATATATATATATATATATATATATATATATATATATATATATATATATATATAGATAGATATAGATCTATATATAAATATATATATAGATCTATATATATAGATCTATATATATATTTATATATAGATCTATATCTATCTATATATATATATATATATATATAAGATTAGAGGAACTGAATTTATGCTCTCTTAAGAAGAGGAGATTAAGGGTGGATATGATCAACATGTATAAATACATAAGGGGGGGATAAGATCACTATGTACAGTATATCACAAAAGTGAGTACACCCCTCACATTTGTGTAAATATTTTCTTCTATCTTTTCATGTGACAACACTGAAGAAATGACACTTGTCTACAATGTAAAGTAGTGAGTGTACAGCTTGTATAACAGTGTAAATTTGCTGTCCCCTCAAAATAACTCAACACACAGCCATTAATCTCTAAACCGCTGGCAACAAAAGTGAGTACACCTCTAAGTGAAAATGTCCAAATTGGGCCCAAAGTGTCAATATTTTGTGTGGCCACCATTATTTTCCAGCACTGCCTTAACCCTCTTGGGCATGGAGTTCACCAGAGCTTCACAGGTTGTCACTGGAGTCCTCTTCTACTTCTCCATGACGACATCACAGAGCTGGTGGATGTTAGAGACCTTGTGCTCCTCCACCTTCCGTCTGAGGATGTCCCACAGATGATCAATAGGGTTTAGGTCTGGAGACATGCTTGGCCAGTCCATCACCTTTACCCTCAGCTTCTTTGGCAAGGCAGTGGTGGTCTTGGAGGTGTGTTTGGGGTCGTTATCATGTTGGAATACTGCCCTGCGGCCCAGTCTCTGAAGGGAGGGGATCATGCTTCAGTATATCACAGTACATGTTGGCATTCATGGTTCCCTCAATGATCTGTAGCCCCCCAGTGCCGGCAGCACTCATGCAGCCCCAGACCATGACACTCCCACCACCATGCTTGACTGTAGACAAGACACACTTGTCTTTGTCCTCCTCACCTGGTTGCCGCCACACACGCTTGTCACCATCTGAACCTAATAAGTTTATCTTGGTCTCATCAGACCACAGGACATGGTTCCAGTAATCCATGTCCTTAGTCTGCTTGTCTTCAGCAAACTGTTTGTGGACTTTCTTGTGCATCATCTTTAGAAGAGGCTTCCTTCTGGGATGACAGCCATACAGACCATTTTGATGCAATAGAATAGACCAATAGAATATCTATCTATCTATCTATCTATCTATCTATCTATCTATCTATCTATCTATCTATCTATCTATCTATCTATCTATATATATATATATATATAGAGATACAGATAGATAGATAGATAGATAGATAGATAGATAGATAGATAGATAGATAGATAGATAGATAGATAGAAAGATAGATAGATATAGATATATAGATATATATAGATATATATATATATAGATCTATATAGATAGATATATAGATATAGATAGATAGATATATAGATATATATATCTATATAGATATATATCTATATAGATATATATATATATATAGATATATATATATATATATACCCAGACACACATACAGCTAGCGGCATACTGACAATGACGTTGTATGAGACGGAGTATTTGTGACAATGGTCGATGGAATGTTGTTTTTTGCAGGTGCTTAGAAACTGCTGTGAACACAGAAAACGTACTGAATGTACTTACCCCAATAATCAATAGATCAGCCTCATCACTTTTCAAAGAGTCTACTATTGATTAAACTGTTTCAAAATATTTGTTGTATTCATTTTATTAATAAAAAAAAATGATCATTAACGTTAACCGGCTTGTGTCCATTAACTGACTTTTGCTTATAAAGCTGTTTAGAGACAAGAGTCATTTTTATTGATCAAAAGTGTAGAAGTTTGATCAGTGCTGATACGGCTTGCATAAGGTCACATGGAGCTATACTTACAAGAAAAAAAATGCACTGCAACCCTGTGTTGTTTTTTTTTCAAAACCAGCAGCACCCCAAGACAGAAGACCCGACACCCAAACACCCAAGTATCTTGTTATATGCAGTCCAGTGTAGTTAGGAGAGCAAAATGCCCGCGCACCCCAATCCCTCAATCCTAACCCCTCAACAAATGCAGGACCCCGTATAGGAGTGCAATCTATAGATCAGTAGATCACTGCTTCATCTCTCTCTCTAGGCTTCCCTGGGGAGGGGGGTACATCTAATTTCACAATACAAAAGCTTCCAAGATGGCCCCCTTCTCCTCTTTAAGTAACTGCATTACCTTCAGACCTCGTGTCTTTTTATGGTTTGTAAAACCCAGACCGTTCCTGACTACTCTGCTCTTCTCCTGGATCTGACCCTTGGCCTGCTTAATGGACTCTGCCTTGTCTCCAGTGTTTGACCCTCTGCCTGTGACCCGGATTTGCCTTGTATCTCCAGTGATTAACCCTCTGCTTGTGACCCTGACTTGCCTTGCATTCAGTGTTTGACCCCCAGCCAGTTCTGGACTTCCTGTTTAATCAGGCTCAGCTCAGCAGCCATCTCCTCAAGGTTCTCTGCACAAGTCTTATCCTGCCTGCTGGTGGCTTGTGCCTCTTCGTGCCACCCACTCCCTGTATCATCTCCAGGGGGCGGGATGCGCCTAGTCGCAAGGGTGTACCGCTCTCTGCATCTCTGCCTTGGAAAGTACTTACCTGACATGGGCCTTCCATTGCAGGGAATAGAGTCTATGGTTGCACATGCATGGGGGGCAGGTACAATGATTAGATGGGCCTTCCATTGCAGGGAATAGAGTCTATGGTTGCACATGCATGGAGGGCAGATACATTGATTAGATGGGCCTTCCATTGCAGGGAATAGAGTCTATGGTTGCACATGCATGGAGGGCAGATACATTGATTAGATGGGCCTTCCATTGCAGGGAATGGAGATTATGGTTGCACAGATATGCATGGAGGGAAGGTGCATTGATTAGATGGGTCTTCCATTGCAGGGAATAGAGTCTATGGTTGCACATGCATGGAGGGCAGGTACAATGATTAGATGGGCCTTCCATTGCAGGGAATAGAGCAAGGGTCTTCAAACTATGGCCCTCCAGTTGTTCAAGAACTACAATTCCCATCATGCTTAGCCATGTCTGTGAATGTCAGAGTTTTACAATGCCTCATGGGATGTGTAGTTCCGCAACAGCTGGAGGGCCATAGTTTGAGGATCCTGGAATAGAGTCTATGGTTGTACATGCATGGAGGGCAGGTACATTGATTAGATGGTCCTTCCATTGCAGAGAATAGAGTCTATGGTTGCATGGGGGGCAGGTACATTGATTAGATGGTCCTTCCATTGCATGGAATAGAGTCTATGGTTGCACATGCATAGAGGGCAGGTACAATGATTAGATGGTCCTTCCATTGCATGGAATACAGTCTATGGTTGCACATGCATGATGAAGAAGTTGCGCAAAACTGAGCCTGTCCCATACTTAATAATCAGCCGGTTATAAAGATGAGGGTCCTGACTAATATCTGCACTGAAAGTGCCCTTAAGCAAAAAATAGGCCCATCCAATTACAATAATGACAACTATTATAGCAGCTAGTAACTGGGGTGTCCCGGAGTTTTTTATGTTTCATATAGTCATGGCAAAAAAAAAAAATACATAACTTGATATCATATTAGTGTATGAATGGATGTTCGCCTTGAAGTTCTCCCCTAACCTCACCTTCCCCGATCTATAAACAGCAATCAGATCACTTCCTGGGATCTGTTACCTTAATATAATCCCCGCCTAATAATAGCCCCAGATACCATTTCTTCGAAGAGAGCTGGCATCACATCAGGACTTCTCACTATGCCGGCGTTACCAGAACTTGGTGTGACTTAAAAGTAGGAGTTGCGGCTATCAATAGAGATAAAGCATTATAGTTTTAGGTTAAGGGTCAATTTTATTTAACTTTTTTTTAATTTTATTTTTTATTAAAAAGCTTGAAACGATTGTTTCATATATACAGTATATATACATATTTATTTATATATATATATATATATATATATATATATATATATATATGTATTTATTATACCAACAAAGGATTCTCTGTTAACTAAAGAGACACCAGATCAACTGACACTGCCCGTTTTGAGGCTTCCTTTGTCTAACTGAGACCTCAGATCCAGCCATCTGATTAAGGATGATCTACTTCTCTGACTGATTTCTTTGTGTATGTCAGTTTCAGTTCAAGTTGTTGAGTTGTTGACCTCCAGTCCACCACAATTTTTATTTTTTTTGATCCTCAGCATTATCCCTGCACTGGGGATATGTTAATAAATGTACTACCATCTATAACATAGTGATGACCCCACAAGCTGGAGGCTTCATTGGCAAAATAAACCTTCACATGCAGGCTGGAGGCTTCAGTCTCTGAAGGGAGGGGATCATTCTCTGCTTCAGTAGGTCTGGAGACATGCTTGGCCAGTCCATCACCTTTACCCTCAGCTTCTTTAGCAAGGCAGTGGTGGTCTTGGAGGTGTGTTTGGGGTGGTTATCATGTTGGAATACTGCCCTGCGGTCCAGTCTCTGAAGGGAGGGGATCATGCTCTGCTTCAGTATGTCACAGTACATGTTGGCATTCATGGTTCCCTCAATGATCTGTAGCTCCCCAGTGCCGGCAGCACTCATACAGCCCCAGACCATGACACCCCCACCACCATGCTTGACTGTAGACAAGACACACTTGTCTTTGTCCTCCTCACCTGGTTGCCCCCACACACGCTTGTCACCATCTGAACCAAATAAGTTTATCTTGGTCTCATCAGACCACAGGACATGGTTCCAGTAATCCATGTCCTTAGTCTGCTGGTCTTCAGCAAACTGTTTGCGGGCTTTCTTGTACATCATCTTTAGAAGAGGCTTCCTTCTGGGACAACAGCCATGCAGACCAATTTGATGCAGTGTGCGGCGTATGGTCTGAGCACTGACAGGCTGACCCCCCACCCCTACAGCCTCTGCAGCAATGCTGGCAGCACTCATACGTCTATTTCCTAAAGACAACCTCTGGATATGACGCTGAGCACGTGACCTCAACTTCTTTGGTGGACCATGGCGAGGCCTATTCTGAGTGGAACCTGTCCTGTTATACCGCTGTATGGTCTTGGCCACCATGCTGAAGCTCAGTTTCAGGGTCTTGGTAATCTTCTTATAGCCTAGGCCATCTTTATGTAGAGCAACAATTCTTTTTTTTTTTTAGATCCTCAGAGAGTTCTTTGCCATGAGGTGCCATGTTGAACTTCCAGTGACCAGTATGAGAGAGTGAGAGCGATAACACCAAATTTAACACACCTGCTCCCCATTCACACCTGAAACCTTGTAACACTAACGAGTCACATGACATCGGGGGAGGGAAAATGGGTAATTGTGTCCAATTTGGACATTTTCACTTAGGGGTGTGCTGACTTTTGTTGCCAGCATGTTTTCAGACCTAAACCCTATTGATCATCTGTGGGACATCCTCAAACGGAAGGTGGAGGAGCACAAGGTCTCTAAGATCCACCAGCTCTGTGATGACGTCATGGAGGAGGGGAAGAGGACTCCAGTGGTAACCTGTGAAGCTCTGGTGACCTCCATGCCCAAGAGGGTTAAGGCAGTGCTGGAAAATAATGGTGGCCACACAAAATATTGACACTTTGGGCCCAATTTGGACATTTTTCCTTAGGGGTGTACTGACTTTTGTTGCCAGCGGTTTAGACATTAATGGCTGTGTGTTGAGTTATTTTGAGAGGACAGCAAATTTACACTGTTATACAAGCTGTACACTCACTACTTTACATTGTAGACAAAGTGTCATTTCTTCAGTGTTGTCACATGAAAAGATAGAAGAAAATATTTCCAAAATTTGAGAGGGGTGTACTTACTTTTGTGAAATACTGTAGCAATAAATATAAAATCATTTAAGTATGCAGGCTAGACATAGAATTATTGTCACGTTAACCAACGAACGCGGACATCATTTATCCCGGGCATCTAGTTACTTTGTCAGCCTTTTAACCTTTTAATGATCTTTTTGTATACAGTAGTCTATGAGACTAATCCCCAAATCCCACACCACTTTAACCTGTATTAGTGACATATAGCAGGACTGTTTATAGTCTCCGGCATCTTACTAAATCCTTATTAGGAGTGTTATGGAGGTCTTGCCAAGATCTTCTCAGTAGAGTAATCCTAGAAGGACTTCTTGCTTCATATGTGTAACATATATGAGATTGCTGATCACATCGGTTGCATTGACTGTGCCTTATAAAGGGCTTGGTCTGCTCCGGGGTCCAGGGGCCCCTTTAACACCATGATGTGTTACATTGATTGCATTGGTGTATGAATTTATAATAAGGGACAGCACTCTTCTAGGTTTGGCCGTCATCCTTCAAATAACCTTTTTTGTTTCTGAAAAGATAAATGATATCTACGTTTTGGCCTCTAGTTAATTTAATAATTTCATTTTATATGTTATATTACAATTATATTGCTATCCTCATGTTATAAAATATATTACAGTTGCTAAAGTCCTATTATATATTATATTATAATTATATTATATTATATTATTATTATATTATATTATTATTATATTATATTATATAATATTATATTGTATTGTATTATATTATATTATATTGTATTATATTATATTGTATTGTATTATATTATATTATATTGTATTATATTGTATTGTATTGTTTTATATAATATTATATTATATCATATTATATCATATTATATTTTATTATATATTATATTGTATTAAATTATATTATATCATATTATAATATTATTATATTATTCTAATTTTTTTGATGATATTTTATCTTTTTATT
This sequence comes from Lithobates clamitans, assembly GCA_037952925.1. Taxonomy (NCBI): domain Eukaryota; kingdom Metazoa; phylum Chordata; class Amphibia; order Anura; family Ranidae; genus Lithobates; species Lithobates clamitans. Next base: position 513,974 of record JBBGZY010001580.1, on the reverse strand, counting down.
TATTTGAATCAGAAGGGCTGGCAACTCGGATGCTCTTGAATAAAAGCACTTTATTTGTTACACGGATACACGGGCACAGGCTATAAACTGACGCGTTTCGGCTATGAGGCCTTCATCAAAGCATTTGGTATGCTTTGATGAAGTCTTCATAGCCGAAACGCGTCAGTCTATAGCCTGTACCCGTGTATCCATGTAACTAATAAAGTACTTTTATTCAAGAGCATCCGAGTTGCCAGCCTTCCCGATTCAAGAGTGGCATCTGTGGGGCCTGAAGGCTCTGGCTAGAGCACCCGATCATAGTGCGTGGACTCTTAGATTGGCAGTGGAGCGGGGGTAACATTTTGTTTCTTTTCTTTTACTATATTGTATTAAAATATATTATATTATATCAGTGTTTCTCAAACTTTTTTGTCTTGCGGCACACAGCACACAGTTTGAGAATCACTGTATTTTATAATATTATTTTATTATTATATTATTTTATACTATATTATAATATTATTTTATTATTATAGGATTCTATTTTTTTGGTAATGTTATATTATACTGTATTAAAATATATTATATTATGTCAGTGTTTCTCAAACTTTTTTGGCTTGCAGCACACAGTTTGAGAATCACTGTATTTTATAATATTATTTTATTTTTATATGATATTATTTTATACTATATTATAATATTATTTTATTATTATAGGATTCTATTTTTTTGGTAATGTTATATTATATTGTATTAAAATATATTATATTATGTCAGTGTTTCTCAAACTTTTTTGGCTTGCAGCACACAGTTTGAGAATCATTGTATTATATTATATTATTTTATAATATAATATCATTTTATTATTTTATATTATATTATTTTATACTATATTATAATATTATTTTATTATTATAGTATTCCATTTTTTTGATAATGTTATATTATATTGTATTAAAATGTATTATATTATATCAGTGTTTCTCAAACTTTTGTGTCTTGCGGCGCACCAAAAAGCTGTCAACATTTTCAAAGCACACCAGAAAAGATTTAACAATTTTTGTGGTGAAGAACTTATTTATTTTTTTCATATATATTTTAATTTTAAATTTAATGTGAAGGATGTGCCTGCTTTAAAGGTCAAATCAGATTGAAGCGAGGCTCCAAAGTCGACAAACGGAACAAACAAATGGAACGGTCCTTATTATTATAATATATTTAGAGCGATCGAGTGGTTCGAAAGGAAACAAATGAATGACAGACTGACAGAGATTGCATTTTTATATATGTTACTCTTTTAACTTTTGCGACATTGATTTACCATTTAATTTTTCAATATGTTCAAGGTTTCAAAATGCTAGCAATTTTAAATATTTTTCAAAACTCCAACGGCACCCCTGCAAACCTCACGTGTGCCACGACACACAATTATGATAATCACTGAATTATATTATATTATTTTATAATATAATATTATTTTATTATTATATTACATAATATTATATTATATTATACTATATTATAATATTATTTTATTATTAGAGTATTATATATATTTTTTGGTTAATATTATATTATATTGTATTAAAATATATTATATTATATCAGTGTTTCTCAAACTTTTTTGTCCTGCGTCGCACCAAAAAGATGGAAAAACTTTCACCGCACACCTGATAAGATTTAACAAATTTTTGCGGTGAAGAACTTACTTATTTTTAACGTTTGCGACATTGATTTACCATTTCATTTTTCAATATGTTCAAGGTTTCAAAACGCTAGCAATTTTAAATATTTTTCTAAACTCCCACGGCACACGGTTTGAGAATCACTGTATTATATTATTTTAAAATATAATATTATTTTATTATTATATTACGTAATATTAGATTATGCTATACTATATTATAAAAAAAATTTATTATTATAGTATTCTCTTTTTATTTTGATAATGTTATATTATATTGTATTAAAATATATTATATTAGTGTTCCTCAAACTTTTTTTGTCCTGCGGCGCACCAAAAAGATGTAAAAATTTTCACCGCACACCTGATAAGATTTAATAACTTTTGCGGTGAAGAACTTACTTTTTTTTTTAACTTTTGCGACATTTATTTACCATTTCATTTTTCAATATGTTCAAGGTTTCAAAACGCTAGCATTTTGAAATATTTTTCAAAACTCCCTAGGCCCCCCTGCAAATCTCACGTGGCACATTAGTGCGGCGAAAATTGCTCATTGCTCAAGGAACCCCCAGCAACCTTTGGAGGAACGCTGGGTTTCCATGGAACCCTGGTTGAGAAACCCTGAACTAGATAAACAAAAAATATTGTAGTATAGAGTTGTCCGCAACATAGGTCAAAGATGTTGTAAGAGTCCAGGGCTTACTACGCACGCACCAATGGCGGGTTGCCACAAGAGGAAATCCGTGCCAACTGAGCATGCGCCAAAGACCCCTCAGGGTGCCAACCCGCACTTGCGCAGAAGACTTGTTGGAAAAGGGCAGGAAAACGCCCAGGATGTGCAGAGGAAGTGACCTCAACTGATGGAAAAAGGTGGGAAAATACTCTGGAGGTACACAGGAAGTGACCTCAACCTGATGGAAAAAGGCGGGAAAATACCCAGGAGGTGCACAGGAAGTGGCCTCAAACTTCCCTATATAAGCCCAGCCCAGACACTGCCAAATTGCTGGATTATCTTCAGTCCCCCATTGTTCCTGTGCTAGTGTGGGATCTGTCTGAACCTGTTGTGAACTGGAAACCTATTTGACTACTCTTGATTGCTGCTTGCCATTGACCTCCGATTTGTACCTTGACCATTCTACTTCTTTGCCCCTTTTGTACTCAGCTGCCAGATTGGAACTGACCCCGGCTTGGATCTTGACCATTCTTCTGTGGATTAACTCTTTTATGCTTCGTTGCCCAACTGGACTTGACCTCGGCTTGGATCTCGGACTAAGTCTTGCATGGTGGTCCGCACCCCTGCCACTCGGTGTCCACCAAGTCTCTGCCTCCATCTCCAAAGGCTTCAAGGACCCGAGGTGCAAGGGAGGCCTCCCCACTACTTCGGTCTCACATCAGGTACGTGGCCCTCGTGATAGATGTCTAAAAGAGCCACCCGATTAAAACGTACACTCCAAAAGTAAAGGTGGCCACAAGTTGACCTCCGGATAGGGGCATAGAACATCATCTCCCAAGGGAAAAAGGGGAGTAACTCCCTATACTTACAATAACAGCATGATACTATTTCAATATCCATGGGCATATCCAATTCATCATTTAAGTTACCCGATTACACCATTTTAGAAAAGTAAAAATAGTCCCACGAAAAACCAACATCCAACAGTCAGCAGATCAGAGCACAGAAGAGGGGGAATTTGGAATTCAGAATATATTATAAACCTATAAATACAAATACCAAATGCAATGGGCTTTAATGGTAAAGCTGCTACACTCCTTGGAGGTCCATTGGAGCATAGAGTATAATTTATGCGCTACAGGTACTTACACCGTGATATCAATTTACGCAGCGCTTTACATATATGCCCTAAAGGAGCTTACAATCTAAGGTCTCTAACTCACATACTAGGGTCAATTTAGACAGGAGCCAATTAACCTACCAGCATGTCTTTGGAGTGTGGGAAGAAACCAGTAAACCAAAGTAGTGTTTGAATGTCCCAGAAGTTGAACATCAAGTCAAGACCCGCTGTATGAAGGTAAGTGGCAGTCTCAGCCTGGACCACGCCCCCAACGCGTTTCGCTCCACCGACCGGCACTTACTCATGGGGATGAAAATCATAGTACCCGGAGGTAACCCACGCAGCCACAGGGAGAACATGCAAACTCCAGGAAGGTAGTGTCTTGGTTGAGATTCGAAGCGGTGACCCCTAGTGGTGCTAGGTGGAAGTGCTAACCACTTAGCCACTGTGCTGCCCATAATAGATGAATGCGGTGGTATGGGATGGATATATAGTGCGGGTATATAGACAGCATTTCTATCTTTTTCTTATTGGAGGTCTGTGAAGGTCTTCAGATCTTTAGGTTTCATGCCAAGCTTTTAAGAATCAGAATCAGCACCAAAGAGACAGCTGTAGGACATTCCTTTTTGTCTTCCATCAAATTGCTTTTTCTAAAGTGTTGAGCACCAATCCCTTACTCCATCCATTCCCCACTCTAAGACAGGAGTCTTCAGACTTTGCAAACGAAGGGCCAGTTTACTGTCTTCCAGACTCGAGGAGGGCCGGATTGTTGGCAATGGGGGTAGAAACTGTCCCAGGCCCAGCATCAGTGAGAATAAACTTGGCTTCAGGCTTGGTGGTCAGCAGTGCTTCACATCATTGGAAGGAATGACCCAAGGGACAGTTAAAGGCGAAGAAACTTAGAAGAAACTTCTAAGGTCATTAAGAACTCTTTGATGGCTTCATTTGGCATTGACCACCTTCTGACCTGCACTGGACCTGCTTCGAGTGCGTTTTGCGTTCCTATAGTTTCGTACAGAAATGGAAAACCCATCTGGCTTTAACAAAAGCCCATCCTGGCCAAAGGCACGGTTATTGAAGATTTGATCCCATTTTTTTTGTCAATATTGTGAAGCAGCTGTAGACGTAAAATGGTGTTTTTTTATGGACCGCAAGGAGGTGGGTTTGAAGTTGCCCCTAAAAACCAATCACTTTAGATGAAATGGCTGCAATTTTCGATTCATCCGCTTCAACTCCTGTAATCTGCATTGAAGCTGTCAGTTTAATGCCCGCTTTTGACTTTAGAATGGATTGAAATCTGGTGGTTGATTGCTTAGTTTCTGGAGATTGCCTGCAATTATATTTGCAATTCCCAGTGGCTCAAAAGTGGTTAAATTGATTAAAAATTGCCATATGTATGGGCAGCTTCATGGTATTTTAAAAGCTTTCACGTGGAATTGAACGGTCCACAGCAATCTGCTGCCCGAGGTTTTTTTTCTTTCCCAGTTTCAAGCAACTAAAGGATTACAATTGCAGTGGAAACTGATTAGTAGCATCCTAAAGACATGTTTTAAATTATTTTTAAGCCTGGTTGTTTGGTTTTCTTAAAACAATCTATAAAAACTGGGGCGGCAAATTGTTTTGGACTGTTACATCTTTTCGTTATTCAAAAGCTCATGATATCAAAATCGCTAGTTAGCGGGTGATGGTCTGCTCCGTGCGTGGCCATGGCAGGCAGCCAGAGCACCCCTAACAAAGACTAACCTTTTGGGCACACCAGACCTTGACCTGTATCTCTCGCTCTTCCTCTTGATGTGGGGGCCAGTGACCAGATCCTCTACCCATCCTCCTTGTTGCGTGGCTGTACCCCCCCACTCCCAGAGGTATCTAGACATTGGCTCAGCTTTTCCAAGGGATCGACAGCCAGGTCATATCTCTGACAATCCTTGTCTCTCCCACCACTCTCTCTCTCTCTACTGTGATATGGAATAACTACACAAAGGCCCGCAGATAGATTAACTTCTTTACTGAGGAACGTAATGCTAAAATATTTCTCTTGCCAAATCACTGTCCTGAGTCTCTTTTGAGGCCAGTGATGCAAAGCTGTGCCCGGCTCAGGGGAACCCCTTTCTGGGAAATAAGGATCAAGTGCAGTCCCTCAGGAGATCATCCTCCACATGGCAACCCTTCCCATGGCCAGGATTCTGCTCCACCAAACTAAGCTCCTCCGGCCATATTCATGGGGATCCTGCCAGGAAGGAAGTGAACTCACCCTTCTTCCTGGAAGGAAGCCTCACTCTTAAGTGGGTCACCTAGTGGGCCCAATCTTAGCCTACCTATATGGCCTGTTGTGTTTGCAGTGGTAAGTTATTCTACCACCACACAGGATCATGGAACAGAGGGGAGATGTAGAACACGGAGTAATATAGTCAATCCATATGTGGATGGTGTGTCAGAAAGGATCAATAATTAACATTACTTCTCTGGGTCCTTCAAGCCTAGCAATACACCAAGAAGCTGTTAAGACCCAACAACCAAACACAAGGCAAGTCAATTGGTATATACAGTGCAGTGTAGTGAGGAATGCAATGGCCTGAGGAGACAAAAAAAAAAAAACTCAACAAATGTCCCAATATAGGAGGGCAAATTCTATGGGTCAGAGTTCTGCAGTCTTCCTGTACCTTAAAGACGGGGATGTTCTTTTAAGAACAGTGAGGTGCACACTTTTAAAAGAAAGGACTACTGGTTCACAAGAGCTGTAAAGGAGGCCATCTAGGTCAAGCTAGTACAACCATCTTTGAACATGTATTTGTAGGGTGGTAATCTTCCACAGAAGCTGTGGCGGGGGAAAAAACTCCCCAGAAAAAAAGAAAACAGGGGGAGAAATCCCTATATACACAATATTTTTAGAAGTGTGGAGATTCGACAAAGACCAAAATCACTATGCATACCTCTGTAGTGCACCCCCTCCGTAGAGCTACTGGTGAATAAGTACTATTCTCCCCGGCCTCGGAACTGCAAAACTGTACAACTTGAGGACACCTCAACTTCCAACTGTTCAGCACAAACTGCTCACTGCACTTTCACAAAGAAATGTCCCACTGGATCTCTAGGCTGACTGTGACCTGTACTCCTTCCAGAGTTTCAAAGCACCACACTATCACACTCTGCAGCACTGGGGTCTTGTACTCACTTAGCCACAGGATTATTGGTTGCCTCCTACCGATATCCACCAGGCTCTTCCCAGTGAGGGAGATGTGGACTTACATCACCTCTGGACAACTTGGGCTCTCTCCCATAACTTCTTCCTGGCTCTCTCCCGTGAGCTTTTTCCTGACCCAGCTGGATCCTTGGACTAGGACTTGTGAAACTTTGGTTATTTCATGCTGGCTTCCTCCCAGAATTCTGCCCCAGGGGGCAGAGCCCCTCAACAAAGGTTTTCCTCCTACAGAACTAGATTAAGAAACACCGCGCCTGCTGCTCGGGCCTCAGACTATTTATGGGCTTTCTCCACCATTTGGGTACACCTCCCTAGGGATTGGCCGGAGTCCCATAAATATCCAGGCTGCAAACTCTGTCCTTCCTCTGTTCCCCAACTATGGTTCAAAAACGCTCTAGAAATAACCAATCCCCTGCTCCTATGATTACAGTGGAGCTACACTAAATTTTCCTAGCAGCATGCTCGAACTAGGAGGGTGCTACATTTCCAAGGATGAGATGATGTATCTTGAACAGGGGTTCAGCAACTTTCACACCTCCCATCCCGTTCTTGGACAATGAAAAGCTGCCTTGGCACATTCCATGGTGATTGCATTACGGTGTTTGTGCTACCTGCGTGGATATAAATGATGGGGTATCTTCCTGACACTTATTGGAAGTTGAGAAGTAGCTTGGAGAAACAACAAAACATCTTCAACAATACAAAACAAGTCCAGCTAAAGGTAACTAACTACTACTAGATATACCATAACCAGGGGCTGACTGGCAACTTTTGACCCAGGGGCAAGTAGAACCCAGAGCCAATGGTGCATTGACTCGGCCCCCCTCCAGTTCACTCTCTTCCCTGCCGCCTCCCGACCCCTATTCAAGGCTGAAGCTCCTCTCCAGGTACTCTCTGCTCACCGGGCAGGTCAGGTTGGACAGCGCCTGCTGTAGTGACCTTGGGTTCCCCCTGGCAGGGGGTGGCCGGGGGCTGCAGGGGGGAGCCAGGACGGCTTGGTCGGGGCTGGATGGGGGAGGAGAGCTTCTGGTGGGGCACGGAGCCAGCCTATGCTTGGACACGGCGTATACCATCTATGCCGGAGGGGCAGCCTGCACTCTGTCCTCTTACTGCACTCAGTAGGACTTTTTACGCCTCTTCACCAGGAACCCTTTAAGCATAGCTGTGGCAGAAGCTTTGCTGCCTTTTTTTGGGGCATCAGAATGGCTCGGGGGGGCAATGGCCCCCCTGCCCCCCAGGCCAAGTCCACCCCTGACCATGACCCAGATAGATGGGTACCTTCACTGACACAGAGAACTGAAATGTAGAATTGTACTCTGAAACCACTTTCATTCAATGGTGGATGTTTGGTTGGTAGAGCTAGCTTTAATTTCCCTTTAACGAGCTACCTTTATTATTACGCAACTAACCCCTTAAACCTATACTATAAAATGTGTAATTAATCCTAAATATTATCACATGAAGGATTTTTATTGAGCTACGAAGACTAAGGAAAAACGTTTAAAATCTGTCTGGTCAGAGAATACAGCAGAGAAACACATACTGTAAATGTGATACTTCCAGCCTACTGAACACCGTGATTGCCTTTCACCAGAATCAAGAGGCAAAAATGCTGTTTCTAGTGGGTTTCATAAAATATCATTTAAAGATAACATTTCCTTTTCCAAGTACAAGCACATTGATGAACTGGAAAGTCTATTTTGCATCACTTGCAGAGTTATGGGAAAACATGGCTGGTGACAAATTGTGTATTGATTATAGATTTTAGATTTTTTTATTCAAGTGGCATATGTTAAAATCAGAAATATTTCATTTTTGGTAGCAATGATGTCTCTGAAAACTGTGCCAGGGATTGATTACTAAACTCTTTTAGGGATTCTTTACATATGTGACTGTTCTTCCAGAGGTTGCTAGGGGTTCCTTGAGCAATGAGCACTTTCTGCTTCTCAGATAAGTTCCCACTAACACTGACCACTTTTACAGACAGTTAAAAAAATAATTGGGTCATGCTGCTGGTTTTGCCAAGTGGAATTAGCTCTGGAACTATGTAGGCACCAGCAAATAGAAGGTCAATTACTAGCAACAGATCAAAGAACACCTAGCAACCCCTGGAGGACCCCTAAGGATTGCATGGAACCTTGTTAGAAACAGCCAATCAAGGTTTTTAAACCAGGGTTCCTTGAGACGTTGCAAGGGGTTCCTTGAGCAGTGACCAATTTCTGCCTCTCAGATACTGTAAGATCCCATTGACACCGTTGATCCTTTTAGCTATCTGTAAGGGGGTAATTCTTCTCAATGACCACTCTTACAGACAGTTAAAAAAAAATAATTGGGTCATGCTGCTGGTTTTGCCAAGTGGCATTGGCCCTGGAACTATTTAGGCACCAGCAAATGGAATTTCAATTAGCCGCAGATCAAAGAGCTCCTAGCAACATCTGGAGGAACCCTAAGGGTTGCATGGAACCTTGTTAGAAACGGCTAGTCTAGACTAAGGTTTTTAAACCAGGGTTCCATGAAACTTTTGGGTTCCCCGAGACGTTGAAAGGGACTCCTTGTGTAATTTCTGCCTCTCAGATAAGTTCCCACTGACACCAATGATCTTTTAAGCTATCTATAACAGGATGATTCTTCCCAATGACCACTCTTACAGACAGTTAAAAAAATGATTGGGTCAAGCTGCTGGTTTTGCCAAGTGGCATTGGCCCTGGAACTATGTAGGCACCAGCAAATGGAAGGGCAATTAGCCGCAGATCAAAGAACACCAAGCAACCTCTGGAGGAACCCTTAAGGGTTGCATGGAACCTTGTTGAGAACGGCCGATCTAGACCAGGATTTTTAAACCAGGGTTCCAATGAGTGTTTACTGACACCATTGATCTTTTTAGCTATCTATAACAGGGTAGTTCTTCTCAATGACCACTCTTACAGACAGTTAAAAAAAATAACTGGTTCATGCTGCTGGTTTTGCCAAGTGGCATTGGCCCTGGAATGATTTAAGCACCAGCAAATGGAATGTCAATTAGCCGCAGATCAAAGAGCACCTAGCAACATCTGGAGGAACCCTAATGCCCCGTACACACGGTCGGATTTTCCGATGGAAAATGTCCGATCGGAGCGTGTTGTCGGAAATTCCGACCATGTGTGGGCTCCATCGGACATTTTCCATCGGATTTTCCGACACACAAAGTTGGACAGCAGGAGATAAAATTTTCCGACAACAAAATCCGTTGTCGGAAATTCCGATCGTGTGTACACAAATCCGACGGACAAAGTGCCACACATGCTCAGAATAAATAAAGAGATGAAAGCTATTGGCCACTGCCCCGTTTATAGTCCCGGCGTACGTGTTTTACGTCACCGCGTTTAGAACGATCGGATTTTCTGACAACTTTGTGTGTATGCAAGACAAGTTTGAGCCAACATCCGACGGAAAAAATCCCAGGATTTTGTTGTCGGAATGTCCGAACAAAGTCCGACCGTGTGTACGGGGCATTAGGGTTGCATGGAACCTTTTTAGGAACGGCCGATCTAGACTAAGGTTTTTAAACCAGGGTTCCATGAAACTTTTGGGTTCCTCGAGACGTTGAAAGGGGCTCCTTGAGTAATTACTGCCTCTCAGATAAGTTTCCACTGACACCAATGATCTTTTTAGCTATCTATAAGAGGGTAAATCTTCCCAATGACCACTCTTACAGACAGTTAAAAAAATTATTGCTGCTGGTTTTGCCAAGTGGCATTGGCCCTGGAACTATGTAGGCACCAGCAAATGGAAGGGCAATTAGCCACAGATCAAAGAACACCAAGCAAACTCTGGAGGAACCCTAAGGCTTGCATAGAACCTTGTTGAGAATGGCCGATTTAGACCAAGGTTTTTTAACCAGGGTTCCAAGGATCTCTTGGGTTCCTTGATACGTTGCAAGGGGCTCCTCGAGCAATTTCTGCCTCTCAGATGAGTGTTTACTGACACTATTGATCTTTTTAGCTATCTATAACAGGGTAATTCTTCACAATGACCACTCTTACAGACAGTTAATTAAAAAAATTTATTGGGTCATGCTGCTGCTTTTGCCAAGTGGCATTGGCACTTGGAGAGTCAATTAGCCGCAGATCAAAGAACACCTAGCAACCTCCAGAGGAACCCTAAGGGTTGCATGGAACCTTGTTGAGAACGGCCGATCTAGACCAGGATTTTTAAACCAGGGTTCCATGGAACTCTTGGGTTCCTCGGGACGTTGCAAGGGGCTCCTTGAGCAATGAGCAATTTCTGCCTCTCAGATAAGTGTCTACTGACAACGTTGATCTTTTTAGCTATCTATTACAGGATAATACTTCCCAATGACCACAAATGTAAGGAGCATTCTTCCCACTGACCATCACACTAATCTATCATGAGTTGTAAATATAGTATTTTTTTAGCAGACATTCCCTGAGACCAGAAAGTTCATTTATGGGTTCCTCTGTGTTGAAAAGGCTGCTATAGATAGTAAGGTAGTGCCAGCCCTGCGTAGCCAGTGTGGGGCACCTTAGGGAAGCAGGGCTCAGATATAAATAGACTTGGTGGGAGCCCGTCAGGCGACAGTCATCATACAAAACGTTGCAGAAGAGGCAGGCTAACCAAGGATTTGGTCAGTTAGGCTCTCCATGTTTGAGCTTGAGGAAAATACCAGACTAAGCCCTAGGGTTGTTGGCTCAAATCCCAACCATGGCACCACCTGCCTGGAGTTTGCATGTTCTCCCTGTGCCTGCATGGGTTTCCTCCGGGTACTGTGGTTTCCTCCCACACTCCACAGACATGCTGGAAGGTTAATTGGCTCCTGTCTAAAATGTCTCTAATATGTATGAATGTAAATTAGGGACCTTAGATTGTAAGCTCCTTGAGGGCAGGGACTGATGTGAATGTATAATATGTAAACGTTGAGTAATTTGATGGCACTATATAAGTACCTGTAATAAATAAATAAATAATCAGGACTACTCGCAATTCCTTTTGTATTAAAGGACTCATGCAACCCCCCCAACCCTCCTTGACTTGGCTCCCTATGTCTTCATTGATGTTCTACCTGGTTTGTAACCTTAAGGAACGTTCCCTCACCATCGGGGTGATGGACAAGGATTCATATATTTAATAACTATGTTCTGTAATTAGCTAAAAGGCTTTCGTTGTCTGAACTCTTCCTTCTAATAATCTCAGTATGGGGAAGTCTTCTGGGAACTGACTTGGTGAGGCTGCTATTGGGGTCCAACAGATAGATATGGGATGGACTATTGAGGGTGCTGGACTTTCTAGGGTGAGATCAGGTATTGGTAGGTTCCAAAAGGAAAGATTCCATGTCCAAAGCACTCTAGTAGTCCAGCCTTTGTCCGGAAGGAATAGGTTACAAAGCAACCCATGGCCGGGACAAGGGGTGGGCAGGTGGGACGGCTGCCCTGGGCGCTATGGTTTATTTCAGGGATTTGGGTGCCCTGACCCTAACCCTAAGGGAAGGAGGGGGCGCAGTCTGGCATCTTTGCCCTGGATGGTCTTGTCCCAACACTGCGCCCAACCACATGGTTTGTTGGACATGAGGAGGACATGCAGCCCAGCACACGGCTCCTGTAACATTACGCTACCAGTGGAAGCCAGCCAATGGGCTGCAGAGGTTGTCCTGGAGGGAGGAACTTACTGAGCCTGTGTTTAAGTGACTTTTGGTAACTCTAGGCCTTTGATCAAATACAACATCAATTATCACTCACAGAGTCAACCTCCTTGGTTCGGTCCAGCACTTAGGAAGTACCCTGCAGCCGGTGATGTGGTGTCCTCTATCCTGGGCACAAGAGGGGGGGGGGGCAGATCTTCCACTTGGTACAGGGACTGCAGGGGCTCTACAGGGACTGCAGGGGGCTAATATTAGGTTAAAAAAATCCAGGTACCCACACTGCTCCCATTTTAAAAATACATTCAATGGTGTATTTATGAATACATAATTGCACCAATTGACATCTTTTGTATCTGCCTGAAGTTCAGTTTTGAACAGATACTCAAAAAAAAGTCATAATAAAGGATTTTTGAAGGTTTAGCTACTTTTCCCTCGTCTAATAGAAAGCCAGTAAGCAGAAATCTCATGATACATTATTTATCGATATCCCCGTCTATTGAACTGTTGAACACACATGGTTGCATATTTGTGTCCCTGTGGATTATGGATGGGCTCTGATGTGGGGAAATGGATTTTGGACATTGATTTTCTCCGGTGGAGGTGGCGCTCAGTTTTGTGTTCCGTTGTTTGTCAATAAAGAGATGCGCACATGTTCAGCTGGAAGGGAAAGTGGGGACGGAGAAGGCATTAGACATGAGCACTGCTGAAAAATTCATTTGATTTAATTTTCGTTTCATTGGGGGGTGGGGGGTCCGTTTTTCGGGTCGTTCGTTATGATTCGTAAATTTGAAAATTCGTAAATTCGTGAATTAGAAAAATTAGTAGATTTGAAAATTCGAAAATGAAAAAAATTTGTGAATTCAAAAATTTGTAAATTCGAAGATTAGGAAATTCGAAAATTCAGAAATTCGAAAATCCCAAAATTGAAAAATGAGAAAATAAGAAAGAAAATCAGAAAATGTATTTATGTTCGTTATGATTCCTAAATTTGAAAATTCGTAAATTCGTAAATTAGAAAAATTACTAGGTTTGAAAATTCGAAAATTAAAAAAAATTGGGAATTTGAAAATTCAGAAATTCGAAAATCCCAACATTTAAAAATGAGAAAATAAGAAAGAAAATCAGAAAATTAGAAAGAACGAAAATCCTAAAATCCGAAAACTCTAAATAATAGCTAACTAATAATAATAACTAACTATTAAATTATAGGTATTGGAATTTCCTTTCAAATTTGGCTATTAGTGGACGTAACGAATACAAATGTATCTGAATTACGAATAAATGTTACGAATTATCAGAAATAACGAATGCTGCATCTAAACAAATGGAACAAATTAATAATAAATAATAATAATAATAATAAAATATTTTTATTATTATTGTTATTTATTATTATTAATTTGTTACATTCCATTTGTTTAGATACGTTATTTTGGATAATTCATAACTTCAGATACATTTGTAATTGTTACGTTCACTAACAGCCAAATTTGAAGGGAAATCCCAATACCTATAATTTAATAGCCAGTAATAGTTAAGTTATTAGGAGGTTTTTCCCAAATACATCTCCTATTTGGTAATTATGTGATATATCCATACTTCTTATACAATGATTTATGTACTATTTATTTAAAACTTGATATGCTAAATGCAATTTCTTTGCAGCAAACTAATCCTCTGAAGAAGACCCCAATTGAATGGGTCGAAACGCGCCAGTCATTTTTTTTTTATACAACAGACATCGTGTCATGTAATGTTGTGTATAATTTAGTGTTTGCACTATTTGTATTTGGAATGTTTTTATTCTCCTACCAAAGCTCATATTTTAACGGCCATGGGAATTTTGCATGCTAATTTTTCAATAAAGAATTCATTTTTCTAAATCTATTTACTCTTTATAACAATTTACCTCGCTGCTTAAAAACCCCTCTGGGGGAACTTTCCCACATTGAAGTCATTATTAGTTAGTTATTATTTCAGATTTTTGATTTTTCAGGTTTTCGAATTTTGGGGTTTTCGTTCTTTTGAATCTTCGTTCTTATTTTCGGATTCCGAAATTCCGAATTTTCAAATTTACAAATTTACGAATTTCACCCTGGCTGGGCATGGAGACAAGTGAGGTGAAGATGGCCCCCCCACCCGTCCCCATATCATTGCAGGGCGGAAGCAACGTCAAAATGTCACTTCCGCCCACAGCTCTTAAGGGGCCATTTTTTTAAATTATTTTTTTGAATGCTAATTTTTTTTTTCTTTGCATTTTAGTGTAAATATGAGATCGGAGGTCTTTTTGACCCCCCCCCAGATCTCACATTAAAGAGGTCCTGTCATGCTTTTTTTCTATTACAAGAGATGTTTACATTTCTTGTAATAGGAATAAAAGTGACACAATTTTTTATTTTTTGTTTAAAAAGAACAGTGTAAAAATAAAAAAATAAAAGGTAAAATAAATAAGAAAAAAAAATAAAATTTTTAAACGCGCCCCGTCCTGCCGAGCTCACGTGCAGAACCGAACGCATACGTGAGTAGCGCCCGCATATGAAAACGGTGTTTAAACCACACATGTGAGGTATGGCCTCGATCGGTAGAGCGAGAGCAATAATTCTAGCCCTAGACCTCCTCTGTAACTCAAAACCTGTATAATTTTTTAAATGTCGCCTATGGAGATTTTTAAGGGTAAAAGTTTGTCGCCATTCCGCGAGCGGGGCGCAATTTTGAAGCGTGACATGTTGGGTATCAATTTACTCGGCGTAACATTATCTTTCACAATGTAAAAAAAAAAATTGGGCTTACTTTACTGTTGTCTTATTTTTTTATTCAATAAAGTGTATTTTTTCCAAAAAAAGTGTGCTTGTAAGACCGCACAAATACGGTGTGACAGAAAGTATTGTCACTTGTTTTTTGCTCAAACAGCATCTCTCCACCTCTAATGGCAGAGACATGTGCACAACGGAAAAATGTGTGTGTGTGTGGGGGGGGGGTTTCGTTTAGTTTTTTAGTTTTTTTTCGTTTAGTTTCCAAAGAAGAAACTGAAAAACAGCGTGGGGACAAAATGTAAAAATAAAAACGGCGTGGGGTCCTCCCCAGAATCCATACCAGACCCTTAACTGAGCATGCAGCTTGGCAGACCAGGAAAGGGGGGGCGAGCGAGTGCTTCCCCCTTCCTGAACCATACAGGGCCACATGTCCTCCACATGGGTGGGTGATTTGGGGTAGGGATGGATTTTGGGAGCGGACCCCACGCCATTTTTTTTTTTTTTTTACACGGGGACAAGGTGTTTTGGGGTGAGAGGGCACCTTCTCCCCATACCAAAACATAAAAAAAAAATGGCGTGGGGTCTGCTCCCAAAATCCATCCCTACCCCAAAGCACCCACCCATGTGGAGGACATGTGACCCGGTATGGTTCAGGAAGGGGGAAGCACTCGCTCACCCCCCCCTTTCCTGGTCTGCCGGGCTGCATGCTCAGTTAAGGGTCTGGTATGGATTTGGGGGGACCCCACGCTGTTTTTTTTTACATTTTGGTCCCACATTGTTTTTCAATTTCTTCTTCGGAAACAAAGCGAAAAAAATGAAAAAACTAAACGAACCCCCCCCCCCACACACTTTTTTCCGCTGTGCACATGTCTCTGTCGTTAGAGGTGGAGAGCTGCTGTTTGAGAAAAAAACAAGTGACAAAACGTTCGTAAAATATGTTTTCAGGCTTTTCTATTGAAGTCTTTTGAGCCAAAAATGCCTGAAACCTGCCAAAAAGAAGCTCATGTACTTTTTTGAGCTTCAGGCTTTTTGCTTCAGGCGACAGAATGCTCAGATGTGAACAGGGGCCATCGAAATGAATGGGATTTTACTTGTTGGGCGTTTTAGAGCAGGGGTCCTCAAACTACGGCCCGCCAGGGTGCAACTTTAACATGGCAGCACTCCCCCCTCCCCTCTGCTACCTTAATCACACAAGGCGAGAAACATGACAGATCCGGACTGATTGTGGGGGATCTTTAATCGGGGATCTGTGATGGGGGCTTTGTGACGGAGAGAAGTATATGATGGGGGGATCTGTTATGGGGGGCATCTGTTGTAGGGGGGCTTTGTAATGTGGAGGGCTTTGTGATGGGGGAAGTCTGTGATGGGGGGATCTGTGTAGGGGGGATCTGTGATGGGGGCTCTGTGATGGAGGGAGTCTGTGATGGGGGGATCTGTGAAGGAGAGGAGTCTGTGATGGGGGATCTGTGATGGGGGGATCTGTGATGGGGGCTTTGTGATGGGGGCTTTGTGATGGGGGATCTGTTATGAGGGGCTTTCTGATGGGGGATCTGTTATGGGGGATCTGTGATGGGGGGCTTTGTGATGGGGGATGTGTTATGGGGGGCTTTGTGATGGAGGGATGTGTTATGGGGGGGCTTTGTGATGGGGGAAATCTGTGATGGGGGGAATCTATGAGGGGGGATCTATGATGGGGGATCTGTTATGGGGGGCTTTGTGATGGGGGATCTGTTATGGAGGGCTTTTTGATGGAGGAAATCTGTGATGGAGGGCTCTGTGATGGGGGGAGTCTATGATGGGGGGCTTTGTGATTGGGAGGGAGGGGGATCTGTGATGGAGAGGAGTCTATGATGGCGGGATCTGTAATGGGGGGCTTTGTGATGGGGGAGTCTGTGATGCGGGCTTTGTGATGGGGGATCTGTTATGGGGGATCTGTGATGGGGGCTTTGTGATTGGGGGGAGGGGGATCTGTGATGGAGGGCTTTGTGATGGAGGGAGTCTATAATGGGGGGATCTGTGATGGGGGGCTTTGTGATGGAGGGAGTCTGTTATGGGGATCTGTGATGGGGCTTTGTGATGGAGAGAGGTATATGATGGGGGGATCTGTTATGGGGGGCATCTGTTGAAGGGGGGCTTATTGATGTGGGGGGCTTTGTGATGGGGGAAGTCTGTGATGGGGGCTCTGTGAAGGAGAGGAGTCTGTGATGGGGATCTGTGATGGGGGCTTTGTGATGGGGGGATCTGTAATGGGGGCTTTATGATGGGGGATGTGTTATAGGGGATCTGTGATGGGGGGCTTTGTGATGGGGGGATCTGTGATTGGGGCTTTGTGATGGGGGTCTTTTATGAGGGGGCTTTGTGATGGGGGATCTGTTATGAAGGGCTTTCTGATGGGGGATCTGTTATGGCGGATCTGTGATGGGAGGCTTTGTGATGGGGGATGTGTTATGGGGGACTTTGTGATGGGGGATGTGTTATTGGGGACTTTGTGATGGGGGATGTGTTATGGGGGGGCTTTGTGATGGGGGGAATCTATGAGGGGGGATCTATGATGGGGGATCTGTTATGGGGGGCTTACAGATCGGCGATCTGTTATAGAGGGCTTTTTGATGGGAGAAATCTGTGATGGAGGGCTCTGTGATTGGGGAGTCTATGATGGGGGATCTGTGATGGGGTGCTTTATGATTGGGAGGGAGGGGGATCTGTGATGGAGGGAGTCTATGATGGGGGGATCTGTGATGGGGGGCTTTATGATTGGGAGGGAGGGGGATCTGTGATGGAGGGAGTCTATGATGGGGGGATCTGTGATGGGGATCTGTGATGGGACTTTGTGATGGGGGAGTCTGTGATAGGGGCTTTGTGATGGGGATCTGTTATGGGGGATCTGTGATGGGGGCTTTGTGATTGGGGGGAGGGGGATCTGTGATGGGGGGCTCTGTGATGGAGGGAGTCTATGATGGGGGGATCTGTGATGGGGGGCTTTGTGATGGTGGGAGTCTGTGATGGGGCTTTGTGATGGGGGAGTCTGTGATGGGGGCTTTGTGATGGGGGCTTTGTGATTGGGGATCTATTATAGGGGATCTGTGATGGGGGGATCTGTGATGGGGGCTTTGTAATATGGGTCTGTTATGGGGGCTTTGTGATGGGGATCTGTTATGAGGGGCTTTCTGATGGGGGGATCTGTTATGGGGATCTGTAATGGGGGGCTTTGTGATGGGGATGTGTTATGGGGGCTTTGAGATGGGGGGAAGCTATGAGGGGGGATCTGTTATGGGGGGCTTTGTGATGGGGGGATCTGTTATGGAGGGCTTTTTGATGGGGAAATCTGTGATGGAGATGAGTCTGTGATGGGGGCTTTGTGATTGGGGGGAGGGGGATCTGTGATGGGGGAGTCTATGATGGGGGATCTGTGATGGGGGCTTTGTGATTGGGGGGAGGGGGATCTGTGATGGGGGACTATTTGATGGAGGGAGTCTGTGATGGGGGGATCTGTGATGGGGCTTTGTGATGGGGGGATCTGTGATGGGGGCTCTGTGATGGAGATAGGTATATGATGGGGGATCTGTTATGGGGGGCATCTGTTATAGGGGGGCTTTGTGATGTGGGGGGCTTTGTGATGGGGGAATTCTGTGATGGGGGCTTTGTGATGGGGGAGTCTGTGATGGGGGATCTGTGATGGAGAGAAGTCTGTGATGGGGGATCTGTGATAGGGGGCTTTGTGATGGGGGGATCTGTGATGGGGGGATCTGTGATGGGGGATCTGTTATGGGGAATCTGTGAGGGGGGCTTTGTGATGGGGGATGTTATGAGGGGCTTTCTGATGGGGGATCTGTTATGGGGATCTGTGATGGAGGGGGTGTCATGGGGGCTTTGTGATGGGGGAATCTATGAGGGGGGATCTATGATGGGGGATCTGTTATGGGGGCTTTGTGATGGGGGGATCTGTTATGGAGGGCTTTGTGATGGGGATTTGTGATGGGGGCTTTGTGATGGGGGATCTGTTATAGGGGATCTGTGAAGGGGGGCTTTGTTATGGGGGGATCTGTGATGGGGCTTTGGGATGGGGGGTCTGTTATGGGGGGCTTTGTGATGGGGGATCTGTTATGAGGGGCTTTCTGATGGGGGGATCTGTTATGGGGGATGTGTTATGGGGGGCTTTGTGATGGGGGATGTGTTATGGGGGGCTTTGTGATGGGAAAATCTATGAGGAGGGATCTATGATGGGGGATCTGTTATGGGGGGCTTTGTGGTGGGGGATCTGTTATGGAGGGCTTTTTGATGGGGGAAATCTGTGATGGAGGGCTCTGTGATGGAGAGGAGTCTGTGATGGGGGCTTTGTGATTGGGGGGAGGGGGATCTGTGATGGAGGGCTCTGTGATGGAGGGAGTCTATGATGGGGGATCTGTGATGGGGGGCTTTGTGATGGAGAGAGGTATATGATAGAGGGATCTGTTATGGGGGGCATCTGTTATAGGGGGCTTTGTATTGTGGGTGGCTTTGTGATTGGGAGGGAGGGGGATCTGTGATGGAGGGCTCTGTGATGGAGGGAGTCTATGATGGGGGATCTGTGATGGGGGGCTTTGTGATGGAGGGAGTCTATGATGGGGGGATCTGTGATGGGGGGCTTTGTGATGGTGGGAGTCTGTGATGGGGATCTGTGATGGAGGGCTCTGTGATGGAGGGAGTCTATGATGGGGGGATCTGTGATGGGGGGCTTTGTGATGGTGGGAGTCTGTGATGGGGATCTGTGATGGAGGGCTCTGTGATGGAGGGAGTCTATGATGGGGGATCTGTGATGGGGGGCTTTCTGATGGGGGGATCTGTGATGGGGGATCTGTTATGGGGGATCTGTGAGGGGGGCTTTGTGATGGGGGATGTTATGAGGGGCTTTCTGATGGGGGATCTGTTATGGGGATCTGTGATGGGGGGTGTGTTATGGGGAGCTTTGTGATGAGGGAATCTATACGGGGGGATCTATGATGGGGGATCTGTTATGGGGGCTTTGTGATGGGGGGATCTGTTATGGAGGGCTTTTTGATGGGGGAAATCTGTGATGGAGAGGAGTCTGTGATGGGGGCTTTGTGATTGGGGGAGGGGGATCTGTGATGGAGGGCTCTGTGATGGAGGGAGTCTATGATGGGGGGATCTATGATGGGGGCTTTGTGATGGGGGAGTCTGTGATGGGGGATCTGTGATGAGGGGCTTTGTGATGGAGGGAGTCTGTGATGGGGGATCTGTGATGGAGAGGAGTCTGTGATGGGGGATCTGTGATGGAGAGGAGTCTGTGATGGGGGGATCTGTGATGGAGAGGAGTCTGTGATGGGGGATCTGTAATGGGGGATCTGTGATGGGGGCTTTGTGATGGGGGCTTTTTTATGGGGGGATCTGTGATGGGGGCTTTGTGATGGGGATCTGTTATGGGGGCTTTCTGATGGGGGATCTGTTATGAGGATCTGTGATGGGGGGGCTTTGTGATGGGGGATGTGTTATGGGGGGCTTTGTGATGGGGGATGTGTTATGGGGGCTTTGTGATGGGGGATGTGGTATGGGGGCTTTGTGATGGGGATCTATGATGGGGGGATCTGTTATGGGGGGCTTTGTGATGGGGGGGATCTGTGATGGAGGGCTCTGTGATGGAGAGGAGTCTGTGATGGGGGCTTTGTGATTCGGGGGATCTGTGATGGAGGGCTCTGTGATGGGGGGAGTCTATGATGGGGTTATCTGTGATGGGGGGCTATGTGATGGGGGGAGTCTGTGATGGGAGATCTGTGATGGGGGGCTTCATGATGGAGGGAGTCTGTGGTGGGGGATCTGTGATGGGGGGCTTTGTGATGGAGAGAAGTCTATGATGGGGGGATCTGTTATGGGGGGGCTTTGTGATGGGGGAAGTCTGTGATGGGGGATCTGTGATGGAGGGCTCTGTGATGGGGGGAGTCTATGATGGGGTTATCTGTGATGGGGGGCTTTGTGATAGAGGGAGTCTGTGATGGGGGACCTGTGATGGAGAGGATTCTGTGATGGAGCTTTGTGATTGGGGGCTCTGTGATGGAGAGGAGTCTGTGATGGGGGCTTTGTGATTGGGGGATCTGTGATGGAGGGTTCTGTGATGGGGGGAGTCTATGATGGGGTTATCTGTGATGGGGGGCTATGTGATGGGGGGAGTCTGTGATGGGGGATCTGTGATGGGGGGCTTTGTGATGGGGGGCTTTGTGATGGGGGGCTTCATGATGGAGGGAGTCTGTGATGAGGGATCTGTGATGGGGGGCTTTGTGATGGAGAGAAGTCTATGATGGGGGGATCTATTATGGGGGGCTTTGTGATGGGGGGAGTCTATGATGGGGGATCTGTGATGGGGGATCTGTGATGGAGGGCTCTGTGATGGGGGGAGTCTATGATAGGGTTATCTGTGATGGGGGGCTTTGTGATGGAGGGAGTCTGTGATGGGGGATCTGTGATGGGGGCTTTGTGATGGGGGATCTGTTATGAGGATCTGTGATGGGGGGCTTTGTGATGGGGGATGTGTTATGGGGGGCTTTGCGATGGGGATCTATGATGGGGGGATCTGTTATGGGGGGCTTTGTGATGGGGGGGATCTGTGATGGAGGGCTCTGTGATGGAGAGGAGTCTGTGATGGGGGCTTTGTGATTCGGGGGCTTTGTGATGGAGGGTTCTGTGATGGGGGAGTCTGTGATGGGGTGATCTGTGATGGGGGGCTATGCGATGGAGGGAGTCTGTGATGGCGGATCTGTGATGGGGGGCTTTGTGATGGAGGGAGTCTATGATGGGGACATCTGTTATGGGGGGGGCTTTGTGATGGGGGAAGTCTGTGATGGGGGATCTGTGATGGGGGATCTGTGATGGGGGCTTTGTGATGGGGGATCTGTTATAGGGGCTTTCTGATGGGGGATCTGTTATGAGGAACTGTGATGGGGGGCTTTGTGATGGGGGATGTGTTATGGGGGGCTTTGTGATGGGGGATGTGTTATGGGGGCTTTGTGATGGGGGGTGTGTTATGGGGGCTTTGTGATGAGGGATCTATGATGGGGGGATGTGTTATGGGGGGCTTTGTGATGGGGGATCTGTTATGGAGGGCTTTTTGATGGGGGGAATCTGTGATGGAGGGCTCTGTGATGGAGAGGAGTCTGTGATGGGGGCTTTGTGATTGGGGGGATATGTGATGGAGGGCTCTGTGATGGGGGCTTTGTGATGGAGGGAGTCTGTGATGGGGGATCTGTGATGGAGAGGATTCTGTGATGGGGGCTTTGTGATTGGGGGCTCTGTGATGGAGAGGAGTCTGTGATGGGGGCTTTGTGATTGGGGGATCTGTGATGGAGGACTCTGTGATGAGGGGAGTCTATGATGGGGTTATCTGTGATGAGGGGCTATGTGATGGGGGGAGTCTGTGATGGGGGATCTGTGATGGGGGGCTTTGTGATGGGGGGCTTTGTGATGGGGGGCTTCATGATGGAGGGAGTCTGTGATGGGGGATCTGTGACGGGGGGCTTTGTGATGGAGAGAAGTCTATGATGGGGGATTTGTTATGGGGGGGCTTTGTGATGGGGGATCTGTGATGGGGGGCTTTGTGATGGGGGATCTGTGATGGAGAGAAGTCTATGATGGGGGATCTGTTATAGGGGGGCATTGTGATGTGGGGGGCTTTGTGATGGGGGGATCTGTGTAGGAGGGATCTGTGATGGAGGGATCTAGGAGTCTGTGATGGGGAAGGGAGGTTTCTCTGATGAGGGGATTCTGTGAAATACTAATAAGTTTATGTTCATTGAAATTGTTCTTTATTATAAATATTGTATTGTTTTTTCCTGTGTTTTTTTTTTTTGCGCTACAAATAAAGTGTGTGCATAGGAATTTGTTCATACTTTTTTCAAACTATAGTCCGCCCCCCCAACAGTCTAAGGGGACGTGAACTGGCACCCTGTTTAAAAAGTTTGAGGACCCCTGTTTTAGAGCTTCAGAGCTGAGCATTTTACAAGCTGAAAATCGCTCAGGTGAGAATGGGGCCTTAGCCTACGAAGGATCGGGGGGGAGGGGGCGAGCCCCTATACTTCTTATGATAACAAATATGGTAATATGCAATGTCTAGTATATATTGCGCTTGATTCATCTTTGATTGTTTGTATGATAAGGAAGAAGTTGAAGTCGCAGCTCCAATGGACTGGTGTACTTTTGTGATGTATGAACACTATACATATTATAATATATATATATATATATATATATATATATATATATATATATTTTATTATATTTATATATATATATATATATATGTATATATATGATTATAGAGCAGTGGTTTCCAGCCCTGTCCTCAAGTACTCCCAAAAGGTCATGTTTTGTGAATTTCTCCAAAAGACCAAGCCATTGACTCTGATTTAAAGCACCTGTGCAAGATAAAGGAAATCCTGCAAACATGGCCTGTTGGGGGTACTTGAGGACAGACTGAGAACCACTAATGTGTGGGATAGTCCCTCTGATCCTTTGTAGGTTTTGTTGTTTATTTTTCTATTTTGCTATTTTTTGTTACATTGTAGTATTATGTGCTAATGTTGCTACATTCATAAACAATGAGTTCTCAATAGTAGTTATAATGTATCAGTCTATGAGTAGTCAGTGGGCCATCCATCCAAAAAAGTTTGGTGGTAATTAGTGGGATCATTTGGGGATTGATTGAAGGGATACACCTGGGTAGGTTTCGCTCTGTGTGGGGAGATAAATTGGAGGAACAAAGTTACACGTGCAGCTTGATGAAGAACTCGGTTCTGTTCAGAAGTGTGCAGTCTCTCTTTTTGCTTTCTCTCTTTCTCTTTTATGCATAAAGATTTGAAACAAAATGAAATATTGCAAAGACTGAGATTGCGTCTCCAATTTTTTGATACATGTCTGGTGGAGATTGTGGTGATGGAGATTCACATATGAGAAGGACATTGGCTACACCCTGGTTTCTCTCTCCCTCTCTATTGCCAAAAGTATTGGGACGCCTGCCTTTACACACACATGAACTTAAATGGCATCCCAGTCTTAGTCCGTAGGGTCCAATATTGAGTTGGCCCACCCTTTGCAGCTATAACAGCTTCAACTCTTCTGGGAAGGCTGTCCACAAGGTTTAGGGGGGTGTCTATGGGAATGTTTGACCATTCTTCCAGAAGCCCATATGTGAGGTCAGGCAGTGATGTTGGATGAGAAGGCCTGGCTCGCAGTCTCCGCTCTAATTCATCCCAATGGTGTTCTATCGGGTTGAGGTCAGGACTCTGTGTAGGCCAGTCAAGTTCCTCCACCCCAAACTCGCTCATCCATGTCTTTATGGACCTTGCTTTGTGCACTGGTGCGCAGTCATGTTGGAACAGGAAGGGGCCGTTCCCATAAAGTTGGGAGCATAAAATTGTCCAACATGTCTTGGTATGCTGACGCCTGATGAGTTCCCTTCACTGGAACTAAGGGGCAAGCCCCCACCCAAAACTCGCTCATCCATGTCTTTATGGACCTTGCTTTGTGCACTGGTCCAAAATCATTTGGTGGAGGGACTATGGTGTGAGGGTTGTAAAATAAATATATACACATATATAATATAAATACACAATAAATATATATATATATATATAGTGTATTTATTTTAATTAAGCCAGTTTAAGTACCTGATTTTTTTTTTTACTTGGTATAAAAATAGATAAATAAATAAATATATATATATTTATTCATCTATTTTTATACCAAGTAAAAATAAAATCAGGTACTTGAACTGGCTTAAATAATAAATAAATAAATACACAAAATATATATATATATATATATATATGTGTGTGCGTATTTATACATATGTATATATTTATTTATTAATTTATTTTAATTAAGCCAGTTTAAGTGCCTGATATAAACTGTAAATAAAGATTTAAGTCTCCGGGGATCGGCTTTAACGATGTTGGGTATTAATGATTGAAGTGTTTACATAATGTATGTCTTTTATATCTGCCTGGAGTTCAGCTTTAAGGTTTTTCAGGGAGATCGGTGTTTTATGTATCCTTTAATCATTATTTTAGTGATTTATTTGCTTTAGGAAACGCTCTGAGATACATCCAACCCAGCAAAGACGTCATTGTGTCATTGCGTTGGTGATCGTCATCCAATTAATCCATTGGACCGCCTATAGCCGACTTCTATTAGAATTCCGTATTATAGGAGCGAATCGTCCTCCTGTATCGGAATAATAAATATCCTTTGTGGACGTTTCGAGTTTCTTTTTTAGAAAGCGGCGGTGATCGGCGGTACTGCGTACAAATCTCCAGCACAGGCAGCACTACGTGTATCTCCCACAGCTCTGCAGCAAACACATCGAGCTGCATCTGTTCAATGTGCCAAGGACATCCCGAGGTCATAGATTCTGAGATAAGGCTGGAAGGAGAGGAGAGGCTTCACAATCTGTATGGAGCACATCTTATCCTCGGCACAGGTTCATTGCAGCAACCATAAATATCATCATTCCTTGCAGATTTATTTTCTAAAGCAGTGGTCTGCAAACTGTGGATCTTTACTTGCCTTTATCCGGCCCTTGGGGCACTATTCCTCCCACTGATACCAATGATGGGGCACTATTCCTCCTACAGATACCAATGATGGGACACTATTCCTCCCACTGATACCAATGATGGGACACTATTCCTCCCAGTGATACCAATGATGGGACACTATTCCTCCCACTGATACCAATGATGGAGCACTATTCCTCCCATTGATACCAATGATGGGACACTATTCCTCCCATTGATACCAATGATGGGACACTATTCCTCCCATTGATACCAATGATGGGACACTATTCCTCCCATTGATACCAATGATGGGGCACTATTCCTCCCACTGATACCAATGATGGGGCACTATTTCTCCCACCGATACCAATGATGCAGCACTATTCCTCCCACTGATACCAATGATGGTACACTATTCCTCCCATTGATACCAATGATGGGGCACTATTCCTCCCATTGATACCAATGATGGGGCACTATTCCTTCCACTGACACCAATGATGGGACACTATTCCGCCCACTGACACCAATGATGGGACACTATTCCTTCCACTGATACCAATGATGGGGCACTATTCCTCCCACTGACACCAATGATGGGGCACTATTCCTCCCATTGACACTAATGATGAAGCACTATTCTTCCCACTGACACCAATTATGGGGCTCTATTCCCCCCATTAACACCATTGTTGGGGGCAAAATTCCTACCATTGACACCATTGTTGGAGCACTATTCCTCCTTCCACTGACCCCTTTTTTACCCTCCACTGACCCCCAAGCCCGAGGTATTGTTTACTCCCTCTGATGCTGGGACATTTTCTACTACTACTGGACCCAGTCCAGCCCCTCTAAAGTCTGAAGGACAGAAAACGAGCCCTTTGTTTGGAAAGTGTGGAGAAGGCATCTCTAAAGCCCAGGGATAGGTAGAGTATGTTGCAGTACTGGGTCTGCTGATTAGAGCAATCATTCTTTAATGGGGAGGAGCAAATTGATATGCCGAGTTGGAGACTTGACGGAAACCAGTAGATTGGCTTCTGCCATTTTTTTTTTTTTGCACCCTGGTAACATCCCTTAGGCTCTTCTATGGCTTTGCCCTTCATGTCTTCCCACATTTTCCCTCAGCTAGTCCAAAAACATTGCCAAACGCAATGGGTGCTTGGCAATGGGTGCTTGGCAATGGGTGCTTGGCAATGGATGCTTGGCAATGGGAGCTTGGCAATGGGTGCTTGGCAATGGGAGCTTGGCAATGGGAGCTTGGCAATGGGAGCTTGGCAATGGGAGCTTGGCAATGGGAGCTTGGCAATGGGTGCTTGGCAATGGGTGCTTGGCAATGGGTGCTTGGCAATGGATGCTTGGCAATGGGTGCTTGGTAATGGGAGCTTGGCAATGGATGCTTGGCAATGGGTGCTTGGCGATGGGTGCTTGGCAATGGTGGGTGCTTCCGGTGTACAGTCGGGTCTGCACAGATCTCACAGCTATCTATTACAGCCGTGCCCTGTGAAAAGTTGTCTGGTGCTTGGATTGCCATTCATGTAGCATGGCACCCTAATGGTGGGCAGTACAACGGATCTGTGGTGAGTTCATGCATCTCGTGTATGGCTTGGGTCCATAGTTTGAATAGGACACTATTTGCATAGAGCTTGTATCAGGGGTGTTTGCTAGACCTTGGCACCCAGGGCATGTGCCCTAGGTCTCCTTTGAGATATGGAGATGATACATTGCAAGTTGGGTTGGCTGCTCTGTGCCTATTGGAATACTTATTGACATCAACGGAAGGGATTCAAGGCAAAGCTCCTCTCTAGTTCTTCACTCTTTATTAATTCATCCCTTTATGATACAATACAATGGAGTTAAAATATATATATTGTCATATTTCACAGCCTCCGATGTACAATCTGTGCTCTAAATATACCAAAATACAATTTTTCTATTTTTTTTTTTATTTTATTTTTTCTAGCAGCAAACAGCATACATATTATAAACTTATAAAGGATAAACACTGCAAACTGGATAAATCAAATGTTATTAAAAAAAAAAAATCAGCAATAATCCACCACTACAATAAAATATCTATATCTTGCATGCCGCAGTTATGACACTCGGTTGGATACGTCATTCGACATAAAACATCACAAGAGCTCTGCAGTAAGTAATAAACAATCTATAAAATGTTACACTTTATACATACAACTAATCACCGAAAGATACAAAGTCCATATGCAAAATAGAGCTCATATCCTTGCATCAAAAACATTTTTCATAGTTCAAGTTTTTAAGGGCACAGTCAAACTTTTGCAGAAAAAAAAAAATGAAATAAAAATAATAATAAATAAAATATATATATATACAGTATCTCACAAAAGTGAGTACACCCCTCACATTTTTGTAAATCTTTTCTTCTCTCTTTTCATGTGACAACACTGAAGAAATGACACTTGTCTACAATGTAAAGTAGTGAGTGTACAGCTTGTATAACAGTGTAAATTTGCTGTCCCCTCAAAATAACTCAACACACAGCCATTAATGTCTAAACCGCTG
This sequence comes from Lithobates clamitans, assembly GCA_037952925.1. Taxonomy (NCBI): domain Eukaryota; kingdom Metazoa; phylum Chordata; class Amphibia; order Anura; family Ranidae; genus Lithobates; species Lithobates clamitans. Next base: position 485,849 of record JBBGZY010001580.1, on the reverse strand, counting down.
GCAACAAAAGTCAGTACACCCCTAAGTGAAAATCTCCAAATTGGGCCCCAATGTGTCAATATTTTGTGTGGCCGCCATTATTTTCCAGCACTGCCTTAACCCTCTTGGGCATGGAGGTCACCAGAGCTTCACAGGTTGTCACTGGAGTCCTCTTCCCCTCCTCCATGATGACATCACGGAGCTGGTGGATGTTAGAGACCTTGCGCTCCTCCACCTTCCGTTTGAGGATGCCCCACAGATGATCAATAGGGTTTAGGTCTGGAGACATGCTTGGCCAGTCCATCACCTTTACCCTCAGCTTCTTTAGCAAGGCAGTGGTCCTCTTGGAGGTGTGTTTGGGGTGGTTATCATGTTGGAATACTGCCCTGCGGCCCAGTCTCTGAAGGGAGGGGATCATGCTCTGCTTCAGTATGTCACAGTACATGTTGGCATTCATGGTTCCCTCAATGACCTGTAGCCCCCCCCAGTGCCGGCAGCATTCATGCAGCCCCAGACCGTGACACTCCCACCACCATGCTTGACAGTAGACAAGATACACTTGTCTTTGTCCTCCTCACCTGGTTGCCCCCACACACGCTTGTCACCATCTGAACCAAATAAGTTTATCTTGGTCTCATCAGACCACAGGACATGGTTCCAGTAATCCATGTCCTTAGTCTGCTTGTCTTCAGCAAACGGTTTGTGGACTTTCTTGTGCATCATCTTTAGAAGAGGCTTCCTTCTGGGACGACAGCCATGCAGACCAATTTGATGCAGTGTGCGGCGTATGGTCTGAGCACTGACAGGCTGACCCCCCACCCCTACAACCTCTGCAGCAATGCTGGCTCAGCCCTTCCTTCTCTGAGCTGGCCGCTCAGCTGTCAGCTAATTGCCAGCTCCTATCTCTCCAGTTACTCAGCTGTTGATGATATCCTGTCACACAACTGGGTGGCCTCGGGGCGCAGTGCTCTGCGCCCCAAGGCCATCCTTTTTTGAAGCCAATAAGAGCCTCAGGCTCTAATCACTTGCTTAAAAAAAAAGAAAAACCCTATTGGAATCCATGCGTCCGGTGCCCCGCATGTAGATTAGCGGCCGGGCGCATAGATCGGACGGCCCATATGGACGGGCCGCCACTGCTGGGAAGTATTGGTGCTCTACCAGTGGTCCCTCGATCGGCGGTTACATTTGCTCGGAGTTTGGCTTAGAATAATTAACATTTAATAGTATATATACTGTGTTTAAAAAAAAATCTCATTTAAAAATGATTTCCTTCATTTCTCTGACTCCGTTGAGAATTCTTTGTTGTTCTGCTGCTAAGCCGTACCCAGAATGCATATATATATATATTTTAATGAGCGCCTCATTTTTCGCGCCTCGTGTTCTTTGTGATGCTTTCCTTTCATATTGATATACAGCCAGAAGTATCTCTTTTTGGAAGAAAAGAAAACTTCTTTATTCCTCCGACTTCTGCATTTGATCGCCCTTTCCTTTCATGTTGCTAATACACCTCTGTAAAAATCTCTTTTTTTTATGAATGATGCCTTCTATAAATATATATATATTTTTTTATCACTGCTATTTTTTATTATTGCGCGCTTTATGGTTCCAAATCGATGTCTATTCATTGCTTCGGTGCTGTGTTCAACAGTCATAGAAAAAGATCTCTAAAAAAATAAATCATTCCTAAATCCCTTTAAGATTTTCTGCAAGTGGCTGCCTTGATGCTTCTTCATATGTCATCAAATGACTCGCGGCGCAAAGGTTTTTTATTTAAAAAAAAAAAAAAGGTCGTCTGTGTAAGTATGCAATAATGATCCTTACATAAAATTGCAAGGCGTTCTTTGTATTAATAAAGTTCACCTTTGACACCTACTATGAATCAGAGCAATTTTTACATTTCTGCTGCAGACCTATTCATTCTGGGATAATACATTTATGAATAAAAATGAAATGAAAATAAAATAAAAAATGTCTATATATTATTCAGACAAAAAAAATGTAAAAAAGATGTAGAGAAAAAAAAAAAAAATATATATATATATACACACACGCACTGTATTACCAAAAGTATTGGGAAACCTGCCTCTATCGGGTTGAGGTTGGCCCACTCAAGTTCCTCCACCCCAAACTCGCTCATCCATGTCTTTATGGACCTTGCTTTGTGCACTGGTGGGCAGTCATGTTGGAACAGGAAGGAGCCATCCCCAAACTGTTCCCACAAAGTTGGGAGCATGAAATTGTCCAAAATGTCTTGATATGTTGACGCCTTAAGAGCTCCCTTCACTGGAACTAAGGGGGCCAAACCCAACCCCTGAAGATCAACCCCCACACCATAATCCACCCTCCACCAAATGATTTGGACCAGTGCACAAAGCAAGGTCCATAAAGACCTGAATGAGCGAGTTTGGGGTGGAGGAACTTGGCTTGGCCCCTTAGTTCCAGGAAAAGGGACTCTTAAGGCGTCAGCATACCAAGACATTTTAGACAATTTTATGCTCCCAACTTTGTGGGAACAGTTTAGGGATGGCCCCTTCCTGTTCCAACATGACTGAGCACCAGTGCACAAAAGTGCAGCGTTGAAAATCAACCCCCCCACCACCAAATGATTTGGACCAGTGCACAAAGCAAGGTCCATAAAGACATGGATGAGTGAGTTTGGGGTGGAGGAACTTGACTGGCCTGCACCTCAACCCGACCGAACACCTTTGGGATGAATTAGAGCGGAGACTGCGAGCCAGGCCTTGTCATCCAACATCAGTGCCTGACCTCCCAAATGTTCTTCTGAAAGAGTGGTCAAACATTCCCATAGGCACACTCCTAAACCTTGTGGACGGCCTTTCCAGAAGAGTTGAGGCTGTTATGGCTGCAAAGGGCGGAGCCAACTCAATATTGAACCCTACGGACTAAGACTGGGATGCCATTAAAGTTCATGTGTGTGTAAAGGCAGGCGTCCCAATACTTTTGGTAATATAGTATATATTACACACACTGTATTATATAATATTATTATATTTTTTACAGAAAAAGTATAAATGTATTATATTTATTATTACCGTATATAATATTATCCTGTCAAAATTATTTTAATTTCTATACAATCTATCGACAACAAAACATTTTTTTATTATTATTATTATTCGACCTGTATTATGCCCTGTACACACAACCGGTTTTGCCATTGGAATAAACTCTTATGCCGCGTACACATGAGCGGACTTCTCGTCTGATTGAACTCCGAAGGACTTTTCGACTGAGTTCTGACGAAACGGACTTGCCTACACACAATCCCACCAAAGTCTGATCGTTTCGACCGTGATGGCGTATGACCGGACTAGAATAAGGAAGTTCATGGCCAGTAGACAATAGCTGC
>JBBGZY010001580.1:360000-477500 GCA_037952925.1 Lithobates clamitans | reverse complement strand
AGTCCTCTGGGTCACTAAGGACAACAACGTCCGCAGCCACCTCCTCCCAGCCACGTACAAGTCCATGTGTTCCTTGGGACTGATCCCTTAAAGACTGCTGATGCTGAGTGCCAGGCTCCACCTCCATACTGACACAATCTTCCTCCTCCTCCTCCTCCTCCTCCTCCTCGTCCTCTTCCTGTGTGATCGGCGGGCACGCAGGAACACTGTCTGGATAAAGGGGGCCTTGAGAGCTAAGGAAGTCCTCCTCTTCCTGCCTCTGTTCTGCCTCAAGTGCCCTGTCCATTATCCCACGCAGCGTGTGCTCCAACAGGTGGACAAGGGGGACAATGTCACTGATGCATGCACTGTCAGTGCTCACCATCCTCGTGGCCTCCTCGAATGGTGACAGGACAGTGCATGCATCCCTGATCATGGCCCACTGGCGTGGGGAAAAAAAACCAAGGTCCCCTGACCCTGTCCTGGTGCCATAGTCGCACAGGTACTCATTGATGGCCCTCTGCTGCGTGTGCAGCCGCTGCAGCATGGCCAACGTCGAGTTCCACCTGGTGGGCATGTCACAGATTAGGCGGTTCTTGGGCAGGTTAAACTCCTTTTGGAGGTCCGTCAGCCGAGCACTGGCATTATATGACCGGCGGAAATGCACACAGACTTTCCTGGCCTGCCTCAGGACATCCTGTAAGCCCGGGTACCTGCCCAAGAACCGCTGCACCACCAAGTTAAGGACGTGAGCCAAACAGGGCACATGGGTCAGTTGTCCCTGTCGGAGGGCAGAGAGGAGGTTGGTGCCATTGTCGCAAACCACCATTCCTGCCTTAAGTTGGCGTGGCGTCAACCACCTCTGAACCTGCCCCTGCAGAGCTGACAGAACCTCTGCCCCAGTGTGGCTCCTGTCCCCCAAGCACACCAGCTCAAGCACCGCATGGCATCTTTTGGCCTGCGTACTTGCGTAGCCCCTTGAACGCCTACGGAGCACCGCTGGTTCCGAGGAAGAGGCCATGGAGGAAGAAGAAGAGGAGGGGGTGGAGGAGAGAGGTGTGTCACAATCAGCATTTTGGAGGCGTGGTGGCGGAACAACCTCCAACACTACTGCACCTTGTCCTGCATCCTTCCCAGCTGCCAGCAGAGTCACCCAATGCGCCGTGAAACTTAAGTAACGTCCCTGTCCATGCCTGCTGGACCATGAGTCAGCGGTAATATGCACCTTACCGCTGACCGCCCTGTCCAGCGAGGCATGGACATTGCCTTCCACATGCCGGTAGAGAGCCGGAATCGCCTTCCGTGAGAAAAAGTGGCGTTTGGGTACCTGCCACTGAGGAACCGCACATTCCACAAACTCACGGAAGGGGGCAGAGTCTACCAACTGAAAAGGCAGCAGTTGAAGTGCTAGCAATTTTGCCAAGCTAGCATTCAACCGCTGGGCATGTGGATGGCTGGGAGCAAACTTCTTTCGGCGGTGCAGCAGCTGGGGCAGGGAAATTTGCCTGGTACAATCTGACGTCGGTGTACCCAAAGCAGATTGCCCATAAGTACTTGGCTGTGACACACCTAATTCTACACCTTCATTCCTCTCACTGCAGGTCGCAGAGAAGACTGAAGGTCTAGTGGGGTTGGAAATCTCAGCTGATGAGGAGCAAGGAGAGATCGTCTTTGTTCTTTGGTGTGGGTCTTTTAGATACGCTTGCCAACGAACTGCATGGCAGGTCAACATATGTCTGGTCAAGCATGTGGTACCCAAGCGGGAGATGTTTTGGCCACGCGAGATACGCTTGAGACATATATTGCAAATAGCAGCGGTGCGATCTGATGCACTCGTCTCAAAAAAGGCCCACACCAAAGAACTTTTTGAATAACGCGCAGAGACTGCAGCGCCCTGCACATGTGGAGCTTTGGGGTGTGATGCAGTCAATGTGCTGCCCTTAGGCTGGCCCCTGGAGGGCATCCTGCCTAGTTGGTGATGTGCCACCTCCTCCTCCTCCTCCTCCTCCTCCTCCTCTCTCCTATCAGGCACCCACGTTGAGTCAGTGACCTCATCATCCCCTCCCTCCTCATCACTGGAGCAAACCTGGCAGTATGCTGCAGCAGGGGGAGCATGACTGCCAGATTGCTGTCCTTCTTGGGCACCCCCTCTGTCCGTGCTCATGTTACTGCCTTCATTGAGCTCAGTATCATCATCAGAGCCTTCCAAACGCTGGGCATCCTCCTGGAGCATGTACCCAACACTGTGGTCAAACAGTTCGAGGGAATCCTCAGGAGGACATGGTGGGGCTAGGGAAGGAGTCACTGATGACATTGAGCTGAGGGAAGAGGCCGCTGCTTTGCCAGACAAAGCACCCTGGGCATGGGTGAGAGAGGATGAGGAGGATGAGGACGGCTTGGTCATCCACTCGACCAAGTCTTCCGCATGTTGCGGCTCAACACGACCAGCTGCCGAAAAAAAGGCCAAGCGTGTCCCATGGCCACGTGCTGATGAGGATGCACCGTCTCCACGACCAGCACTAGACACAGAGCCTGCTTGCCCTCTCTTATTGGCTTGTGACTGTCTGCCTCTCCTTCTTGGCCTTCCAGACATACTAATGGCCTGTAGCTGCACTAAGCTGGGATAGAACACCTGTAATTTTCTTCAGGTAGCTTTATATACTGTAACCAGACAAGCCTGCCTGTCAGTAGGAAGATAACAGGAACGGATCTAGCTGAACACTGTGAGTAGGACGTACTGCACTAAATGTATATAGCAGGAACGGATCTAGCTGAACACTGTGAGCAGGACGCACTGCACTGAATGTAAATAGCAGGAACGGATCTAGCTGAACACTGTGAGCAGGACGCACTGCACTGAATGTAAATAGCAGGAACGGATCTAGCTAAACACTGTGAGCAGGACGCACTGCACTGAATGTAAATAGCAGGAACGGATCTAGCTGAACACTGTGAGCAGGACGCACTGCACTGAATGTAAATAGCAGGAACGGATCTAGCTGAACACTGTGAGCAGCACGCACTGCACTGAATGTAAATAGCAGGAACGGATCTAGCTGAACACTGTGAGCAGGACGCACTGCACTGAATGTAAATAGCAGGAACGGATCTAGCTAAACACTGTGAGCAGGACGCACTGCACTGAATGTAAATAACAGGAACGGATCTAGCTGAACACTGTGAGCAGGACACACTGTACTAAATGTAAATAGTCTAGCTGCCTGACCGTGGTACTAATAGGATCAAAAAGAACACCTGTAATTTTCTTCAGGTAGCTTTATATACTGTAACCAGACAAGCCTGCCTGTCAGTAGGAAGATAACAGGAACGGATCTAGCTAAACACTGTGAGCAGCACGCACTGCACTGAATGTAAATAGCAGGAACGGATCTAGCTGAACACTGTGAGCAGCACGCACTGCACTGAATGTAAATAGCAGGAACGGATCTAGCTGAACACTGTGAGCAGGACGCACTGCACTGAATGTAAATAGCAGGAACGGATCTAGCTGAACACTGTGAGCAGGACGCACTGCACTGAATGTAAATAGCAGGAACGGATCTAGCTGAACACTGTGAGCAGGACGCACTGCACTGAATGTAAATAGCAGGAACGGATCTAGCTGAACACTGTGAGCAGGACGCACTGCACTGAATGTAAATAACAGGAACGGATCTAGCTGAACACTGTGAGCAGGACACACTGTACTAAATGTAAATAGTCTAGCTGCCTGACCGTGGTACTAATAGGATCAAAAAGAACACCTGTAATTTTCTTCAGGTAGCTTTATATACTGTAACCAGACAAGCCTGCCTGTCAGTAGGAAGATAACAGGAACGGATCTAGCTGAACACTGTGAGCAGGACGTACTGCACTAAATGTATATAGCAGGAACGGATCTAGCTGAACACTGTGAGCAGGACGCACTGCACTGAATGTAAATAGCAGGAACGGATCTAGCTGAACACTGTGAGCAGGACGCACTGCACTGAATGTAAATAGCAGGAACGGATCTAGCTGAACACTGTGAGCAGGACGCACTGCACTGAATGTAAATAGCAGGAACGGATCTAGCTAAACACTGTGAGCAGGACGCACTGCACTGAATGTAAATAGCAGGAACGGATCTAGCTGAACACTGTGAGCAGGACGCACTGCACTGAATGTAAATAGCAGGAACGGATCTAGCTGAACACTGTGAGCAGGACGCACTGCACTGAATGTAAATAGCAGGAACGGATCTAGCTGAACACTGTGAGCAGGACGCACTGCACTGAATGTAAATAACAGGAACGGATCTAGCTGAACACTGTGAGCAGGACACACTGTACTAAATGTAAATAGTCTAGCTGCCTGACCGTGGTACTAATAGGATCAAAAAGAACACCTGTAATTTTCTTCAGGTAGCTTTATATACTGTAACCAGACAAGCCTGCCTGTCAGTAGGAAGATAACAGGAACGGATCTAGCTGAACACTGTGAGCAGGACGTACTGCACTAAATGTATATAGCAGGAACGGATCTAGCTGAACACTGTGAGCAGGACGCACTGCACTGAATGTAAATAGCAGGAACGGATCTAGCTGAACACTGTGAGCAGGACGCACTGCACTGAATGTAAATAGCAGGAACGGATCTAGCTGAACACTGTGAGCAGGACGCACTGCACTGAATGTAAACAGCAGGAACGGATGTAGCTAAACACTGTGAGCAGCACGCACTGCACTGAATGTAAATAGCAGGAACGGATCTAGCTGAACACTGTGAGCAGCACGCACTGCACTGAATGTATATAGCAGGAACGGATCTAGCTGAACACTGTGAGCAGCACGCACTGCACTGAATGTAAATAGCAGGAACGGATCTAGCTGAACACTGTGAGCAGGAAGCACTGTACTGAATGTGAATAGCAGGAACGGATCTAGCTGAACACTGTGAGCAGGACACACTGCACTGAATGTAAATAGTCTAGATAGAAGATAACAGGAACGGATCTAGCTAAACTGAATACAGTGTATATATATATATGCAACACCTGGGATGCATATATATACACAATACACTGTAAGTGCAGCTAACTGACTGACTGTTCTGCCTAATCTATCTAACTCAAATCAAATGACACTGTCTCTCTCTCTCTCTATCGCTCAGCACACCGGAACACACACTACACAGGGCCGCCGTGCAGGCGGCCTTATATAGTGTGGGGTGTGTACTAAATCCCCTGAGCCATAATTGGCCAAAGCCACCCTGGCTTTGGCCAATTACAGCTCTCTCTACTGACGGCGCTGTGATTGGCCAAGCATGCGGGTCATAGTGCATGCTTGGCCAATCATCAGCCAGCAATGCACTGCGATGCCGCAGTGAATTATGGGCCGTGACGCGCCACACGAATTTGGCGCGAACGGCCCATATCGTTCGCAATTCGACGGACGGTCGAACAGCCGATGTTCGAGTCGAACATGGGTTCGACTCGAACACGAAGCTCATCCCTATTAGTAAGTACAATGTAAACAATACTGTTGTTACATTGTATTTAAAGTGGTTGTAAAGGCTGAAGTTTTTTTTCTTTTTTTTTTTTATTACCCTAAAGCATTCTCGACATTAAGGTAAAAAAACCTTTTTGCGCAGTATGGGGTGCTGTGTGTACAATATGGGGAGCTGTGTGTACAATATGGGGTGCTGTGTGTACAATATGGAGTGCTGTGTGTACAATATGGGGTGCTGTGTGTACAATATGGGGGGCTGTGTGTACAATATGGAGTGCTGTGTGTACAATATGGGGTGCTGTGTGTACAATATGGGGTGCTGTGTGTACAATATGGGGTGCTGTGTGTACAATATGGGGGGCTGTGTGTATAATATGGGGGCTGTGTGTACAATATGGGGTGCTGTGTGTACAATATGGGGTGCTGTGTGTACAATATGGGGGGCTGTGTGTACAATATGGGGTGCTGTGTGTACAATATGGGGGGCTGTGTGTACAATATGGGGGTGCTGTGTGTACAATATGGGGGGGCTGTGTGTACAATATGGGGGGCTGTTTGTACAATATGGGGTGCTGTGTGTACAATATGAGGTGCTGTGTGTACAATATGGGGGGCTGTGTGTACAATATGGGGTGCTGTGTGTACAATATAGGGGGCTGTGTACAATATGGGGGGCTGTGTGTATAATATGGGGTTCTGTGTGTACATTGATGAGGAAAAAAATGAACTTAAATGATTATAGCAAATGGCTGCAATATAACAAAGAGTGAAGAATTTAAGGGGGTCTGAATCCTTTCCGTCCCCACTGTAATACGGTATCTCACAAAAGTAAGTACACCCCTCACATTTTTGTAAATCTTTTCTTCTATCTTTTCATGTGACAACACTGAAGAAATGACACTTGTCTACAATGTAAAGTAGTGAGTGTACAGCTTGTATAACAGTGTAAATTTGCTGTCCCCCCAAAATAACTCAACACACAGCCATTAATGTCTAAACCGCTGACAACAAAAGTCAGTACACCCCTAAGTGAAAATGTCCAAATTGGGCCCAATTAGCCATTTTCCCTCCCCCGGTGTCATGTGACTCGTTAGTGTTACAAGGTCTCAGGTGTGAATGAGGAGCAGGTGTGTTAAATTTGGTGTCATCGCTCTCACTCTCTCATACTGGTCACTGGAAGTTCAACATGGCACCTCATGGCAAAGAACTCTCTGAGGATCTGAAAAAAAAAGAATTTTTGCTCTACATAAAGATGGCCTAGGCTATAAGAAGAGAAAAGAGGGGGGATTTTGGGACTTTAAATGAGGCACATATTGAAATGTGCCTCCATCCCTATTGCGGAAAATTATTGGACATTGTGGGACTTTAGATGAGATGATTTGTTTTTATGCATCTCATTTTTCCAATAAACATGTACTTTTATACATATATTATTATATATGGGAAATGTAGTTCCAAAACATCTGGGGCGCCAAGGTTCGCCATCACTGGCCTAGGCTATAAGAAGATTGCCAAGACCCTGAAACTGAGCTGCAGCGCGGTGGCCAAGACCATACAGCGGTATAACAGGACAGGTTCCACTCAGAACAGGCCCCGCCATGGTCCACCAAAGAAGTTGAGGTCACGTGCTCAGCGTCATGTCCAGAGGTAGTCTTTGGGAAATAGATGTATGAGTGCTGCCAGCATTGCTGCAGAGGTTGTAGGGGTGGGGGGTCAGCCTGTCAGTGCTCAGACCATACGCCGCACACTGCATCAAATTGGTCTGCATGGCTGTCTCTCATGGAAGCCTCTTCTAAAGATGATGCAGAAGAAAGACCACAAACAGTTTGCTGAAGACAAGCAGACTAAGGACATGGATTACTGGAACCATGTCCTGTGGTCTGATGAGACCAAGATAAACTTATTTGGTTCAGATGGTGACAAGCGTGTGTGGGGGCAACCAGGTGAGGAGTACAAAGACAAGTGTGTCTTGTCTACAGTCAAGCATGGTGGTGGGAGTGTCATGGTCTGGGGCTGCATGAGTGCTGCCGGCACTGGGGAGCTACAGTTCATTGAGGGAACCATGAATGCCAACATGTACTGTGACATACTGAAGCAGAGCATGATCCCCTCCCTTCAGAGACTGGGCCGCAGGGCAGTATTCCAACATGATAACCACCACAAACACACCTCCAAGACCACCACTGCCTTGCTAAAGAAGCTGAGGGTAAAGGTGATGGACTGGCCAAGCATGTCTCCAGACCTAAACCCTATTGATCATCTGTGGGACATCCTCAAACGGAAGGTGGAGGAGCACAAGATCTCTAACATCCACCAGCTCCGTGATGTCGTCATGGAGGAGTGGAAGAGGACTCCAGTGACAACCTGTGAAGCTCTGGTGACCTCCATGCCCAAGAGGGTTAAGGCAGTGCTGGAAAATAATGGAGGCCACACAAAATAATGACACTTTGGGGCCCAATTTGGACATTTTCACTTAGGGGTGTACTGACTTTTGTTGCCAGCGGTTTAGACATTAATGGCTGTGTGTTGAGTTATTTTAAGGGGACAGCAAATTTACACTGTTATACAAGCTGATGTCGGCACCCCCTAGCCGATCCTTCCACCAGGTTCCCAGTGCAGGCGCTGGCACCTTCCTTGCGGCTTCACAGTCTGTTTTCTACTGCGCATGCGCGAGTCACGCTGCGGTTTCTGAGTAGTCCCGCTGTCTTCTGGGATCTGTGTGTCTTCCAGATGGCAGCGGGGGGAGGGGCCAGAAACTTTGTAGATCGACGCACAGAGAATCTCTGGGATCAGGACTGCATTGGACATTCAGGGATATAACAGAGGAGAAACTCCGGGATCAGGAATGCATTAGATATACAGGGATATAACAGAGGAGAAACTCCGGGATTGGGAATGCATTAGATATAAGGGGATATAACAGAGGAGAAACTCTGGGATTGGGAATGCATTGGGCACACAGGACTCGTTTCAGTCTGTAGGAGAAGAAGGGCCCCCTTCCTACCCCAGGACCCATAACAGCCACCTGCACTGCTATGGCTTGTGCTACCCAACAGTGAGGGCAGAAGCTCCATGTCCATTCTTTGGCCCCATTCCCTCACAGTCAAGTTCCAGCATAGTAACAATAACATTTTAGCATTCCCAACTATCCTCTGGACCTGTTTATCAAAGGATTGGACATAACTTCTCTGGACCATTGTCAATGGAAAAAAAAAAAAAAAGTTTTTTTCTTCCTGGAGTTCCAAAAATAGCGCCGCCCTTCTGGCGATTGAAGGCATTGTCAGGGAGAGTACATTTTAGAGCTATACTTTATTGAGCATGCATGTACTCGAAGTGCTTGGATATAACTGAAGTTTGGTGCACTTTAAGAAGAATATGAGGGCGGCTAACATCGGATGCCACTGATATCCCTCTGCAGATAATACCAGCTATATAACTATTCAGACAACCTCTGAGATCCAGCACTGGACTGGGTTGGACATGTTGTTTATGTAAAACTTTATCGCTTTTGTAGCTACAAATCAAAGTGCACATGACATGATATGTATCAGAGATGACGCCACCATAAACCTTGTACCCGGTCGCCATGATTTACCCAAGGATCTCTCTGCTCAAATACATTCAATGCAAATCACCAAAAAATTATATGTTGGGTTTTATCGCAGTGCTCTGGAATACAAATACATAGACAAATATATGTGTGTCTATATATATATATATATATACAGTGGGGATGGAAAGTATTCAGACCCCCTTAAATTTTTCACTCTTTGTTATATTGCAGCCATTTGCTAAAATCATTTAAGTTGATTTTTTCCCTCATTAATGTACACACAGCACCCCATATTGTACACACAGCCCCCATATTGTACACAGAGCACCCCATATTGTACACACAGCCCCCAATATTGTACACACAGCCCCCCCATATTGTACACACAGCACCCCATATTGTACACACAGCCCCCCATATTGTACACACAGCACCCCATATTGTACACACAGCACCCCATATTGTACACACAGCCCCCCATATTGTACACACAGGTCCCCATATTGTACACACAGCCCCCCATATTGTACACACAGGTCCCCATATTGTACACACAGCCCCCCATATTGTACACACAGCACCCCATATTGTACACACAGCCCCCCATATTGTACACACAGCCCCCCCATATTGTACACACAGCCCCCCATATTGTACACACAGCACCCCATATTGTACACACAGCACCCCATATTGTACGCACAGCCCCCCATATTGTACGCACAGCCCCCCCTACTGTACACACAGCACCCCATATTGTACACACAGCCCCCCATATTGTACGCACAGCCCCCCATATTGTACGCACAGCCCCCCCTACTGTACACACAGCACCCCATATTGTACACACAGCACCCCATATTGTACACACAGCACCCCATATTGTACACAAAGCTCCCCATATTGTACACACAGCCCCCCATATTGTACACACAGCGCCCCATATTGTACACACAGCCCCCATATTGTACACACAGCACCCCATATTGTACACACAGCCCCCCATATTGTACACACAGCCCCCCATATTGTACACACAGCACCCCATATTGTACACACAGCCCCCCATATTGTACACACAGCACTCCATATTGTACACACAGACCCCCATATTGTACACACAGCACCCCATATTGACAGAAAAACACAGAATTGTTGACATTTTTGCAGATTGATTAAAAAAGAAAAACTGAAATATCACATGGTCCTAAGTATTCAGACCCTTTGCTCAGTATTTAGTAGAAGCCCCTTTTGATGAGTCTTTTTTGGGAAAGATACAACAAGTTTTTCACACCTGGATTTGGGGATCCTCTGCCATTCCTCCTTGCAGATCCTCTCCAGTTCTGTCAGGGGGGATGGTAAACGTTGGTGGACGGCCATTTTTAGGTCTCTCCAGAGATGCTCAATTGGGTTTAAGTCAGGGCTCTGGCTGGGCCATTCAAGAACAGTCACGGAGTTGTTGTGAAGCCACTCCTTCGTTGTTTTAGCTGTGTGCTTAGGGTCATTGTCTTGTTGGAAGGTAAACCTTCGGCCCAGTCTGAGGTCCTGAGCACTCTGGAGAAGGTTTTCGTCCAGCATATCCCTGTACTTGGCCGCATTCATCTTTCCCTCGATTGCAACCAGTCGTCCTGTCCCTGCAGCTGAAAAACACCCCCACAGCATGATGCTGCCACCACCATGCTTCACTGTTGGGACTGTATTGGACAGGTGATGAGCAGTGCCTGGTTTTCTCCACACATACCGCTTAGAATTAAAGCCAAAAAGTTCTATTTTGGTCTCATCAGACCAAAGAATCTTATTTCTCACCATCTCGGAGTCCTTCGGGTGTTTTTTTAGCAAACTCCATGCGGGCTTTCATGTGTCTTGCACTGAGGAGAGGCTTCCGTCGGGCCACTCTGCCATAAAGCCCCGACTGGTGGAGGGCTGCAGTGATGGTTGACTTTCTACAACTTTCTCCCATCTCCCGACTGCATCTCTGGAGCTCAGCCACAGTGATCTTTGGGTTCTTCTTTACCTCTCTCACCAAGGCTCTTCTCCCCCGATAGCTCAGTTTGGCCGGACGGCCAGCTCTAGGAAGGGTTCTGGTCGTCCCAAACATCTTCCATTTAAGGATTATGGAGGCCACTGGGCTCTTAGGAACCTTAAGTGCAGCAGAAATATTTTTGTAACCTTGGCCAGATCTGTGCCTTGCCACAATTCTGTCTCTGAGCTCTTCAGGCAGTTCCTTTGACCTCATGATTCTCATTTGCTCTGACATGCACTGTGAGCTGTAAGGTCTTATATAGACAGGTGTGTGGCTTTCCTAATCAAGTCCAATCAGTATAATCAAACACAGCTGGACTCAAATGAAGGTGTAGAACCATCTCAAGGATGATCAGAAGAAATGGACAGCACCTGAGTTATATATATGAGTGTCACAGCAAAGGGTCTGAATACTTAGGACCATGTGATATTTCAGTTTTTCTTTTTTTAATAAATCTGCAAAAATGTCAACAATTCTGTGTTTTTCTGTCAATATGGGGTGCTGTGTGTACAATATGGGGTGCTGTGTGTACAATATGGGGTGCTGTGTGTACAATATGGGGTGCTGTGTGTACAATATGGGGGGCTGTGTGTACAATATGGGGTGTTGTGTGTACAATATGGGGTGCTGTGTGTACAATATGAGGTGCTGTGTACAATATGGGGTGCTGTGTATACAATATGAGGTGCTGTGTGTACAATATGGGGTGCTGTGTGTACAATATGGGGTGCTGTGTGTACAATATGGGGGGCTGTGTGTACAATATGGGGTGCTGTGTGTACAATATGGGGTGCTGTGTGTACAATATGGGGGGCTGTGTGTACAATATGGGGTGCTGTGTGTACAATATGGGGCGCTGTGTGTACAATATGGGGCGCTGTGTGTACAATATGGGGGGCTGTGTGTACAATATGGGGGGCTGTGTGTACAATATGGGGTGCTGTGTGTACAATATGGGGGGCTGTGTGTACAATATGGGGTGCTGTGTGTACAATATGGGGTGCTGTGTGTACAATATGAGGTGCTGTGTGTACAATATGGGGTGCTGTGTGTACAATATGGGGTGCTGTGTGTACAATATGGGGGCTGTGTATACAATATGAGGTGCTGTGTACAATATGGGGTGCTGTGTATACAATATGAGGTGCTGTGTGTACAATACGAGGTGCTGTGTACAATATGGGGTGCTGTGTGTACAATATGGGGTGCTGTGTGTACAATATGGGGGGCTGTGTGTACAATATGGGGTGCTGTGTGTACAATATGTGGGGCTGTGTGTACAATATGGGGCGCTGTGTGTACAATATGGGGCGCTGTGTGTACAATATGGGGGGCTGTGTGTACAATATGGGGGGCTGTGTGTACAATATGGGGTGCTGTGTGTACAATATGGGGGGCTGTGTGTACAATATGGGGTGCTGTGTGTACAATAACAAACAAAAAAAAACAACACATAACGACCACAAATCAACATAACACATGGATCCATCTCAAATCCAATTCCAGAAATGTTAAGGGTATTCCGCTGTCTCCCCCTCTCCCATCCCCCCCCCCAACCCAAAAAAAAAAGAGAATATTTTTATTATTTTTTGGTCATTTCTATCGACTTTTCGGGGATTGTAGTACTCTGGGTGTTATAAGCCACACCCTCATGTAAAATAATCTTCGGATAAAACACATGTAGAGTGTATCGCGTTCCATTATTTACCTGTTTTAAGTTCAGTCCGTTATTTATTTTTTTTAATACGGGAGGTTTTGTGAAAGTCTAATTAAGCTGATTATTTTTTTTTACTTTATTTACAAACACAGATGGTTTATCAGCGGCGGTGATTACGGCCGCTAATTTACCCAAATAAACATTTGATGCGGCAGCAATATCCTGCCCGTCTTTTCATCGCCGCGTCTTCACATGATGATGATTAATGTTTTCGCATTCGTTTTCTGCCGCAGTTTATCCACCTATGGCTATTTATAGTTACATTAAATATGGAGTTTTTTTTTTTTTTATATATATACCGTTTTATTCAGCAGTGATACATTAAATAACATTTTTTTATTGATTCGCATCGATTCCCCTGCTGACGGCGACTTTTACTGTATGTCAGTCCTGATATGTCAGCGTTCTCTGCACGATCACAAAGGACCGCGTATCAATTATATAACTTCATTTATTACAGATCAGCATTATATATTTATTAGAGTTTTTATAAGTACAATTTAAAGCCATCCTTATTTGGCATGTGTTTTATATACGCTATATTACCAAAAGTATTGGGACGCTTGCCTTTACACGCACATGAACATTAATGGCATCCCAGTCTTAGTCCATAGGGTTCAATATTGAGTTGGCCCACCCTTTTCAGCTATAACAGCTTCAACTCTTCTGGGAAGGCTGTCCACAAGGTTTAGGAAGGTGTCTATGGGAATGTTTGACCATTCTTCCAGAAGAGCATTTGTGAGGTCAGGCACTGAAGTTGGATGAGAAGAGGCGGAGAGCACACTGAGAGCATGTTGCATCCAGTGAGAACACCCCCCAATGAGTGGACCCAGCTGCCTGAACTTGTTTTCTGGGACTCTAGTCCAGATCCGCGGGACCCCGGGACAGAACTGAAATCTCGGGACAGTCCCGTGGAATCCGGGACGGTTGGGAGGTATGCAACCGCCCCGATATCCGCGGAACTGCCCTGAGATTTCAAGTCACCATATGTGTGGTGCCGATTCCCCCTACTTCCCGGCCCCCCCCTTGTTGTCCCCCCCCCAGTGCTGCTGGCTTCCCTCCTCTTCTCTCTCTCCGGCTGCTGCAGGAGAAATTTCAAGATGGAGATTGGGGAAAGGGGGCTACTAAAATATGTAATTTAATGGCCCCCTACCTTTCCAAATGAACACAGTGAACATACTCGCTCGTTGTGTCCATTCATAACTGAAGCATAGTAAGCTGTGTTTACTATGCTTTGGTTTGCTAATGAACAGGAAGCCCCTCAGCACAGAGCACTTCCCGTTCATTCACTGCGCAGTGCAGCTGAGGCTGCAGAGAAAGGCGAGTGTGTTTAAGCTTTGGGGTGCACACCCCTAATGCAATAGGCTGCGCACACCTATGCCTGGCTCGCAGTCTCCGCTCTAATTCATCCCAAAAGGTGTTCTATCGGGTTGAGGTCAGGACCCTGTGCAGGCCAGTCAAGTTCCTCCACCCCAAACTCGCTCATCCATGTCTTTATGGACCTTGATTTGTGCACTGGTGGGCAGTCATGTTGGAACAGGAAGGGGCCATCCCCAAACTGTTCCCACAAAGTTGGGAGCATGAAATTGTCCAAAATGTCTTGGTATGCCGACGCCTTAAGAGTTCCCTCCACTGGAACTAAGACCAACCCCTGAAAAACAACCCCCCCCACCATAATCCCCCCTCCGCCAGCCCTGTGTCAGGAACATCTAGCTCTCCTGCTCCTCATTCCAGCTTCCGGGTTTTGGCTATTGCATTCTCCCTGTCTTTGTCCACCTGCAGGCTGATCGATGTGGTCAGTCTCTCGGTGGAAACTCAAACCTGTTATGAGCCAGCTTAACCCTCATTTGGGTGCTTGTGATAGAGTGTGTTGTGTGTGCTGCTCCTGATCAAGCCCCTCGTCTGTCTGCCCTGCTCTGCTAGATTGGATTTCCCTGTGTTTGACTTTGGACCGGATTTTGGACTATTCCCTGAACTCAGCCTGCCTTTTCCCTGGACTGTCATAGAACCACGCTATATATGTCTGCTAACCGCAAGTACCTGTTTGCTTCGCTCAGTTTGCACCTGCCCTGGCGTTGTGGCCAGACACTATAGCATTGTGTATAAGTCCTGGGGGCAACCAAATACCGGTAGGCCTGCTTGCCTTATGGGAAAGGGGACTGCTATAGGTGAAGAACACAGTAGCCAGCTATAGTGTCTGACCACTTAGCCAGCTGCCGATAGTGCCTTCAGGAGATGTTAGTCTTCATCATCAAGCCTTAACACAGGCCCCTTAGTGCATTCTATTAGCATTGACTGCTAAAGCCCTGAAGAAGTGGGAGGCTTTCCCCCCCCCCGAATTGTGTTGGCTGTATCTGATGCTTTTAACCATTAAATGTTTCAAAAAGTCAAGAGAGATGAACTTTTATACCCGGTGCTCCTCCATACACAACCAAGAATTTGGCATCTGGCAAGCGCTTCCTTCGCTATCAGAGGGGTCGCAGCCCGGAGCTAGGACCAGGGGCGCCCCGTCCATTAAGGGTGCATGGGCACCGCCCCTCCCCTGTCCATCGCCGCCTCCCCCATTCATGCGTCCGGCCCCTTTCAGGAAACCGGTGCATGGATTCCAATGCGGGGGGGGCTTTTTTTTTTTTAAGCACCGATTAGGCTCTAATAGGCTTTAATATAGGGTGGGCTCGGGTCGCAGAGATTGCGCTTCCGAGCCCACCCAGGTATGTTACAAGAGTGAATCAATATTCGTTCTTGTAACACAGATCCTCCTCCCGGCCAATCAGGAAGCGGGTCACCTGATTGGCTAAAAGGACAGGCGATCCTATTGGACGCCGAGGAGGAGCTGGAAGCCGCCATGAAGGAAAGGACTCTGAGCCGAGCCGTTGCACCACGCCGCCGCGAGGGGGTAAGTGCCGGACCGACCGGCAAACAGTGGGGGGACGGAGGGGGGGACGGTTGTTTGTTTGCCACCCCCTCCCAAAAAAAAAAACACACCAGCCGCCACTCTCTAGGACAGGGTCCGCCCATTTTATATACTTCAATCGCAGATCTGCTGCTTTTAAGGAAAAATCACTTTATGGTAAATCCAATGAAATTATCACTTTTATTTGTCCAACGCTGTCGCAACGTGTCAGTCATTTAAAAAATGGCGGCTGTTTATTAGACATTTTGCAAGCAAGGATTTACCTCTACCTTAACACACACAACTATTCCTATAATTATATATATTTTATTACTATAGTAGAGACACCAACCCAGCCGCAAAGTGTGCCTAGAAATGATCCTTATGTTGGAAGGTGCGGTCCTATGGAGGAGCGAAAAGCAATTGTCACCTTTTTATGTAAAGAGATTTGCATTGCAGTTCATGTGTGATGTTTTGCGTTAATTAATCAGGAACCCCTATAATATCCGAGAGATTTGTTCGCACACTCCTCAACAGCAAGTAACACCTTAAATTCAGAGGAGTTTGTAGATACTCATTTATTAGATTCCATATGTATTAAATTAGCATATTACCAGTTAATAGTATTGGCTCCATACAGTGGGGATGGAAAGTATTCAGACCCCCTTAAATTTTTCACTCTTTGTTATATTGCAGCCATTTGCTAAAATCATTTAAGTTAATTTTTTTCCCCTCAATAATGTACACACAGCACCCCATATTGTACACACAGCCCCCCATATTGTACACACAGCACCTCATATTGTACACACAGCACCCCATATTGTAAACACAGCACCCCATATTGTACACACAGCCCCCCATATTGTACACACAGCACCCCATATTGTACACACAGCACCCCATATTGTACACACAGCACCTCATATTGTACACACAGCACCCCATATTGTACACAGCACCTCATATTGTACACACAGCACCTCATATTGTACACACAGCACCTCATATTGTACACACGGCACCCCATATTGTACACACAGCACCCCCTATTGTACACACAGCACCCCATATTGTACACACAGCACCTCATATTGTACACACACCACCTCATATTGTACACACAGCACCCCATATTGTACACACAGCACCCCATATTATACACACAGCACCCCATATTGTACACACAGAGCCCCATATTGTACACACAGCACCCCATATTGTACACACAGCTCCCCATATTGTACACACAGCCCCCCATATTGTACACACAGCACCTCATATTGTACACACAGCTCCCCATATTGTACACACAGCTCCCCATATTGTACACACAGAGCCCCATATTGTACACACATCACCCCATATTGTACACACAGCCCCCCCATATTGACAGAACTGAAATATCACATGGTCCTAAGTATTCAGACCCTTTGCTGCGACACCCATATATATAAATCAAAAGAGTGAAAAATTTAAGGGGGTCTGAATACTTTCCGTCCCCACTGTATATCTGCATTTGTGGTGGAGGGTTGTGCTTTTGCAATCCCAGGAGATTTGGGATACATCCTGGATACATTACCCAAACACACAGTCTCCAGTCTGTACAGCCAACTGCGATCAGGGTACACGCCAATAATAGACACTTAAAGCGGAGCTTGCATTAAAAGGCGGGGCCGGCTTATCTTGTAGCTCCCCAATCCCAAATGTAACAAAAAAAGGTAAAAAAAAAAAAATCTGAAATTTAAATATAATATAAGATATAAAAAACTAGCTTTGAAATAAAATAAATTGATAATTTAAAGATTAAATAAAAATAAATAAATACATTTAAAAATAAATAAATAAATATATATATATATATATATATATATATATATATATATATATATACATACAATGTGAGTACACCGCTCACATTTGTGTAAATCTTTTCTTGTGACAACACTGAAGAAATGACACTTGTCTACAATGTAAAGTAGTGAGTGTACAGCTTGTATAACAGTGTAAATTTGCTGTCCCCTCAAAATAACTCAACACACAGCCATTAATGTCTAAACCGCTGGCAACAAAAGTCAGTACACCCCTAAGTGAAAATGTCCACATTGGGCCCAAAGTGTCAATATTTTATGTGGCCACCATTATTTTCCAGCACTGCCTTAACCCGCTTGGGCATGGAGGTCACCAGAGCTTCACAGGTTGTCACTGGAGTCCTCTTCCCCCTCCTCCATGATGACATCACAGAGCTGGTGGATGTTAGAGACCTTGCGCTCCTCCACCTTCCGTTTGAGGATGTCCCACAGATGCTCAATAGGGTTTAGGTCTGGAGACATGCTTGGCCAGTCCATCACTTTTACCCTCAGCTTCTTTAGCAAGGCAGTGGTGGTCTTGGAGGTGTGTTTGGGATCCTTATCATGTTGGAATACTGCCCTGCGGTCCAGTCTCTGAAGAGAGGGGATCATGCTCTGCTTCAATATGTCACAGTACATGTTGGCATTCATGGTTCCCTCAATGATCTGTAGCCCCCCAGTGCCGGTGTCTTGCCGAATAAGTTCCTTCGGCGGATAGGTTCCCCCCTGTACTGCGCAGGCGCAGCGCCTGCGCAGTACGTAGTACTGTTGGCCGCCGGAGATAGCCGAAGCTCAAACGCTTCGATCAGCTGTACACGGCGCCTGCGCTCTCGGTCCAGATTCCTTCCCCTCTATCCAAGTGGACCTAGAGGGGGAATCTAAAAGTGCCGAGCGCAGCGAGGCCGTGCCCGAAGCGTGGCGAGCGAAGCGAGCCCGCGAGGGGCCCTCTTACAGGCGCCGTGTACAGCTGATTTTCAGCTGTTCCGCTTCGGCTATTTCCGCCGGCTTCTACTGCGCATGCGCAGTAGAGGGGGAACTAATCCGCCGAGCGGAACTTTCTCGGCAGAACACCGGCAGCACTCATGAAGCCCCAGACCATGACACTCCCACCACCATGCTTGACTGTAGACAAGACACACTTGTCTTTGTACTCTTCACCTGGTTGCCCCCACACACGCTTGTCACCATCTGAACCAAATACGTTTATCTTGGTCTCATCAGACCACAGGACATGGTTCCAGTAATCCATGTCCTTAGTCTGCTTGTCTTCAGCAAACTGTTTGCGGGCTTTCTTGTGCATCATCTTTAGAAGAGGCTTCCTTCTGGAATGACAGCCATGCAGACCAATTTGATGCAGTGTGCGGCGTATGGTCTGAGCACTGACAGGCTGACCCCCCACCCCTACAACCTCTGCAGCAATGCTGGCAGCACTCATACGTCTATTTCCCAAAGACACCCTCTGGATATGACGCTGAGCACGTGACCTCAACTTCTTTGGTGGACCATGGTGAGGCCTGTTCTGAGTGGAACCTGTCCTGTTATACCACTGTATGGTCTTGGCCACCGTGCTGCAGATCAGTTTCAGGGTCTTGGAAATCTTCTTATAGCCTAGGCCATCTTTATGTAGAGCAGCAATTCTTTTTTCTCAGATCCTCAGAGAGTTCTTTGCCATGAGGTGCCATGTTGAAATTCAAGTGACCAGTATGAAAGAGTGAGAGCGATAACACCAAATTTAACACACCTGCTCCCCATTCACACATGAGACCTTGTAACACTAATGAGTCACATGACACCAGGGAGGGAAAATGGCTAATTGGGCCCGATTTGGACATTTTCACTTAGGGGTGTACTCACTTTTGTTTCCAGCGGTTTAGACATTAATGGCTAAAAAAAGAAAAGATGATCCAAATTCTTGTGAGATTTGGGACGCACAGAAGAAGATCCAATGATGTCACTGGGCCTTCTTCTGGGTTCCTGGAAAAGATGACCCAAAATCTTGTGAGAACATATTCTTGTGAGATTTGGGACCCACAGAAGAAGATCCAGTGATGTCGCTCCCATCTGGGCGAGCTCAATGGAAGGTACGTTTTTTTGTTTTTTGTTTTTCACTTCTTTCTGCCATTTTTTCCTTTTTTTTCTAGAAAATGGGTATTCTAGAAGTAGAATAACATAAAATTAGCAAGACTTTATATCACCAGAAAACTGCACATAACAGTTTTAATCAGAAGGAGCTGTAGCCAGCTGTGTTCCTCTCTATCTCTCGTAGACTGTGACTGGCATAAGCAATTATTCTTTTTTATCTCTCCTGCTCTTCTACAAGTATTGCTCATAATCCCTGGTTTTTGGCATCGCCTTGCAGTACGAAAGGCAAGATGAAATCACAAAGAGTCATCATTTTTCGGGGATACAAAAATACAGAAAAATCTAAGGCTGCAGGTAACCATTCCCTTTTTTTTGTAGACTAGCACTTTTTTTGTAGCATCTTTATGAGGGCAGCCTGCTGTCCAGAATCCTTAATTAGGCCTCTGTAGGATTCCTATGGTCTGAAGAAGGATTTGACATCAGTGATGGTCTTGTGTCTGGCCACTGCGGCCTACTTGCTAAGGTAATGCTGGACAACTTGTGGAAAACGATGCGTTCTAAGTACTCAATGAATGACATTGAGTATTCCACTGTCTGGTGGCATTTTCTGGGTGTTTGTAATTTGAACCAAACCTGGACAACCAATCAAAGATCAAAGATAATGTTAGGTTGACCAGTTAGAAATGGAAATTAAGTTCCCGGGCTAAGCACTCCAGCCTAAAGGCCCTATTTCATTCATTGAAGGGAACTTGCATTGCGGATGGTCACTTTTCATTTGTTGATGGAGACTTGCAGGGCCACTGTTAGAAATCATGGGGCCCCATACAGCCTTCCTGATGCCCCCCCCCAAGCTCTGCCTACATGCCAACCCCCACCACCACCCCTCGGGGTGCAACGGAACAGCGGCACTGGCTTTATCCATCTACGACTCAAAAATTAAACAAAAGTCCCTCCTCTGCTCCCACCTCCTTGGCCCCTCTGTTGACCTGATGGGGCCCAGGGAAATGAAATTTAAGCCCTGGTAAGCAATTAGGTGCGGTGGTGTGGTCTAGTAAAATCCATTAATTCAATTGGGCAGAAATGAACAATAAAGCTGCCCTGGGCCCCCCTGTTTAGCTGATGGGGCCTGGGCTCAGTACAATAGGACCAGTTGTACTGCCTTATCAGCGGCCCTGGAGACTCGCAAAGCTGATGGTGACCTTTCATTCATTGGAGATGACTTGCATTGCTGATAGTGACTTCTCATTTATTGAAGGTGACTTGCAATGCCAATGGTAACATCATATTCATTCATGATGACTTTCAATGCCAATGGTGCAGTGCTGGCGGTGAATTATCATTCATTAAAGGTAACTTGCAGTGCTGATGGTGACTTCTCATTCACTAAAGATAACTTGCAATGCTAATGGGGACTTTCACATTCACAGAAAGTAGCTTGTATTGCTAATGGTGACTGCTTATTCGTTGAGGCTGACTTGCAAAGTTGCAAATGCTGATGGTGACTTCTCATTCATTGAAGGTGACTTTGAAATGTTCATGGTGAATTCTTATTCACAGAGGGGTAACCTGCATTGCTGGTTGTGACTTCTCGTTTATTGAAGATGACTTGCAATGGTAATGGTAGCAACTCATTCACTAAGATGATTTACAATACTTATGGTGACTTTTCAGTCATTGAAGGTGACTTACAATGTTGATGATGACCTTCTATTGATTTAAGGTGGATTGCATTGCTGAGGGTGACTTCTCATTCATGGAAGGTGACTTGCAATGTTGATGGTGAATTTCACATACACAGAAGGAAACTTTCAATGCTGATGGTGAATTCTCATTCATGGAAGGTGACTTGCAATGCTGATGGTGAGTTCTCATTCATGGAAGGTGACTTGCAATGCTGATGGTGACTTATTCATGGAAGGTGACTTGCAATGTTGATGGTGACTTCTTATTCATAGAAGGTGACATGCAATGCTGATGGTGACTTATTCATGGAAGGTGACTTGCAATGTTGATGGTGACTTCTTATTCATAGAAGGTGACTTGCAATGCTGATGGTGAGTTCTCATTCATGGAAGGTGACTTGCAATGCTGATGGTGACTTATTCATGGAAGGTGACTTGCAATGTTGATGGTGACTTCTTATTCATAGAAGGTGACTTGCAATGCTGATGGTGAGTTCTCATTCATGGAAGGTGACTTGCAATGCTGATGGTGACTTATTCATGGAAGGTGACTTGCAATGCTGATGGTGACTTCTTATTCATAGAAGGTGACATGCAATGCTGTTGGTGAATTCTCATTTATTGAAGGTGACTTGCAATGTTAATGGTGAATTCTCATTCATGGATGGTGACTGTCAATGCTGATGGTGAGTTCTCATTCATGGAAGATGACTAGCAATGTTGATGGTGACTTTCACATTCACAGAAGGTAACTTGCAATGCTGATGGTGAGTTCTCATTCATGGATGGTGACTGTCAATGCTGATGGTGACTTCTAATTCATTGAAGGTGACTTGCAATGCTGATGGGCTGGCGAATTCTCATTCATTGAAGGTGAATTGCAATGTTGATGGTGACTTCTTATTCATGGAAGGTGACTTGCAATGCTGATGGCAAATTCTCATTCATTGAAGGTGAATTGCAATGTTGATGGTGATTACTCATTCATGGAAGGTGACTGTCAAGGCTGATGGTGACTTCTCATTAATGGAAGGTGACTTGCAATGTTGATGGCGACTTCTCATTCATGGAAAGTGACTTCCAATGCTGATGGTGACTTCTCATTCATAGAAGGTGACTTGCAATGTTGATGGTGACTTTCACATTCACAGAAGGTAACTTGCAAGGCTGATGGTGGCTTCTCATTCATGGGAGGTGACTTTCAAGGCTGATAGTGACTTCTCATTCATGGAAGGTGACTTTCAAAGCTGATGGTGACTTCTCATTCATGGAAAGTGACTTCCAATGCTGATGGTGACTTCTCATTCATGGAAAGTGACTTCCAATGCTGATGGTGACTTCTCATTCATAGAAGGTGACTTGCAATGCTGGTGGTAACTTTTCATTCATGGGAGGTGACTTTCAAGGCTGATGGTGACTTCTCATTCATGGAAGGTGACTTTCAATGCTGATGGTGACTTCTCATTCATGGAAGGTGACTTTCAATGCTGATGGTGACTTCTCATTCATGGAAGGTGACTTTCAATGTTGATGGTGACTTTCACATTCACAGAAGGTGACCTGCAATGCTGATTGTGACTTCTCATTCATTGAAGGTGACTTGGTAACATTTCATTCATTCAGGGTGACTTACAATGCTAATGGTGCAATGCTGGTGGTGACTTCTCATTCATTGAAGGTGACTTGTAGTGCTAATGGTGACTTCACATTCATGGAAGGTAACTTGAAATGTTCATGGTGAATTCTCATTTACAGAGGGGCAACTTGCATTGCTGATGGTGACTTCTGATTCATTGAACACGACTTGCAATGGCAATGGTAGCAACTCATTCATTCAGGGTGGCTTACAATGCTAATGATGACTTTTCATTCATTGAAGGTGACTTGCAATGTTGATGGTGACTTCTCATTCACTAAGATGACTTACAATGCTCATGGTGACTTCTCATTTATTGAAGGTGACTTGCAATGTCAATGGTAACACCTCATCCATTCAGGATGACTTACAACGCTGGTGGTGTAACGCCGATGGTGACTTTTCATTCATTGAAGATGACCTGCAATGTTGATTGGGGATTTCTATTGATTTAAGGTAACTTACAATGCTGATGGTGACTTCTTATTGATTCAACATGACTTGAAATGCTGATGGTGACTTCTAATTGACTGATAATCACATCTCAGTTTGGTTACAGCTTCCTCTAGTACAGCCAAGATGTAGACACAGTAGCTGGGGGCTTGCTACTTATTGAGTCCTATGTATAATAAACAAATGCTGTACTGTCACCTGCTGATACTGTTTTGGATACCCCAAATAATATTCACTGAGATACAACTATATCCCCCCCACCAACCCCATGCATGCCAAACGATAGTCAAGATTCTGCTGTGCCTAGGACTAACACATCACATAGAGCCTATGAACATAGACAAATGCAGCATTGTCCTTTATTGATATTGAGTTTGGGGTTTGGAGTCTGGGGTTTGGACAGGTCCAATGACCTCTGCTGAGATGCAATCAGTTGCCATTCTCTGTTACAAACATAAATTCTTGCTGAGGGATATTTGCTTACTTCTCCATTCAGGCCTGACACACTGCTTTGTCATTCTATACCCACCTCCGTTGTTTTGTTAATGGCTCTTCGCTGTGGCCTTCATGATTAGATATACTGATGGAACTTCCTTCTATATAGGAGTGATCGCTGCGTTTCCAAGCACTGCTCGGAGAATGTGTTGCTACTCAGCATGACAAACAGCTGTGATTTCTTCAAAAGAAAGAGTTACTTACCTTGGTAGCACTCCAGGGACACGTCTTTCGAGAAAGGAGATGTTCCTGATAACATTTAGGGGGCACCCTTCTGAAAAAAAATATACTTTTCTGAAGATACAGACCAACCTTTCGCGACCTTTTTTACCCTAGAGGAATTTTTAGGTCTTAGCCAACTGTTAATACCCAGGGGCGTTGCTAGGTCTACAAAAGATCTGGGGCTAGAGCTCATAGCAGCATAGTAAAGAAAGTCATACGCTTGGGCGGGCATACACATGTATATAATATATATGTGTGTGTGTGTGTGTGTGTGTGTGTGTATATATATCCCCAGAAAGCCTCCCCCTTACATTAGGGTCCCCAGAGAGCCTCCCCCTTAAATCAGGGTCCCCAGAGAGCCCCCCACTTACATCAGGGTCCCCACAGAGCCTCCCCTCCCCTTGGGGACCCCTGCAGAGACTCGGGGCTATGGGCCCCAGATGCGGGGCTATTGCCCCAAAAGCCACCCCCTAGCGACGCCACTGCTAATACCAATTCATTGGGGGTTGACATGCTTCTTACATTGGTGGTCTGTGGGAAGAATGCAATACTAGCAGACAGCAGAAAAAATAATAGCGTGGAGGGCCTCACAAAGGAGGAGATGAGAGCAAGGCTTGGACAGGCACTGGAACTATATACAGCGATGACAAGGGGAGATGCCCACACTCCCGGAAGAAGTCCTTTTGGGGTGAAAACCGGTCGGGTTTAGGCATCGTTTTCCTGTAATCGTGTTTTGGATTGAGCTAACATTTGCTCTTGCTTTGGAAGATTTTTTTTGTTTTTAATGTAATGGCATGTCAGTGCATTACTTGAATAAAGCCCAACCTAAAGAGTCCCGTCTCTGCCGGTAGGGATGGGGCGAAGAAGAGTCCCATCTCATCCACCGGCCAAACTTATGGGACCTGGGCCCTGTACAGAAGGGCCGGATTGACCTCCCTATTGGCGGCCCTGCCTACCCTAACACAAATGCTTATACAACATGGGCAAGCCCAGTCTATCCATGCATGGGCAATTTGTCTCTGTTATTCGAGCAGAGTTGATGGAGCGCAGAGTTGATGGTTCTATAGTCCCAGAACTCATAATTAAGTATGAGTTCTGGGACTATGGAACAATACATGGTAACATTACATTACCACCATCCTTTCACACCCTTCAGTGCAATGGCTAAGTGGCTTTTTACTGGTTGTCTTATTTAAACTTGTGTCTTGGCAGCAGGCCTGTGGCTATAGAAACCCTTCAGTCATCTGATCATTAATTCACTGTTAGATGGTTATCTGCAATAAGGACATGTATAATCATGATTACGCCTGGAGAAAAGTGAAATACAGAAAAGTATATAGCTTATGGCTTGTTTAAAATGAACATTAACGGGGTTTGGGAAGCAGAAGAATGTCTTCATCATTATATGGAAATCACTGCGATCTTTAACAAATTTCACGTGAAGAGGCGGCCATGCGTAAATACTAATTACATCTCAGACCCCGGGGAGGAAATGGAGCAAGTGAATACTAAGCCGGGTTGTAAATAATAACCAGCCGAATAGGCCTCTGATATTAGCATGTTTCATATAGGCCACTGAAAAATAGAATTTGAATGAAGTTTCTATATGCTTGCTGGCCATATCATGAAGCAGAATGTCTGAAGTTCCCTTGGAGAACGCTTACTAAAACCAATTAATTGGTGGACTTTGGGAAGAATGTCCCTTACATTGGTGATCAGTGGGAAGAATGTTCCTTACATTGGTGGTCAGTGGGAAGAATGTCCCTTACATTGGTGGTCAGCGGGAAGAATGTCCCTTACATTGGTGATCAGTGAGAAGAATGTTCCTTACATTGGTGATCAGTGGGAAGAATGTCCCTTACATTGGTGATCAGTGGGAAGAATGTTCCTTACATTGGTGATCGGTGAGAAGAATGTTCCTTACATTGGTGGTCAGTCGGAAGAATGTTCCTTACATTGGTGATCAGTGAGAAGAATGTCCCTTACATTGGTGATCAGTCGGAAGAATGTTCCTTACATTGGTGATCAGTCGGAAGAATGTTCCTTACATTGGTAATCAGTGGGAAGAATTTCGTTACATTGGTGATCAGTGAGAAGAATGTTCCTTACATTGGTGATCAGTGGGAAGAATGTTCCTTACATTGGTGATCAGTGGGAAGAATGTTCCTTACATTGGTGATCAGTGAGAAGAATGTTCCTTACATTGGTGATCAGTGGGAAGAATGTCCCTTACATTGGTGATCAGTGAGAAGAAGGTTCCTTACATTGGTGATCAGTGAGAAGAATGTTCCTTACATTGGTGATCAGTGGGAAGAATGTCCCTTACATTGGTGATCAGTGAGAAGAATGTCCCTTACATTGGTGATCAGTGGGAAGAATGCTCCTTACATTGGTGATCAGTGAGAAGAATGTTCCTTACATTGGTGATCAGTGAGAAGAATGTTCCTTACATTGGTGATCAGTAGGAAGAATGTTCCTTACATTGGTGATCAGTGAGAAGAATGTTCCTTACATTGTTGGTCAGTGTGAAGAAAACTGCCCACTGCTGCAGATGTATGCCATACATCACTGGCAGTAAAAGGGTTAAAACGTGGTAGCCATATAATTTGAGATCCATCTCCGGGCAAAATTCTCCCCAACTTTTCTGACTCATATGGTCATCATGTGACCCTCTGCAGCACCTCTTCTGGAGACCCTTGCTCCACCACTGCAAAAAGGGCCCTGATACTGCCTGAAATAAAGAAAATCTAACTAAATTTAGGCTTTAAATCTATTCTAATTGTTCTTCAAAATCTAAGTCCCAGTAGACCTTCCATGATGACTTGGCTCTTTCCCCGTTGTAAGTTCAATTCTGGCTAAATCTGCACAAGTCATCCAACCAGCTGGCGGATACGGCCGGCTAATAAAAACGCCTCTATCAATATTCAGGTCAGGAACTCAAGGACGCACTTTACAAGTTCAAGTGTTTGTGCTTGAAGCCACACTACGAAAATAAAGATTTTCTTAATCCTCATATTAGAAGAATTGGCAGTCGGAAGGACAACTTACGACGGCTGATATTGGGAAAAACGTCATTTTCATGTCCAGCTTTAATAGATTAGCTTAATTAAGTATTTAGGAGGACACTGTACCGGAATGTGCATGTCAACCCCGTGATTCAGGACACAAAATAAAAAGGAAGAAAAATAGAAAGGAAGGCTGTGTGTTCATTTGGACTTCATAATTGATACTCTGGAGGGGTGATTTGATAAGATATGCCAAAGCCAAGAACAGTTATAGACTTTGGGCATTTTTTTAGACAATAGATGTCTCAATTTATTCTGTGCTCTTACAATTACCTTTGTACATTGTAAAAAAAAAAAAAAACTATGTAAGGCATGGATTACAGATGTTTGCAAAGAAAACAGAGAGCGCCGCTTCAAGCGTTGACACAAACACACGCGGACACTAGCCATGCTGCCCGGTGCTGGCTTGCCCAGCCCTCTGAAGTCAATGGACAAAAGATAATAGAAATGAGAAATATTCACTGCGCTTAGATTCCAAGGAGCAGCTGACATAGAATTGTTGGTAACAATAACATAGGTAACAAAATGGGTATATGCAGCGCTAGGATCGGGGCCACTCGGAGGTAAGTATGACATGTTTGTTATTAAATTAAAAAAAATAAAAATGCGAGGGTTTAGTAACCCTTTAATTTACACTCTGGGTGGTTCTGAAAAGGAAATTGACTTTTCTTCCAGCATTTGTGGACCTTTATTAACAAAATATATCCGACCTTGTGCTGACCAAGCAGACATAAGCAGGTGGTAGTCTCCCTTTCAGAGAGATCACTACCCTAATGGGTAGTGCTGTTGGTGGGATCCTGGTCAGAATTTGGACAGGATTTGGCTATTCCTGACTTACTGCATGTAGGTTTATAGCTAGGAAGTGTGTTATGCCTACGGAGCCTAGACCCCACTAGAAGACTCCATGTGAAGACCCACTGATGGGGAACTCATGGTACAGCGTTTGGCAAAGTGGCTGAACTTTAAGAGTTTGGGTTGGTGGCACTGAAGTGTTCTGCACTGTATTGCTGAAGGTGTGGAGTTGAGAAGCTGCATGCCAAGTTTTTGTCTTGAAGGTCCTCAGTAAATCCCGTGTGGACATTCTTTATTTGGGAAGGTGGGCCTTTAGCCAGAAAACTATGAGTACCGTGGGTCTCGGACCTGAAGTAAGTAGACACAAAATGGCAGGGTCCTCCACGGGCACCATGTATGTACCCTATTGGAAAAAGAAGCTGGGTGGAGCCCCTGGCCAGCTTGGCGGGTACCAAGAGCTAATCCAGCTTGCCAACACTTCAACAATTGGATACGACTAGATGGAAAAATATATCCATCTACCTGGCCCATTCGTATCCACACCCACCCATTGTACTGTATCTACGGAGGCCCCCCATAGACGCAGTACAATGAGTGAGTGTAGACACGAATTGGAGGGAGTCACGATTGCAATCCAGGCTGGACCTAAAACATATCTGCTTTGTTCATCTCCATTACATGGCAGGCTGTTGGGATTCGTAGTTTACAAAAGAAAGATAACATTGCTTATGCTGTCTTTATAGCTTACAGTGATTCTGTGTTTCTGGCAGGATCACTTGGTCTTTACTGTACTTGCTGAAAATGTTCTTACCCTGAAAAAAAAAAAAGAAAACGCATGCAGCCACCACATGAGGAACTGGTAAGTTGCTATATATATATATATATATATATATATATATATATATATATATATATTCGTTTCTGAGTTTAAATGCGTTTCAACATCTTTTACACCCTCTGGGGCCTCTGGCTAATCAGATGTCTGTCCGGGACTAATGGTTAAGGCAGGCAATTGAGCAAATTGGAGACTTCAGTTCTCACAAGTCATCTGTAACCGGCACAAAGTTATCGCTTGATGTTATGTCGGAATACAGATGTGACTCGATCCAACAAAGTTGTGGCTTTGCTCGTTCCGCCATCATTGGCTTTGGAGTCCTAATTGGGGAAGGTCTCCCATTCAGTCATTAAAGGTGTCACTAAGTCTTTTTTTTTCACGCCTACGCTTCTCAACAGCCAAATGTATTTCACAATGTGCTCATCGCCCTCCTGTCTGTACATGGCTGACTTCCTTTCCCACAGAGCTGGGCACAGAGCATGACATCAAATTACACCCAGCCTGGTGAATGAAATGTGGAACCCTCAGCATTCCTTTATAACTAAAGGTGTCCAGTAAGAAAACCAATTTTAAAGGCTGCCTTATGTTGTTCTCCCATGACGTTCTCCCATTACAAACGCCAGTTCCCTGACTTCATGGGAGTCGTTGCCTGGGAAAAATGCAAGCAGGCAGTGACGTAGGAGTGATGTGAGAACTTCCGACCTGTATTCAATTCCTTGGTCACTGACCGCAGCCATTGCATCAGTATGAGGACAAAAGTCCTGAGGGTGCAGGCTGAGGACAATTGGGTTGCTTTACTAAAGCTGGAGAGTGCAATATCTGGTGCAACTCTGCATCACCACTTATTCCTCCTCTCCAGCTGGAATGAAATCACTGCTGTCAGCCATGTGTCAATACTTGAGCCTAGCAATTGGCTCCTTGTCCTGAACTGGGGGGGGGGGGGGGGGCAGGGGGGCATGTGCCCCGGGCACAGCATTGAGGAGGTGCAGCAGCTGGTAAAGATTCTCCTGCATCTGCTTCCCCACCTCTACTTCCCCCGCTCTCCATCCTGTCTGCTGCCACGGAGAATCTAGATGGAGAGCGGGGGAAGGAAAGAGAAGAGAAGGTTATGTTATAACGGTCTCTGGCTGCCTGTCTTTCTGGGTCGTATGATGAGCTTCTCAGTGCGGAGGATCATGGCTGTATCCAGCTATCCAGGGAGAGGAGGTGAGCGCTGCGCGGGGACCAGAGAAGGGGGGGGGCAGAGGGGAAGGGGGGCAGAGGAGCATGTGGGGGACCAGAGGAGCATGTGGGGGAGCAGAGGTGTACAAGGAGCATGTGAGGGACCAGAAGAGCATGTGGGGGACCAGGGGAGCACGGGAGAGAAAAGAGGAGCATGTGGGGGGGGGCAGAGGAGCATGTGGGGGACCAGAGGAGCATGGGGGACCAGAGAAGCATGGGGGTACAGAAGAGCATGGGGGGCCAGAGGAGCATGGGGGGACCAGAGGAGCACGGGGGTACAGAAGAGCATTGGGGGGAATAGAGGAGCAGGGGGACCAGAGGAGCATGTGTGGTACCAGAGGAGCAGGGGGACCAGAGGAGCATGGGGGGTACCAGAGGAGCAGGGGTGACCAGAGAAGCACGGGGGGAGGGGACAGACAGCTGACTTAACAGCTATAACCTGGGAGTTTCTCACTTTCCTGCCTAATCTTGTCCCGTTACGGGTGGGCACCAAACTGATTCTTTGCCCCGGGTGAAAGAATGTCTAGCTTCACCACTGCTCCTTTCATACCCAGAAGTGTCGGGTATTTTGGGGGGCTGTGACCCATCATATTTTGAATATTTTCATACTGAGCTAGAGATGGGATGTTGGTGCCAATATTGTAATTTATGACATTCTGAGGTCTGTACTAATCAGATTTATCATTACTCTGAGGTGTTAATATTAATGTTTGTTTTAACTGATATAATCATTATTATGATTATTATTATTAATAATAATAATCATAATAATAATAATATAACTTAAATAATAATAATATTATTATTCAATTTATATTATTATTATTATTATTATTATTATTATTATTATTATTATTTAATTTATATTTTATTATTATTATTATTTAATTTATATTATTATTATTGTTATTATTTAATTTATATTATTATTATTTTTATTATTTAATTTATAGTAGTAGTAGTTGTATTTTTTTTTTTTTTTTTAGTAAATTGAATTGTAAAACTTGACTTTCCAGTGTTCGGTCCCAGGCTATCATTAAGGCAGAGCCGGTTCTACCATGTATGTGTCAGATTCCAGCTGGGCGCAGACCTCCGCCGTGTCTCCACGTATAATCCAGTGATTAAGGACTTGGTTTGTTTTGCTTTCTTGTGAGGATAAATTTCCACTTACGCTTTACAGTCCCCAATCATCGTAGCACCGCTGATCTCATGATGGAGCAGACATGGAATTACAACAGCTGCAGGGTACACCAAGCTGCAGACATTTGTTCTGTTATTTACTGTAGCACCGTCGGCGCTCGCTGCTTCTTCACTGAGCTACATAACCCGGGTTCAAGTAGATTCAAACCCCAACCAGGCATGATAATAGTGTTTCACCTTTTTTTCATGCTTTGTTACATCTCAGGGCTTCTGGTCTCCTGCAGCCTCTGACCACATGGCAATTAATTTGCCAGCACTGTTTTTTTGTGACGGTGACAACAATGAACCATGCATATATAATGAATGCTGAAACATCCACTTGTAGTTTCTATCAGAAGCTTTTGTGATAAGGTGACAACTAGGGATGAGCTTGGGTTTGACTTGGGTTCGAACCAAGCCCAAGTTCTTAAAACACAGAAGAAAGCTGTCCTTGCAGGCCAATCAGCTGCAGCCGATGCATTCCCCACCATGCAGCTGCACATATACACAGAGGGTTGGGGGTGCTGGTGACATCATTGACTCAATATGGCCCCATGCCCATGGGCATGTGGCCAAATTAGGTAAACAAAGTCACTAGCATTCCTCCTCCTTTTGTGTAGGTGCAGCTGGGGGTGGGGGTGTTTCAAGAGTTCAGCCTTTGATCAAAACCAAGTAAACCCAACTGATCCCTAGACTAAACCCAACCTGAACCCAAGCTCATCCCTAGACTGAGCCCAACCTGAACTCAAGCCCACCCCTAGATTGAACTCAACCTAAACCCAAGCTCATCTAAAGATTGAACCCAACCTGAATCCAAGCTCATCCCTAGACTGAGCCCAACCTGAACTCAAGCCCTCCCCTAGATTGAACCTGACCTGAATCCAAGCTCACCCCCAGACTGAGCCCAACCTGAACCCAAGCCCACCCCTAGATTGAACCCAACCTGAATTGAAGCTCACCCCCAGACTGAACCCAAGCTGAACCCAAGCTCATCCCTAGACTGAACTCAACCTAAACCCAAGCTCATCTAAAGATTGAACCCAACCTGAATCCAAGCTCATCCCTAGACTGAGCCCAACCTGAACTCAAGCCCACCCCTAGATTGAACCTGACCTAAATCCAAGCTCACCCCCAGACTGAGCCCAACCTGAACCCAAGCCCACCCCTAGATTGAACCCAACCTGAATCCAAGCTCATTCTTATGCCGCGTACACACGGACTGAATTTCCAACAACAAATGTTTGATGGGAGCTTGTTGTCGGAAATTCCGACTGTATGTAGGCTCCATTGGACATTTTCCGTCGGAATTTCCAACAAACAAAATTTGAGAGCTGGTTCTCAAAATTTCCGACAACAAAATCTGTTGTCGGAAATTCCGATCGTGTGTACACAATTCCGACGCACAAAATTCCACGCATGCTCGGAATCAAGCAGAAGAGCTGCACTGGCTATTGAACTTCATTTTTCTCGGCTCATCGTACGTGTTGTACGTCACCGCGTTCTTGACGTTCGGAATTTCCGACAACATTTATGTGACCATGTGTATGCAAGAAAAGTTTGAGCCAACATCCGGAAAAAAAAAATGGATTTTCTTGTCGGAATGTGCGATCGTGTGTACGCAGCATTAGACTGAACGCAAGCTCAACCAAAACTCATTTCTATATTGAACTCAACCTGAATCCAAGTTCAGTCCTAAACTGAACCCGAGCCAAACCCAAACTCATTAGTAGACTGAACCCAAGCTGAACCTCAAGCTCATTAGTAGACTTAACCCAAGCTCATTCTTAGGCTGAACACATGCTGAACCAAAGCTGATCCCTGGATTTAACCTAACCTGAACCCAACCGCACCCCTAACTGAACCTAAGCTCAATCCAAGCTCAGTCCTAGATTGAATCTAAGTCAGACCCAAACCAAACTCAAGCTCATCTGTAGACTGAACCCTAGCTGAATCCAAGCTCATCTGTAAACTGAACCCAACCTG
Source organism: Lithobates clamitans (assembly GCA_037952925.1). Lineage (NCBI taxonomy): Eukaryota > Metazoa > Chordata > Amphibia > Anura > Ranidae > Lithobates > Lithobates clamitans. The sequence continues at coordinate 444,351 of JBBGZY010001580.1, read as the reverse complement.
ATCCCAAGACCATCCCTAGACTGAACCTAAGCTGAACCCAAGCTCATCCCTAGGCTGAACCCAAGCTGAACCCAAGCTTATCCATAGACTGAACCCAAGCTCATCCCCAGAATGAACTCAACCTGAACCTAAACTCACCTTTAGACTTAACCCAAGCTGAACCCAAGCTCATCCTTAGACTGAAACCAAGCTCATTCCTTGACTGAACCCAAACAGCCAAACCCAAGCTTATCCTTAGAATGAAGCCAAGCTCCATTTCCAGAGACCATGTAGAAGAATAATTGGGAGACTGCCTACCTGACAGTCTCCCCTCCCCATTCCCCATAGCTGTACAATCACAAGGATCAGTGGGGGGGAGGGGGGAAGAGTTACCAGCAACATTCCATGCAGAGAGGGGATATGCCTGGGTGTGAATCCTTCATTAGATCCTGAGCTGTCCTCACGCAGCTCTTGATAGCCTCCAAGCTCCTGATCTAGCTCCTCCTTACTTGTCATTAGTTGGGTGGAAACAGGTTTGCCACTTCCAGACCTCATTTACACGGGGACTCATCCTGCTTCTAAGCCAAACCCGACCCTCCCTAATGACCTGACAAGGCCCAGGCCTGGAGTACTACCTGTACCCCCCTATATCGGCTGGCCTGGTTGTCACTCTATAACAGGAAGTGCCCGAAGAAGGAACTTCATGGCAGGATCACTAAGTGTGCATTCATTCTGCGGAAATGCCAGCAAAATAGCTATTTTTCTCTCTGTGGGAGTGGCCCAACAGGCTCCACCCTCTACAGGCTGCCAGTAGAAAACTACTGAAGGGAGCCGAGACAAGACCACTCACCCTGCACAAGGAGAGAGAGCAAAGCCATAGGAGGGGCTCCACCCACTACAGGCAGCCTGTAGAAAACTACAGGAGGGGGAGGAAACAAGACCACTCACCCTGCACAAGGAGAGAGCCATGAGAGGGGACCATCAGGCTCCACCCACTACAGGTGGCCTGTAGAAAACTACAGGAGGGGCGGAGACAAGACCAGTCACCCTGCACAAGGAGAGAGAGCAAAGCCACGAGAGGGGCCTATCGGGCTCCACCCACTACAGGTGGCCTGTAGAAAACTACAGGAGGGGGATGAGACAAGATCACCCACCCTGCACATGGAGAGAGAGCAAAGCCATTGGAGGGGCGCATCAGGCTCCACCCACTACAGGCTGCCTGCATGGGGCGGAGACAAGACCACTCACCCTGCACAAGGAGAGAGCAGAGCCATGGGAGGGGCCTATTAGGCTCCACCCACTACAGGCAGACTGTAGAAAACTACAGGAGGGGAGGAGACAAGACCAGTCACCCTGCACAAGGAGAGAGAGCAAAGCCACGGGAGGGGCCTATCGGGCTCCACCCACTACAGGTGGCCTGTAGAAAACTACAGGAGGGGGATGAGACAAGATCACCCACCCTGCACATGGAGAGAGAGCAAAGCCATTGGAGGGGCGCATCAGGCTCCACCCACTACAGGCTGCCTGCATGGGGCGGAGACAAGACCACTCACCCTGCACAAGGAGAGAGCAAAGCCATGGGAGGGGCCCATCAGGCTCCACCCACGACGGGCTCCCTGAAGAAAACAGCAGGGGGTGGAGACAAGACCAGTCAGAGAGAGCAGCAGTGATCGGTCTTTATTACAAGAAGTCTCACACTGGATGACTGCACAGATCTGGGGGATATACAATGCCCAATAGAGGCAAAGAATAATTCCTTCCTCCGGAGTTCATCTTTAAAGGAGGGCCCCGTGTTTTCCTCCTACAGGTGTATCTTTATCACCTTTCTCTCCTCGCCATCTGTTCTCCGAGAATAACAAGCGCCTTCTCCTCGGCGGATTTTGTTTTGAAGGTTTCTGCAGAAATAATGCGGACATTTGGAAGCAGGTTTTGTTACTTTTTATAGGAAATGTAAGAACATTGTTTTCCGGACTTGTTTGCACCGGCTGTGCTCCTTCCCGGTAATTAATGTTTGGTTTGCATATTCGTTTTTTTTGCTTTTTTTTCTGCTTTACACAAAAAAAGGTATAAAGGAAGAGGAGAGTGACGGCGGCCAGCAGACGATACGACAAAGAACAGGATTTGTTTTCCGCTGAGCAGTTTTCTGATTACAGATCCGATATTTCGTGGCTTAAAATGTTCCAAAACTATTCATCCAGTTTTGGCTGCATGGTAATTGGGCACCCCCCCCCCCGTTGTTTTGGGCCCCATTCACAGCCGCACGCACAATTTTTTAGCACTCTCTTGTTTTGTGTTTTTTTTTTTTTTTTTTTTTTTGCGGGACATGCATAGGACAGCCCAGTCACTTTAATGGGCTGGCCCTACCTGCGAGAAACGCTCCTCTTAATTTTTTCACGCATTTTCACGCAAGTACGTTTTGCCGCATGACAACAGGAACATCATTAAGAATTGCACTTTCCTGGAATGCCTTAGGCTTCATTCACAAATGCAGGCAGTAGGGTCAGTAAAACCAGGAGGTTGCTTTGGGCTCATTCACAAATGTGGCAGGTGTGGAACGCTTTTCGGAGGTGTTTGACAGGCAGTGAGGAGGTGATATGTTGCCCCCCCTCACTGTCTAATTAAACCCCATAATTGCTGTACTACCATGCAACAATCACCAGCATTGCATGTGATTGCGACACGGCCCCACAGAACTGAACTAGTTGCATTCGGAGGAGGCTCCGCCCACTGAGAGCGACATGTTGTTTTAAGTTTTGACACGGCCACCAAGCATAGCATTATATTACAGCTGTGAGCGATTTGTTCATATAATCATCTCTATGACCATTCATATAATCATCTCTATGACCATTCATATAATCATCTCTAGGACCATTCATATATTCATCTCTATGACGATTCCTATAATCATCTCTATGACCAGGGGCGTTGCTAGGTCTACAAAAGATCTGGGGCTAGAGCCCATAGCAACTCAGTAAAGAAAGTCATACACTTGGGCGGGCATACACATGTATCTAATTTACGTGTGTGTGTATATATCCCCAGAGCACCCCCTTACATCAAGATCCCCAGAGAGCCTCCCCCTTGCATCAGGGTCCCCAGAGAGCCTCCCCCTTGCATCAGGGTCCCCAGAGAGCCTTCCCCTAAATCAGGGTCCCCAGAGAGCCTTCCCCTTAAATCAGGGTCCCCAGAGAGCCCCCCACTTACATCAGGGTCACCGGAGAGCCTCCCCTTGGGAACCCCTGCAGAGACTCGGGGCTATGGGCCCCAGATTCGGGGCTATAGCCCCAAGCGACGCCACTGTCTATGACCATTCCTATAATCATCTCTAGGACCATTCCTGTAAACATCTCTATGACCATTCCTTTAATCATCTCTATGACCATTCATATAATCATCTCTATGACCATTCATATAATCATCTCTATGACCATTCATATAATCATCTCTAGGACCATTCCTATAATCATCTCTATGATCATTCATATAATCATCTCTAGGACAATTCCTATAATCATCTCTAGGACCATTTATATAATCATCTCTATGACCATTCATATAATCATCTCTATGACCATTCATATAATCATCTCTAGGACCATTCCTATAATCATCTCTATGATCATTCATATAATCATCTCTAGGACAATTCCTATAATCATCTCTAGGACCATTTATATAATCATCTCTATGACCATTCATATAATCATCTCTAGGACCATTCCTATAATCATCTCTATGACCATTCCTATAATCATCTCTAGGACCATTCATATAATCATCTCAGGAACCATTCGTATAATCATCTCCATGACCATTCATATAATCATCTCCATGACCATTCATGGAATCATTTCCATGACTATTCAGATAATTTCTAGGACCATTCAGATAATCCCTGGGACCATTCGGCTAATCATCGCCATTACCACTCAGATGCTCTCTATGACTATTGACATAATTGTTTCTTTGACCATCAAGATAATCATCTCTATGACCACTCGGATGGTCTCTATGACCACTGACATAATTGATTCTTTGACCATCAAGGTAATCATCTCTATGACCATTCAGCTAATCTTTATGACCATTCTGGAATATTCAGATAGTCTCTATGGTCACCTTGTGTAGAGAACTTCCACACTGATGATAAACCTAGGAGGAGGTCCTCCTCTCAATGTTGTACTTTGAAACAAAGCAGGAAGCTCAGACTGTGCACAAGGAAAAATCCGACACCTTTTCCGTGGAATTCAATAAGTGGGTCATAGCGAGATAAAGCAGCAAGGTCTGACTCCACTGCCCTGATAAGGAAATATTTCCCCTATTAGCTGTCATTCTCTGTTAATTCCTCTGTATACTGTGAATCTCTGGTATTATATTTGTATTGCGGATCGTGTTTCATTATTTATCACCCCTTGTTGTTCTATTATTCAGTAGTTTGTTTTTTTACTCTGTAAGTAAGATTTTATTGCTTTGCGTCTATTTAGGCCTTAATGGAGGTTTGGTGGAATTTAGAATAATATTAATCGAGTCTGCGCTTTTCATTTTATTTGCATTTCATATCGGTTTTTATTTGTTTTTATTCCTAATATAATTACTACAGTAGGTTCCTCCTTTTTTTTTTCAAAAAGATTTTATCTGATACATTTTAATTAATTTTGCTTCCGCTCTGTAATCTATATTTTTTAATTGTTATGATTTATTTTTTTTAAATTAGTGGATAGGTGTTCTCTGCTTATTATTCATTTAGGTATGATTTTTATATTTTAATGAATTATAAATTAATGCTAATGAATTTGTATTTTTAATAAATGAATTTGTAATTAATTTAGGTATGATTTAAATTTTTTTTTAACTAATTATAAATTAATGTTAATTTATGTTTTCATAAATTATTTTGTAATGAGTTTAGGTATATTTTTTTTTATTTGTTTACATTTTTTTTGTAACTCCTTTGCCGTGAGTTCCGATAATAATTGTTTGTGTTGAGCTGCTTCGAGGTGGGCAATTTTCGACGCTAAGGTCGAAATAGCACACTCAGCTTCCTTTTTTTTATTTAGCACCTAAGCTAATGACCTCCTCATGGATAATTAATGTTAATGAATTTATATTTTAAATACATTATTTTGTAATGAATTTAGGTATGATTTTTATCTTTTTAATGAATTATAAATGAATGTTTGTCGGGGAAAGCGGCGTACACACGGGCGGACTTTTCGACCGGACTGCTCCGACGGACCGAATCCGGCGGAAAATCCGACCGTGTGTGGGCTGCATCGGACTTCCGACGGACCGTTTCGGTCGGAAATCCGACGGACTTTTGATTTAAAACTTGCTTCAAATATTCCCGCCGGAACTCCGCCGGACTCAGTTCCTATCAGAAAGCCCGTTCGTCTCCCCCCAAAATCCATACCAGACCCCTATCTGAGCACGCAGCCTGGCCTGTCAGGAAAGGGGGGTGGGGACGAGCGAGCGCCCCCCTCCTGAACCGTACCAGGCCGCATGCCCTCAACATGGGGGGTGGGTGCTTTGGGGGAGGGGGCGCCCTGCAGCCCCCCCACCCCAAAGCACCTTGGCGCTCATGCAGCCCCAGACCATGACAGCCCCATCACCATGCTTGACTGTAGGCAAGACACACTTGTCTTTGCCCTCCTCACCTGGTTGCCCCCACACACGCTTGTCACCATCTGAACCAAATAAGTTTATCTTGGTTTCATCAGACCACAGGACATGGTTCCAGTAATCCATGTCCTTAGTCTGCATGTCTTCAGCAAACTGGGGTCTTTCTTGTGTATTATCTTTAGAAGAGGCTTTCTTCTGGGACGACAGCCATGCAGACCAATTTGATGCTGTGTGCGGCGTATGGTCTGAGCACTGACAGGCTGACCCCCCCCACCCCCACCCCTTCAAACTCTGCAGCAATGCTGGCAGCACTCATACGTCTATTTTCCAAAGACAACCTCTGGATATGACGCTGAGCACGTGAACTCAACTTCTTTGGTGGACCATGGCGAGGCCTGTTCTGAGTGGAACCTGTCCTGTTATACCGCTGTATGGTCTTGGCCACCGTGCTGCAGCTCAGTTTCAGGCTCTTGGCAATCTTCTTATAGCCTAGGTCATCTTTATTAGGAGCAGCAATTCCTTTTTTTCAGATCCTCAGAGAGTTCTTTGCCATGAGGTACCATGTTGAACTTGCATTAATGGCTGTGTCTCTACAGATATCCTATGAAGTGCTATTGTCTCCTAAAGAAGTAGACTTTGTTTAACGAAACACGTCGAGATTTACAGGATACCAACTGGTTATCTTAAAGTGTATACATGGTACTATGTAAACACTAATATATCTTGTCATGCCTTATGGAATTTTATTTATGATTTGAATTTTTGTATATACAAAAAAAAAAAACCATGAATGCCAACATGTACTGTGACATACTGAAGCAGAGCATGATCCCCTCCCTTCAGAGACTGGGCCGCAGGCCAGTATTCCAACATAACGACCCCAAACACACCTCCAAAACCACCACTGCCTTGCTAAAGAAGCTGAGGGTAAAGGTGATGGACTGGCCAAGCATGTCTCCAGACCTAAACCCTATTGATCATCTGTGGGACATCCTCAAACGGAAGGTGGAGGAGCGCAAGGTCTCTAACATCCACCAGCTCTGTGATGTCATCATGGAGGAGGGGAAGAGGACTCCAGTGACAACCTGTGAAGCTCTGGTGAACTCCATGCCCAAGAGGGTTAAGGCAGTGCAGGAAAATAATGGTGGCCACACAAAATATTGACACTTTGGGCCCAATTTGGACATTTTCACTTAGGGGTGTACTGACTTTTGTTGCCAGCGGTTTAGACATTAATGGCTGTGTGTTGAGTTATTTTGAGGGGACAGTAAATTTACACTGTTATACAAGCTGTACACTCACTACTTTACATTGTAGCAAAGTGTCATTTCTTCAGTGTTGTCACATGAAAAAACAGAAGAAAATATTTACAAAAATGTGAGGGGTGTACTAACTTTTGTGAGATACTGTTCATAAAAATCTATTTATTAACAATAATTGTTGTTTTGTTGATGTCTGGTACAGTTCTCAAAATTCACATTGACAGCTTTTTTTTTTTTGGCTGAGCGGACACTAGATGCCCTCAGCAACATTCAACCCAATTCCCCTGAGCCCAGTTCATTCTGCCTGTGACTGGGCAGTGAAAGGAGAAGCAGCGCAGTGATGAGCTCATCTCTCTGCCACTCTGCTCTCTCCTCCTATCAGCATGCTTCTTGCACATCACATGAACTGATTGAACCTACTTCTTCTGCCATCCCGGACAAGCCCCCAACCGATAACTGAACAGTGAAAGGAAAAGCAGCGCAGTGGTAAGCTCATCTCTATGTCGCTCAGCTCTCTCCCCCTATCAGCACACGAACCGACTGGCTCCTTCTGCTGATTCTTCCTCTCACACTTCACAGATTTCTCCTGTAGTACTTCTTTTCTGCCATTAGATGTCCTCAATCTGATGGCCAGCATCGTTCACCTCAATTTCCCTGAGCCCAGTTTGCCCTCGACCAACTTGAGAGGTCTCGTATATAGGGACTGACCTGCACTGGTACCCCATGCCTCATTTTCTATGTATCTTCTGTTTGCCCAGAGTTGCCTTTTATTACATTGAGATATTCCTGTATTGTATCTGATTCTAATGCTCAGTCTTTTTTTTTTTTTAAATGATAGCTTTAATTGCGGTCCCATGTATGCAGATATCTGTGTCCTGAGAGAAAGATCAAAGTCCCAATCAATAGTTTTCCAGAGGAAGCAATAAAACTTCTGACATTCCTATAATGAACATTGATCCGGAATGGAAGATCCTCCTATTATCTCCATACAAATAGATCATTGAAGACAATGGGCTCCATTCACAGAACCAGATTGCATGCGGTACTTTCCTAAATACCGCATGTAATCCTGAAAATATCAATTCACGATTGATTTATGCTTTATTTACCGCATAAAGCAAAAAAAAGCTCGCTAAATCCCGCATAAAACAGGCCTGAGAGTCAATTCACCAAAAGAAAAAATGCAAGCGGTAAATAAGTAGTGGTCCCAGCAAGCGACATTTAAGGAACCGGCAGCCGCCGGCATCCTTAACAACCAGGAAACAACATGGTCGTTAAGGAACGGGCGGCCTCCACGTCGTTAACAACCGATGAGTCATCAGCTCTCAGCGGGACTCCCCGCTGACAGCTGAGTGTAAAAAAAAAAAAAAATGGCGGCAATGAAAAATGTAAAAAAGAAATGGGGTCCCCCCTCCGGGTCTGGTATAGATTTAGAGGGGAACCCCCATGCCTAAATGACAAAAAATTGGCGTTAGGTCCCCCCCAAAAATCCATACCAGACCCTTATCCCAGCATGCAGCCCGGCAGGTCGGGAAAGGGGGGGAGAGCGAGCGCCCCCCCTCCTGAACTCTACCAGGCCACATGGCCTCAACATGAGTGGGTTTAAGGGGAACCCCCCACTGCAAAAATGTAAAAAAAAATGGCATGAGGTCCCCCCAAAATCCATACAAGACCCTTAGGCAAGTATGCAGCCCAGCAGGTTAGGAAAGGGGGGAAGAGCGAGCACCCCCCCTTATGAACTATATCAGGCCACATGCCCTCAACATGGGGGGGAATTTGAGGGGAACTCCCAGGCCAAAATTACAAAAAAAATGGTGTGGGGTCCCTCCCAAAATCCATACCAGACCCTTATACGAGTATGCAGCCGGCAGGTTAGGAAGGGGGGGGGGAGCAAGCACCTCCCCTTGAACAATATCAGGCCACATAACCTCAACATGGGGGGGAGATTTTGAGAGGAACCCCATGCCAAAATTACAAAAAAAATAGTGTGGAGTCCCTCCCAAAATCCATACCAGACCCTTATCCCAGCATGCAGCCCAGCAGGTCGAGAAAGGGGGGGGAATAGCGAGTGCCCCTCCCCCTCCTGAACTCTTCCAGACCACATGGCCTCAACATGGGTGGTTTTAAGGGGAACCCCCCCTGCAAAAATGTAAAAAATATGGCATGGGGTCCCCCCAAAGTACAAGACCCTTATCTGAGTATGCAGGTTAGGAAAGGGGGGGAAGAGCGAGAACCCTCCCTTGAACTATATCAGGCCACATGCCCTCAACATGGAGGGGGATTTTGAGGGGAACCCCCATGCCAAAATTACAAAAAAATGGTGTGGGGTCCCTCCCAAAATCCACACCAGACTCTTATCGAGTATGCAGCCAGGCAGGTTAGAAAAGGGTGGTAAGAGCGAGTGCCCCCCCGAACCATACCAGGCCACATGTCCTCAACATGGGAGGATGTTGAAGGGAACCCCCACACCAAAATTTAAAAATTTTTGGTGTGGGGCGTGAGGTCCCCCCCCAAAATCCATACCAGACCCTTATCCGAGCATGCAGCCTGGCAGGTCAGGAAAGGGGGGGATGAGCGGGTGCCCTCCCCTCCTGAACCATACCAGGCCACATGCCCTCAACATGGTGGGGTGCTTTGGGGCTCTGCCCCGTTTTCCCCTAAAGCACCTTGGACAGGGGCCTCTTCCCCACAACCCTGGCCAGTGGTTGTGGGGGCCTGTGTGGGGGGGCTTATCAGAATCTGGAAGCCCCCCAGATCCCGCCCCTCTTATTTGAATGAGTAGGGGTAAACATATTACCCCTACTCATTCACCAAAAAAGAGGTGTAGTGTAAAAAAATCATATGTTGGACATCTACTGTGTCCAAAGCCGTCTCTGCCCCAGGGCCCCTGCTAAACTGATGGGGCCCGGGGAACATTTTTTTTTACTGTGTTCAAAGCTGTCTCAGCCCCCAGGGCCCCTGCTAAACTGATGGGGCCCGGGGAACTTTTATTTACTGTGTTCAAAGCTGTCTCAGCCCCCAGGGCCACTGCTAAACTGATGGGTCCCGGTCAAACTTTTATTTACTGTGTCCAAAGCTGTCCCTGCACCCCAGGGACCCTGCTAAACTGATGGGGCCCGGGGAACTTATCTTATATATCTTCACCGGTTCTCTCTGTCTTTTGCATTATAATTCCAGTGTAATAATTGCAAATACAAACACTTCCCCCTCCCCCGTTGTCCTCCGGATCGATGTCTTGAAAACATCGAGCATACATCATGATTATCGTCCTCCTCGGGATAATGCAAGATGTTGCAAAAATAAACTCAGTACAAGTAGAGGAGCGTATTGAACCCAAACTGGTTTCATCCGTCAAAGCTGACGTCCTCAGAGGAACCGAAAAGTGCTACTTCGCTATTTATTCATGACCTGATGGAAGAAAACGGAGAGCACTGTTGTCATTTTTTTTGTCAGTGACACAAATTATGTAGAATTATTAAAAATCAGCAGGATAATTACATATCACGGAGGGATCCTGACAAAATAATACTATAGGAAAATGCTATTTTATTGCTGTAGAAAATAGAAGGTTGTGCACCTAGGCCAAGGGGAATAGAATGGTCTCTTATACTATATATGAAAAGAAATACAGGCAAAACAGAGCTAGAAATGTTCAAAAAATAATAAAATATTATAGTAAAATAATACAAAAAAATAACAATATTACAATATATAAAGGACTAAGGAATATTAAAATAATATTAAAAAAAGACAAAAAACAAAATAAAATAAATTGAAACATAAATGATTAAAATATATTTATTTTATTTATTTATTTATTAAAATGCTTGACCTACGCAGTCTTACCCGAAGGCCTCGATGCGCAAATGATATGATATGATAGGACTTGGGAATATTAAAATAATATAATAAAAGAATACGAAAATAAAACAATATAAAATAAATTATAAACAAAAATGATTAAAATATACGATAGGACTTAGAAATATTGAAATAATATAATAAAAGAATGCAGAAATAAAACAAAATAAACTAAATTATAAACAAAAATGATTCAAATATATATTAGGACTTAGGTATATTAAAATAATTTAATAAAATAATACAAAAATTGAACAATATAAGATAAATTATAAACAAAAATGACTAAAATATATGATGGGACTTATAAATATTGAAATGATATAATAAAAAAAATGCAAAATTAAAACAAAATAAACTAAATTTAAAAACAAAAATGATTCAAATATATATTAGGACTTAGGAATATTAAAATAATATAATAAAAGAATACACAAATAAAACAATATAAAATAAATTATAAACAAAAATGATTAAAATATACAATAGGACTTAGAAACATTGAAATAATATAATAAAGGAATGCAAAAATAAAACAAAATAAACGAAATTATAAACAAAAAATTATTAAAATATATAATAATACTTAGGAATATTAAAATAATATAATAAAAGAATACACAAATGATAAACAAATACAACTAAATGAATAACATTTAAAAAATAAAAGTATTACAAAAAATAAAACAATATTAAAATATATTTAATGACTTGTCTCCCCGACTACCCCGTACTCTGCAGCCCCAGCATCCCCCATTACTCTACACTCTGCATTCCCCATTATTCCACCCCCCCCCCCACACTACCCCACACTCTGCAGCCCCTGCATCCCCGATTACCTTACATTCTCTATCCTTTATTACCCTACACCCTAGTTTTCCCATTCCTCCACATTTTCCTTTACTCTACACTCTGTATCTCCCATTACTCTACACTCTGCATCCCCCATTACTCTACACTCTGCATCCCCCATTACTCTACACTCTGCATCCCCCATTACTCTACACTCTGCATCCCCCATTACTCTACACTCTGCGTCCCCATTACTCTACATTTTGTATCCCCCATTACTCTGCATCCCCCATTACTCTACACTCTGCATCCCCCATTACTCTACACTCTGAATACCCCATTACTCTACACTCTGTATCCCCCATTACTCTACACTCTGCATCCCCCATTACTCTACACTCTGCGTCCCCATTACTCTACATTTTGTATCCCCCATTACTCTGCATCCCCCATTACTCTACACTCTGCATCCCCCATTACTCTACACTCTGCATCCCCCATTACTCTACACTATGAATACCCCATTACTCTACACTCTGTCTCCCCCATTACTCTACACTCTGCATCCCCCATTACTCTACACTCTGCGTCCCCATTACTCTACATTTTGTATCCCCCATTACTCTGCATCCCCCATTACTCTACACTCTGTATCTCCCATTACTCTACACTCTGTATCCCCCATTACTCTACACTCTGCATCCCCCATTACTCTGCACTCTGTATCCCCCATTACCCTACACTTTGTATCCCCCATTACTCTATACTCTGCATCCCCCATTACTCTACACTCTGAATCCCCAATTACTCTACATTCTGCATCTTCCATTACCCTACACTCTGCATCCCCCATTACTCTACACTCTGCATACCCCATTACTCTACACTCTGAATTCCTCCATTACTCTACACTCTGCATCCCCCATTACTCTACACTCTGTATCCCCCATTACTCTGCATCCCCCATTACTCTTCACTCTGCATCCCCCATTACTCTTCACTCTGCATACCCCATTACTCTTCACTCTGCATCCCCCATTATGCTACACTCTGTATCCCCCATTACTCTACACTCTGCAACCCCCAATACTCTACACTCTGCATCCCCCATTACTCTACACTCTGCATACCACATTCCTCTACACTCTGCATCCCTCATTACTCTACACTCTGCATCCCCCATTACTCTACACTCTGCATCCCCCATTCCTCTACACTCTGTATCCCCCATTACTCTACACTCTGCATCCCCCATTACTCTACACTTTGCATCCCCCATTACTCTACACTCTGCATCCTCCATTACTCTACACGCTGTATCCCCAATTACTCTACACTCTGCATCCCCCATTACTCTACACTCTGCATCCCCCATTACTCTACACTCTGTATCCCCCATTACTCTGCATCCCCCATTACCCTACACTTTTTATCCCCCATTACTCTACACTCTGCATCCCCCCATTACTCTACACTCTGTATCCCCCATTACTCTATACTCTACATCCCCCATTACGCTATACTCTGCATCCCCCATTACTCTACACTCTGCATCCCCATTACTCTACACTCTGTATCCCCCATTACTCTACACTCTGCATCCCCCATTACTCTACACTCTGCATCCCCCATTACTCTACACTCTGTATCCCCCATTACTCTACACTCTGCATCCCCCATTACTCTACACTCTGCATCCCCCATTACTCTACACTCTGCATACCCCAATACTCTACATTCTGCATCCCCCATTACCCTACACTGTGCATCCCCCATTACTCTACACTCTGTATCCCCCATTACTCTACACTCTGCATCCCCCCATTACTCTACACTCTGTATCCCCCATTACTCTACACTCTGCATCCCCCATTACTCTACACTCTGTATCCCCCATTACTCTACACTCTGCAATCCCATTACTCTACATTCTGCATCCCCCATTACCCTACACTGTGCATCCCCCATTACTCTACACTCTGTTTCCCCCATTACTCTACACTCTGCATCCCCCATTACTCTACTCTGTATCCCCCATTACTCTACACTCTGCATCCCCCATTACTCTACACTCTGCATTCCCCATTACTCTACACTCTGTATCCCCCATTACTCTACACTCTGCATCCCCCATTACTCTACACTCTGGATCCCCCATTACTCTCTACTCTGCATCCCCCATTACTCTACACTCTGTATCCCCCATTACTCTACACTCTGCATCCCCCATTACTCTACACTCTGTATCCATCATTACTCTACACTCTGCATCCCCCATTACTCTACATTCTGCATCCCCCATTACCCTACACTGTGCATCCCCCATTACTCTACACTCTGTATCCCCCAATACTCTACACTCTGCATCCCCCATTACTCTACTCTGTATCCCCCATTACTCTACACTCTGCATCCCCCATTACTCTACACTCTGCATTCCCCATTACTCTACACTCTGTATCCCCCATTACTCTACACTCTGCATCCCCCATTACTCTACACTCTGTATCCCCCATTACCCTACACTCTGCATCCCCCATTACTCTGCACTCTGCATCCCCCATTACTCTACACTCTGTATCCCCCATTACTCTACACTCTGCATCCCCCATTACTCTACACTCTGTATCCCCCATTAACCTACACTCTGCATTCCCCATTACTCTACACTCTGAATCCCCCATTACTCTACATTCTGCATCCCCCATTACCCTACACTGTGCATCCCCCATTACTCTACACTCTGTATCCCCCATTACTCTGCACTCTGCATCCCCCATTACTCTGCACTCTGCATCCTCCATTACTCTGCACTCTGTATCCCCCATTACTCTGCACTCTGCATCCCCCATTACTCTACACTCTGTATCCCCCATTAACCTACACTCTGCATTCCCCATTACTCTACACTCTGAATCCCCCATTACTCTACATTCTGCATCCCCCATTACCCTACACTGTGCATCCCCCATTACTCTACACTCTGTATCCCCCATTACTCTGCACTCTGCATCCCCCATTACTCTGCACTCTGCATCCCCCATTACTCTGCACTCTGTATCCCCCATTACTCTACACTCTGCATTCCCCATTACTCTACACTCTGCATCCTCCATTACTCTAAACTCTGCATCCCCCATTACTCTGCACTCTGTATCCCCCATTACTCTGCACTCTGCATCCCCCATTACTCTGCACTCTGCATCCCCCATTACTCTACACTCTGCATTCCCCATTACTCTACACTCTGCATTCCCCATTACTCTACACTCTGCATCCTCCATTACTCTACACTCTGTATCCCCCATTACTCTGCACTCTGCATCCCCCATTACTCTGCACTCTGCATCCCCCATTACTCTACACTCTGAATCCCCCATTACTCTACATTCTGCATCCCCCATTACCCTACACTGTGCATCCCCCATTACTCTACACTCTGTATCCCCCATTACTCTGCACTCTGCATCCCCCATTACTCTGCACTCTGCATCCCCCATTACTCTGCACTCTGCATCCCCCATTACTTTACACTCTGTATCCCCCATTACTCTACACTCTGAATTCCTCCATTACTCCATGTTCTACATCCCCTTTTACCCAGGAACGAAGAGCTTAGAAAAGAGAGACCTGAGGTTAGGAGATTAGTGAACTGTGAGATGTCCACAGGCCCCCCCTGCTGACCCAATGGGGCCCGGGGGCCCCGTACAGGAGAGCTGCTATTTACCCCCCTGTAGGCAGCCCTGCCTATAAATGCCATGCTTTTGTACTAACAGTTGACTCTTTCAAAAAAACTGACAGTTAATGATGGTGACACTAAACACAAGTGTATATTTCAGCCTAATAGAAGGGATGTAATGTGAGGAATGGCAGGGGGGGAGGGGGGGGGGGAAAGACGTCTGAGTGCCGCGCATTACCGGGTCCAGGAATGATATCTCTGATACATAAGTGTGAAGACTTGAAAGACACGGCTTGTCATGTTCACATTTCCTTTCTACAAGGTCACGTTTTCTTGTCACCGGTGACACGGAGCAATAGTCGCTTGTCAACACATCCGATTAGCTCAGGAAGAGGAAATTAATTCATCCATAACCAGTCTTGGGTTGTACGGCGCCCGCTCATGTGACCGATCCTATGAGCCTTCGCTAAATATAAACATTTGTGCGCCGCGTAAAAAAAAAAATACGCTTAGAAGAAATGTCTCTACAGTTATTACATTTATTGTTGCAGCTCCAGCGTACACACAGACCCGGTGAGAGAAGATCGCGTGAGAATGAAACCCCCAATAGTTTGTATTTATTCTGATATCACTTCACCAAAATTGGAAAATTTTAGTAAAAATTTGTGAGGTTGCAAAAATTTGCAACTAAGTAAAAAAATATAAATTCTTGGCGAATGTTCTTAGTGGATAATGTTAATGAATTTGCACCTTTGATAAAAATAATATATTATATTTATATTATTATTATATTTATTAATAAATTATATTTATTATTATTACTATTATTAATAATAATAATAATAATAATAATATTAATAATAATTTGAAATGTGCACGACAGAAAAATTTGCTTTGTTTCAGTTTCATTAGTTACAGTGATACTAAACATTCTCCCTTCCATTTCTGTATGTGGATGACGGTGCTGTAATTATTAAAAAAAAAAATCTAAGTACCTTTTTCCTAATCAATATCCAGCTGTCACATGACCCAACACTCTCCCAGCCTGTCTACAGGGAAACATAAGCTCAACCCGACAGAACACCTTTGAAATTAATTAAGAGGAGACTGCCTTCTCGTACAACATCAGTGCTGGACCTCACAAATGCACTTCTGGAAGAATGGTCAAACATTCCCACAGACACCCTCCTAAACCTTGTGGACGGCCTTCCCAGAAGAGTTGAAGCTGTTATAGCTGCAAAGGGCGGAGCCAACTCAATATTGAACCCTACGGACTAAGACTGGGAGGCCATTAAAGTTCATGTGCGTGTAAAGGCAGGTGTCCCAATACTTTTGGCAATATAGTGTATTACTATATAGAGATTTATTTGATATTTGTATCTTAATATCAAAGTAAGTGAAGCTGTTCCATTGTGTATAAACTTTTTTTTTTTTATACTGTGAGCAGGTTTAGATTTACGTTTTAGATTTGTTGCAGTGCAAGGAGCATGCAGGAGAAACAGGAGAAGAGAGCAGAGTGACTGAGAGTTGAGCGGGGTGCTGTTAGTCTTGCCTAGGACCATGCGGGTGACTACAACACGATGAGAGCGCGAATTCCAGAGACACCTCCTCCGCTGTCCTTGTGCCCACCTCCTCCGCTGTCCTTGTGCCCACCTCCTCCGCTGTCCTTGTGCCCACCTCCTCCGCTGTCCTTGTGCCCACCTCCTCCGCTGTCCTTGTGTCCACCTCCTCCGCTGTCCTTGTGCCCACCTCCTCCGCTGTCCTTGTGCCCACCTCCTCCGCTGTCCTTGTGCCCACCTCCTCCACTGTCCTTGTGCCCACCTCCTCCGCTGTCCTTGTGCCCACCTCCTCCACTGTCCTTGTGTCCACCTCCTCTGCTGTCCTTGTGCCCACCTCCTCCTCTGTCCTTGTGTCCACCTCCTCCGCTGTCCTTGTGTCCACCTCCTCCGCTGTCCTTGTGCCCACCTCCTCCGCTGTCCTTGTGCCCACCTCCTCCGCTGTCCTTGTGCCCACCTCCTCCACTGTCCTTGTGCCCACCTCCTCCGCTGTCCTTGTGCCCACCTCCTCCGCTGTCCTTGTGTCCACCTCCTCCGCTGTCCTTGTGCCCACCTCCTCCGCTGTCCTCGTGCCCACCTCCTCCGCTGTCCTTGTGCCCACCTCCTTTACTGTCCTTGTGCCCGCCTCCTCCGCTGTCCTTGTGCCTGTCTCCTCCGCTGTCCTTGTGCCTGCCTCCTCCGCTGTCCTTGTGTCCACCTCCTCCGCTGTCCTTGTGCCCGTCTCCTCCGCTGTCCTTGTGCCCGCCTCCTCCACTGTCCTTGTGCCCACCTCCTCCGCTGTCCTTGTGCCCACCTCCTCCGTTGTCCTTGTGCCCGTCTCCTCCGCTGTCCTTGTGCCCACCTCCTTCACTGTCCTTGTGCCTGCCTCCTCCGCTGTCCTTGTGTCCACCTCTTCTGCTGTCCTTGTGCCCGCCTCCTTCACTGTCCTTGTGCCCGTCTCCTCCGCTGTCCTTGTGCCCGCCTCCTCCGCTGTCCTTGTGCCCGCCTCCTCCGCTGTCCTTGTGCCCGCCTCCTCCGCTGTCCTCGTGCCCGCCTCCTCCACCTCCTCTGCTGTCCTTGTGCCCGCCTTCTCCGCTGTCCTTGTGCCCTCCTCACAGGCCAAGCCAGGGCAGCTGATAAGGCAGTACAGCCAGGCCTTCTGTTCCGGCCCAGACCCCATCAATTCAAAAAAGGGGGGGGGAGGTGCCTGCCGAGTAGGAGGGCCAGCTGTACTGCCTTATTGATGACTCTTGTGGCTCACCCTGTAGTGCAGGGGGATCGGTATCTGTGCCCCCCCCTTGCTGTTTGGGGGAGGTGGGGCCTGTCAGATATGCTGTACCGGGCCCCGTGATTTCTAACAGCAGCCCCGGGCTGAGCTGCTACTGACCTCCTCTGCAGCAACCGTGGCGGACACCCTCCACACAGCTGCTGCTTTCTCTGGAGAGTCAGTTAGCGCCCCCAGCCCTGTGTAGGGCCCCTCGTTTTACCCCGGCCAGGCTAATGGGGAAGTCAGCGGCCGCGCCTCCCCCCCCCCTAGGCAGCTGCCTAGTTCGCCTAGCCCGAGCGCCGGCACTGGTTTGTAGAGAAAATTAAATCTTCTGCCATGCCGGACATGTGGCCAAGCTGTGTAAATCTCAGCACTGGATGGTCAGAAGTGCATTATTTTATTTATTAATTTTTTTATTTTGGCAGGCAAAACAGCTCCCATAGATGTATTTTATCTGGGCTTTTGGCGGTTTGCCCGGAGTTCAAAAAAAAAAATTACGAAAAATCCTTTGTAGGGCTTTTGTAAAGAAAAAAAAATGTTTTCAGAGGGGAAATAAAAAGGAGAGAACACGTATATACGCTGCTCATTTCGATCACATTAGACGCTTTAATTATACGATCAGTCAGCCGACATTAAACAAAATCCATCTTTTCTGTGTGTTTGCCAAAGGCACCTGTTGGCTTTCTTGACTCATCTGTCAGAGCTTATTCATTTCTAGAAGTGCGCGGCCTGTTTGCCTTCAGATCCTACCTTTCAGTGCGAGCTTCATTAGACGACGAGCCACGAAAACCCACATCGAAAAATATCAATGAGAAGGACCTCCAGCGCCCGACGCGTTTTACAAGTAATGAAGAAATTAGAGATTTATGTATCAGTTTTCTGACTTTCAAAACTTTCAAACCATCAATAAAATGTTTGTAACTATAATAATTTATAATGTTACAAATAATACAATACATAAATTATATTATATATATATATACTGAACTGTTATTATTCATCTTCTTTTTTTTAAATTATTATAATGACCATCAACAAAATGTTATAAGTTGCTACTAATTATAATATTGCTAATATTACAAAAACTATTAATAAACTATTTTATTTACTCCTTATTTACTCCTAAAGCTTTTTCTGGCACTTGTTGCTTACAAGTTAAAATCAGTATTTATTTTTTTTGCTGGAAAATTACTTAGAACCCCTCCCCCCAAACATTATATATATATATATATATATATATATATATATATATATATATATTTTTTAAACAGAGATCCTTGAGAATAAAATGGCGATCATTGCAATATTCAGCCCTTCCTTCTCAGAGCTGGCCGCTCAGCTGTCGGCTAATTGCCAGCTCCTATCTCTCTCCACAGTTACTCAGCTGTTGATGATCCTGCTCGTCAGTCCTGCCTACTTAAGCCGTCCAGCCCAGAGGATCTCTGCCTTCGCCTTGGTCAACATCACAGAGACTACCTCCTGCATTCCTGTTAAAAGACTTGCTTGGCTGACATCCCTTCTGGCTCCAGATCCTGCTTGCTGTTTTACTGCGCTCATCTCCGGCTCCCTGACGTTTGGGCTTGTCTGACTATCCGTTCCTGCGATCCTGTTTAAGACTTGCTTTGCTGACATCCCTTCTGGCTCCAGATCCTGCTTGCTCTTCCACTACATTGATCCCTGACTTCTGGCTTGGCTGACTATCCATTCCGGTTACTGACCTTTGGCTACGTTTTGACTACATTTGTTCTTTTTACTTTTATTATTAAACAACTGTGATTTAACTGTACTTCTGTCTCGGCCTGATTTCATGGTTTCTGACACATGAATTAAAGAAACAACCCCCTTCTGGAACCATCCATGTTTAGCATTTACAGTTCCTGTTTGGTTTAAGTTCTGTTCATATTGACAACATTTATAGTTGACCTGTACTTTTTATACTACTGGTTAAATGTGCTCCAGTCGGAACATCTGACTTGCTGTAAAGACTACGCACCTTGTTTTTTTTTTTCTTTTCTTTTTTTCTTTTCTCTTTCTTAAACATAAAAATCGATAAAGACATATTGAAATAACAATAATAATTAAAAAAAAAACAATACAGGTAGCCCATTTTTTTTGTATAATGTAAAAAATGATGTTACGCCAGGTAAATAGATACCTCACATGTCACGCTTTAAATGCGCACGCTTGTGAAATAGCGACAAATTACAATACTTTAAAAATCTCCATAGGCAACATTTTAAAAATATCTACAGGTTACCAGTTTAGAGTTACAGAGGAGGTCTAGCGCTAGAATTATCGCTCTCGCTCTAATGAGTGGTTTGAACACTGTTTACATTTGCGGAAACAACATCGTTTTTCGTTTGCTTCTGCACGAAGGGATGGGGAGCTTTAATTTTTTTTTTTTTCCTTATTTATTTTATTTATTTATTTATTTATTTATTTATTTTTACACTATCCCCTTTGAAAAAAAAAAAATTCTGATCACTTTTATAGACAAAATTTTAAAATTTTTTACAGGTTACCAGTTTAGAGTTACAGAGGAGGTCTAGGGCTAGAATTATTGCTCTCGCTCTAACGATCGTGGTGATACCTCACAGGTGTGGTTTGAACGCCGTTTATATTTGCGAACACGACATCATTTTGCGCTTGCTTCTGCGTGTAAACACGGCGGGATGGGGCGCTTTAATTTTAATTTTTTTTCCCTTATTTATTTTATTGTTTTTTTTTTACACTATCCCTTTTGAAAAAAATAATTCTGATCACTTTTATAGATGACATTTTTAAAATATCTACAGGTTTGTGTTTGCTTCTGCACGAAGGGATGGGACGCTTTAATTTTTTTAATTTTTTTTTTTCCTTATTTATTTTATTTTTTTAATGTTTTTTTTTTTTTTTACACTATCCCTTTTGAAAAAAAAAAATTCTGATCAATTTTATAGACGACATTTTAAACATTTCTACAGGTTTGTGTTTGCTTCTGCACGAAGGGATGGGACGCTTTAATTTTTTTTTTTTCCTTATTTATATTATTTTTAAATTTTTTTTTTTTTTTTTACACTATCCCTTTTGAAAAAAAAAAAAATTCTGATCAATTTTATTGCTGTCAAAAGGAATGTCAACATCCATTGTGACAGTAATAGGCAGTGACAGGAAGTGCTGGCACAAGGTCATCCAGAGCCCAGGGTGAACATGCCCCTCCCCCCCAAGATGTATGAGCATTACGTGTCAGCAAACCCCCCCCCCCAAAAAAAAAAATAAACACCAAGTACTAATCTGCATGCTTACCTCCTAAGCAGAAATCCCCCCTCCTCCCAGTACAAATCCACCCCCCTGCTGAAATCCCCCCCCCCTCTCAAATCTTTGCCCCTCCCATCCCCTGAACCCCCCCAGCTAGCACAAATCCTCTACCTCTAATATTTCCCACCCTAGTAGACATCTTCTCCCCCCCCCAACACAAAATGCCCTAGATCACCACTCTTAGCCCCCCCCCCCATATTTCCCCTCCTAGAACAATACCTACCCCCTGCCGCCCCCCCCAAATCCCCCTCACAATCTATTCTATAATACAATGCATTATAATAATAATAATAATAAAATGATTGCATCACCCCCCTTTTTTTTTTTTAATTGCTATGGGAGGGAGAAAAAAAAAAAAACATAAATTATTCAGCAAAAAAATAAATCAGCAAATAACACTTGAAAGCTTTCATTTTAATTTATTCCTCGTGGTGACATACAGTCTAGCCTCCTACTCTGACGAGCCTCCTTCTGTAATCATAACATATTATAATCTCCTCCTCTGCTAAGGAGGGGTGCGGAATCCAATACACACATTAAAAAAAAAAAAAAAAGGGCATTAAGTGCCTTGTCACTTGCAGGCCTGTAGAGGAATATTTCAGAACGAATGCACTTGTTGGTGTAAAAAAAAATGTAAAAAAATAAATAAAAAAAGTAAAATTTTTTTATGTAATTAAAAAAAAAAATAAAAAAAAAAAAAAAAATATATATATATATATATATATATATATATATATAAAATATAAAAATATTTATAATAAAATTATAAATAATAATAAAAAAAATAAAAAAAAAATAAATAAAAAAAGTAAATTTTTTTTATGTAATAAAAAAAAAAAAAAAAAAAATATATATATATATATATATATATATATATAAATATATTTATAATAAAATTATAAATAATAATAAAAAAAATTTTAAGTAAAAAAAAAAAAATTCTTAATAAAAAGTTTTCCTTTTTAACCCTTCGTTAATCATAATCAGCCCTGATTAACTCCTTCTTCTCCTTCTCCCCTTAGCTACTATTTTTCTGCAAATCTTTTCTTGTCTCTACTTTTTTTATTCATTATTATTATTATTATTATTTTACTTGCAGGAAACTACAGGAGGGGGTGGAGACAAGACCAGTCCCCCTGCACAAGGAGAGAGAGAGAGCATTATTTATTTATTTATTTATTGTTAACCTGGTTTATTTATTTCAACGTGTTTGTTAATGCTTTAAAAATTAAAATCTCTTTATTGGATGCAACCATAACTGTTTTACTGAGTTTAGGTGCCAAGATGAAAAAAATAGCCCAAGCTGGCATAACAAGGGAGCCGTTTATGTAAACCAAACAGCCAGCTGAGGGTTCCTTGCGTATTTATAATTTATTAGACACCTATTGGATCTGGAACACGGGCAAAAAATAAATTTGTCCTCATGAAATATTTATCCGCCGTTCTGAATATATTACCCATGATGAATGGCTCATTAAAGCAGAACTCCGGCCATCAAAGTAATCCTTTTAATTCTTTATTAAGCCATAGTTAACCCTAATCAGCTCCAATTAACTGCTTCTTCCCCTTCTCCCCTTAGCTATTATTTTTTTCTGCTAATCTTTTCTTGTCTCTACTTTTTTAGCATTATTATTATTTTATTTTTATTTATTTTTTCATTTTCATGTGCTTTGTTTGTTATTTTTGCAATGTCACATAAATATAAAATAAAAACACTGGTCAAATTAGAAATTAAAAAAATCTATCTGTCTATCTATCTATCTATCTATCTATCTATCTATCTATCTATCTATCTATCTATCTATCTATCTATCTATCTATCTATCTATCTATCTATCTATCTATCTAGATAGATAGATATATATACATATATAATTTTTGTCTAAAGGTTATGTAAAAAATAAACTAATTTTGATTATTTGTTCATTTATATTCTGGGTCTGATGTAAATATGTACCTTTTTGGGATGTTTTTCCATTTTGTAATGCCAGTCTGATTGCTTCAATCGGATCTTAGAAGAAAAAAACTTACATAAAATCTATTCCTTGATAGATCCTTATTAACCCTTAGCTAACCCTAATCAGCCCTAATTGACTCCTTCCTCCCCCTTTCCCCTTAACTATTTTCTGTTATTTGTTATTTCTTTTTTATCATTAATATATACTTTTTATTTTAGTTTGCTTTAATTGTTTTTATTTTCAGTGTTGCATAAACAGAAAATAAAAATGAACACTGGTAAAATTACGAAGAGAAAAGCAAAATTTTCTCTCTTTTTTTTCTTTTTTTATGTAAAAAATAATGAGGAAAATAAAAAAATGTTTGATGATTGGCTTATTTCTTTCTTTACCTGATGTACAGTAAATCTGCAGCTTAGGGATGTTTGCAATCAGTGCAAAAATTTTACCGTTTTGTCATTTAATTTTGTCCGGAATGCTTCAGCCAGATTTCAAATATAAAAAAAAAAAAATGTATTCCTATATAATTCTATAATCAGCTCTTATTAACTCATTTCTCACTAGCTATTATTTTTCTGCAATTTTTTTTTCAATTGTTTTACTATTACTAATTTTTCAAAATTTTTTTAAGAACACCAGGTAAATTACAAAGAAAAAAAAACATCTTTTTTCTTTGCACATCCATTTATCTTTAAATTATCTATAAATTATTAGTTTATTTTTCAATTTTTTTACTATTACTAATTTTAAAAATTTTTTTAAGAACACCAGGTAAATTACAAAGAAAAAAACCCATATTTTTTCTTTGCACATCTATATATCTATAAATTATTATTTATTTTTTATTTTTTTACTATTACTAATTTTTCTATTTTTTTTAAGAACACCAGGTAAACTACAAAGAAAAAAAAAATCTTTTTTCTTTGCACATCTATTTATCTATAAATTATTAGGTTGTGTTTTTTTTTTCAATTTTTTTACTATTACAAATTTTTAAATTTTTTTAAGAACACCAGCTAAATTACAAAGAAAAAAAACATTTTTTTCTTTGCACATCTATTTATCTATATATTATGTAGAGCATAAAATAAATTTGATGACTGGCTTGTGTATTTTCTCAATCAGATGTAAATATGTAGCTTTGGGATGTTTGAATTCTTTGCAAAAATTTTATCATTCTGTTATGTCAGCCCGATTGCTTCAACCAGACATTTTTTTTTAAACTTACATAAAATCTATTCCTTTATAGATCCTTATTATCCCTTAGCTAACCCTAATCAGCCCTAATTGACTCCTTCCTCCCCCTTTCCCCTTAACTATTTTCTGTTATTTGTTATTTATTTTTTATCATTAATATATATTTTTATTTTCATTTGCTTTAATTGTTTTTATTTTCAATGTTGCATAAACAGAAAATAAAAATGAACACTGGTAAAATTACGAAGAGAAAAGCAAAATTTTCTCTCTCTCTTTTTTTTTTTTTTACGATTATATAAAAAATAATGAGGAAAATAAAAAATGTTTGGTGATTGGCTTTTTTTTTTTCTTTACCTGATGTACAGTAAATCTGCAGCTTAGGGATGTTTACAATCAGTGCAATAATTTTACCATTTCGTCATTTAATTTTGTCCGGAATGCTTCAGCCAGATTTCAAATATAAAAAAAAAAATGTATTCCTATATAATTCTATAATCAGCTCTAATTAACTCATTTCTCACTAGCTATTATTTTTCTGCATTTTTTTTTCAATTTTTTTACTATGACTAATTTTTCAATTTTTTTTAAGAACACCAGGTAAATTACAAAGAAAAAAACACATATTTTTTTCTTTGCACATCTATTTATCTATAAATTATCTATAAATTATTAGTTTTTTTTATTTTTTTACTATGACTAATTTTTCAATTTTTTTTAAGAACACCAGGTAAATTACAAAGAAAAAAACACATATTTTTTTCTTTGCACATCTATTTATCTATAAATTATCTATAAATTATTAGTTTTTTTTTAAATAAATTTTTTTACTATTACTAATTTTTCATTTTTTTTAAGAACACCAGGTAAACTACAAAGAAAAAAAAACATATTTTTTCTTTGCACATCTATTAATCTATAAATTATCTATAAATTATTAGTTTTTTTTTAAATAAATTTTTTTACTATTACTAATTTTTCATTTTTTTTAAGAACACCAGGTAAACTACAAAGAAAAAAAAACATCTTTTTTCTTTGCACATCTATTTATCTATAAATTATCTATAAATTATTATTTTTTTTTACTATTACTAATTTTTCATTTTTTTTAAGAACACCAGGTAGACTACAAAGAAAAAAAAAACATATTTTTTCTTTGCACATCTATTTATCTATAAATTATCTATAAATTATTAGTTTTTTTTTAAAATTTTTTTACTTTTTACTCATTTTTCAATTTTTTTTAAGAACACCGGGTAAATTACAAAGAAAAAAATCTTTTTTCTTTGCACATCTATCTATACATTATGTAGAGCATAAAATAATTTTGATGAATGGCTTGTGTATTTTCTCAATCAGATGTAAATATGAAGCTTTGGGATGTTTGAAATCTTTGCAATAATTTTAACATTCTGTAATGTCAGCCCGATTGCTTCAACCAGACTTTATTTTTTATTTTATTTTTTTAAACTTACTTAAAATATATTCCTTGATAGATCCTTATTAATCCTTAGCTAACCCTAATCAGCCCTAATTGACTCCTTCCTCCCCCTTTTCCCCTTAACTATTTTCTGTTATTTCTTTTTTATCACTAATATATACTTTTTATTTTCATTTGCTTTGATTGTTTTTATTTTCAGTGTTGCATAAACAGAAAATAAAATGTAACACTGGTTAAATTACAAAGAGAAAAGCAAAATTTTCTCTCTCTCTCTTTTTTTTTTTTACGATTAATTAAAAATAACAAGGAATTAAATTAAAAATGTTTGATGATTGGCTTATTTTTTCAACCAGACTTTTTTTTTTTTTTTTTTTTTTAAAGCACAATTAAGTGTGATCATAGAAAACAGAATCAATAGCTTAAAAAAAATCCTTGAAGGAGGTAAAGTGTTGGTTAACCACAAAACAACAGCTAGACAAGGAAGAGAACAGTCTTTGGGGTCATTGCATTTCAAGGAAATTAATAAGAAGGCTTCTACCAGAAGTCCATCATAAACTATGCGCAACGCAACAAAATTAAAAGGTGCTTTTCCTGGTCCCAAGACGGCCGTATGCAACATGAGCGGAATGACCCAAATAATGTGTGTAAAGGTTACACCACTGAAAAAAAGTGAAACAATTAATTTTTTTTGCAACAAGAAGAAGCAAAAACATTGTTAAATATTGGACTCCGGGCAACTATGTAAATACACTGGGAGCTGCTTTGTTCAGAAAAAAAAGACTTGTATTTCTGTCCATCCAGTCCTGATATTTATTTAGCTCTGCAATGCAGTGCAGTCCTTTTTGGCAGGGCGAGGTACCTGATTTTTTTTTTCTGCTGCAGTTCAATAACACTCTCTGTCACTCTGCTCTTTCCACCTATCAGCATGCTCCTCTATACGAGGCATGGATGAGCTCAGCTATGAGGAAGGATGAAATGAGCAAAATACTACTCGGATGGGCTGTCAGAGATTACTTCAATGGACAATCAGAGACTACATGGATGGACTGTCAGAGACTACTTAGATGGACTGTCAGAGACTACTTGGATGGACTGTCTGAGACTACTCAGATGGACTGTCAGAAACTACTCAGATGGACTGTCAGAGACTACTCGGATGGACTGTCAGAGACTACTTGGATGGACTGTCAGAGACTACTTGGGTGGGCTGTCAGAGACTACTTGGATGGACTGTCAGAGACTACTTGGGTGGGCTGTCAGAGACTACTTGGATGGACTGTCAGAGACTACTTGGATGGACTGTCAGAGAATACTCGGATGGACTGTCAGAGACTACTCAGATGGACTGTCCAAGACTACTCGGATGGACGGTCAGAGACTACTCGGATGGACTGTCAGAGACTACTTGGGTGGACTGTCAGAGACTACTTGAATGGGCTGTCAGAGACTACTTGGATGGACTGTCAGAGACTACTTGGATGGACTGTCCGAGACTACTTGGATGGACTGTCCAAGACTACTCGGATGGACTGTCAGAGACTAAACGGATGGACTGTCCGAGACTACTCGGATGGACTGTCAGAGACTACTTGGATGGACTGTCCAAGGCTACTCGGATGGACTGTCCGAGACTACTCAGATGGACTGTCAGATACTACTTGGATGGACTGTTAGAGACTACTCGGATGGGCTGTCAGAGACTACTCAGATGGACTGTCAGAAACTACTCAGATGGGCTGTCAGACACTACTCAGATGGACTGTCAAAGACTACTCGGATGGACTGTCAGACTACTTGGATGGACTGTCCGAGACTACTCGGATGGACTGTCAAAGACTACTCGGATGGACTGTCCGAGACTACTCGGATGGACTGTCAAAGACTACTTGGATAGACTGTCCGAGACTACTCGGATGGACTGTCTGAGACTACTCGTATGGACTGTCATAGACTACTCGGATGGACTGTCCGAGACTACTCAGATGGACTGTCCGAGACTACTCGGGTGGACTGTCAGAGACTACTTGGGTGGGCTGTCAGAGACTACGTAAATGGGCTGTCAGAGACTACTTGGATGGACTGTTCAAGACTACTTGGATGGACTGTCCGAGACTACTCGGATGGACTGTCCGAGACTACTCGGATGGACTGTCTGAGACTACTCGGATGGACTGTCCGAGACTACTCGGATGGACTGTCAGAGTCTACTTGGATGGACTGTCCGAGACTACTCGGATGGACTGTCAGAGTCTACTTGGATGGACTGTCCGAGACTACTCGGATGGACTGTCAGAGACTACTTGGATGGACTGTCCAAGGCTACTCGGATGGACTGTCCGAGACTACTCAGATGGACTGTCAGATACTACTTGGATGGACTGTTAGAGACTACTCGGATGGGCTGTCAGAGACTACTCAGATGGACTGTCAGAAACTACTCAGATGGGCTGTCAGACACTACTCAGATGGACTGTCAAAGACTACTCGGATGGACTGTCAGACTACTTGGATGGACTGTCCGAGACTACTCGGATGGACTGTCAAAGACTACTCGGATGGACTGTCCGAGACTACTCGGATGGACTGTCAAAGACTACTTGGATAGACTGTCCGAGACTACTCGGATAGACTGTCTGAGACTACTCGGATGGACTGTCCGAGACTACTCGGATGGACTGTCCGAGACTACTCAGATGGACTGTCCGAGACTACTCAGATGGACTGTCCGAGACTACTCAGATGGACTGTCCGAGACTACTCGAATGGATTGTCAGAGACTTCTTGTATAGACTGTCAGAGAATACTTGAGGGGACTGTCAAAGGCTAATCAGATGGACTGTCAGAGACTACATGGATGGACTGTCAAAGACTACTCTGATGGACTGTCAGAGACTTCTTTAGGAGACTGTCAGAGGCTAATCAGATGTACTGTCATAGACTACTTGGATGGACTGTCAGAGACTACTTGGGTGGGCTGTCAGAGACTACTTGGATGGACTGTCAGAGACTACTTGGGTGGGCTGTCAGAGACTACTTGGATGGACTGTCAGAGACTACTTGGATGGACTGTCAGAGAATACTCGGATGGACTGTCAGAGACTACTCAGATGGACTGTCCAAGACTACTCGGATGGACGGTCAGAGACTACTCGGATGGACTGTCAGAGACTACTTGGGTGGACTGTCAGAGACTACTTGAATGGGCTGTCAGAGACTACTTGGATGGACTGTCAGAGACTACTTGGATGGACTGTCCGAGACTACTTGGATGGACTGTCCAAGACTACTCGGATGGACTGTCAGAGACTAAACGGATGGACTGTCCGAGACTACTCGGATGGACTGTCAGAGACTACTTGGATGGACTGTCCAAGGCTACTCGGATGGACTGTCCGAGACTACTCAGATGGACTGTCAGATACTACTTGGATGGACTGTTAGAGACTACTCGGATGGGCTGTCAGAGACTACTCAGATGGACTGTCAGAAACTACTCAGATGGGCTGTCAGACACTACTCAGATGGACTGTCAAAGACTACTCGGATGGACTGTCAGACTACTTGGATGGACTGTCCGAGACTACTCGGATGGACTGTCAAAGACTACTCGGATGGACTGTCCGAGACTACTCGGATGGACTGTCAAAGACTACTTGGATAGACTGTCCGAGACTACTCGGATGGACTGTCTGAGACTACTCGTATGGACTGTCATAGACTACTCGGATGGACTGTCCGAGACTACTCAGATGGACTGTCCGAGACTACTCGGGTGGACTGTCAGAGACTACTTGGGTGGGCTGTCAGAGACTACGTAAATGGGCTGTCAGAGACTACTTGGATGGACTGTTCAAGACTACTTGGATGGACTGTCCGAGACTACTCGGATGGACTGTCCGAGACTACTCGGATGGACTGTCTGAGACTACTCGGATGGACTGTCCGAGACTACTCGGATGGACTGTCAGAGTCTACTTGGATGGACTGTCCGAGACTACTCGGATGGACTGTCAGAGTCTACTTGGATGGACTGTCCGAGACTACTCGGATGGACTGTCAGAGACTACTTGGATGGACTGTCCAAGGCTACTCGGATGGACTGTCCGAGACTACTCAGATGGACTGTCAGATACTACTTGGATGGACTGTTAGAGACTACTCGGATGGGCTGTCAGAGACTACTCAGATGGACTGTCAGAAACTACTCAGATGGGCTGTCAGACACTACTCAGATGGACTGTCAAAGACTACTCGGATGGACTGTCAGACTACTTGGATGGACTGTCCGAGACTACTCGGATGGACTGTCAAAGACTACTCGGATGGACTGTCCGAGACTACTCGGATGGACTGTCAAAGACTACTTGGATAGACTGTCCGAGACTACTCGGATAGACTGTCTGAGACTACTCGGATGGACTGTCCGAGACTACTCGGATGGACTGTCCGAGACTACTCAGATGGACTGTCCGAGACTACTCAGATGGACTGTCCGAGACTACTCAGATGGACTGTCCGAGACTACTCGAATGGATTTTCAGAGACTTCTTGTATAGACTGTCAGAGAATACTTGAGGGGACTGTCAAAGGCTAATCAGATGGACTGTCAGAGACTACATGGATGGACTGTCAAAGACTACTCTGATGGACTGTCAGAGACTTCTTTAGGAGACTGTCAGAGGCTAATCAGATGTACTGTCATAGACTACTTGGATGGACTATCAGAGACTAATCAGATGGACTGTCAGAGACTTCTTTAGGAGACTGTCAGAGACCACTCAGATGGACTGTCAGAGACTACATGGATGGACTGTCAGAGACTACATGGATGGACTGTCAGAGACTATGCAGATGGACTGTCAGAGACTACATGGATGGACTGTCAGAGACTATGCAGATGGACTGTCAGAGACTACATGGATGGACTGTCAGAGACTATGCAGATGGACTGTCAGAGACTACATGGATGGACTGTCAGAGACTACGCAGATGGACTGTCAGAGACTACATGGATGGACTGTCAGAGACTATTTAGATGGACTGTCAGAGACTTCTTTAGGAGACTGTCAGAGGCTAATTAGATGGACTATCAGAGACTACATGGATGGACTGTCAGAGACTATTTGGATGGAATAATTGCATGGATTGGATGGACTATCAGAGACTTCTCAGATGGACATTCAAAGACAGTCATCCATACCTGAGCAGATATTGTTGGGCGATTCCGCCAGATGTACTTATTCTTCGGCTTCACTTGAAAAATTTAAATAGCAAACACACTCCTCTATCAATACAGATAAGGGCCGGTGATTGGTGGACTTGAATACCAATCATGTCATCCGCCTTCCAGTAATGACATTAGAATCCTATAAAATGATCCATTTGTTTGGAGATGGAAACGGGTTTGCCTTCATTATCATCGGCATTGATCCTAAATGAGACCTCTAATCAAATCTTATCATTAACGCTCGCCAAATAACGGTCTTGCTGGAGAGGGCGTGGTCATGTGATCTCCGCTGTGGGGGGGGGGGGGGGTGGAATAAATCAGATATTCCCCTCCGCCTGCAATTAATTAGGAGCGAGCAATCCAATTATGTGACAATTCTTTGTACATAACAAACGGATTGTCAATCAGCATCTCTAGGACAAAGTCCAACCACAGGGAATCTCCATATACACGTACCCCGGCCTGTCAAATACATCGACTGGGATATATATGGGGGGGGGGTATTGTATGATCAGTTCAATATAGACTCCAATTGATTGTGATCAATACTGGCTATAGAAGGTAAGTCTTCATATACTCAGACGTCAGCAAACATAATAGATATGAACTGCTCATGTAACAGATATAAAAGCGGTGAGCTGAACCAAATGCAACTGACACCCGAAAATTGGAGTTGATGTTGATGATCAGAAGTGCGCTTCCCTCTAATTGGGCGACACAGGAGGTAAGTATAGGAGGACTCTAGTTCTGCATTAAGTACTGTACTGTATTTACAATGTACTGTGCTGTTTATGTACTGTACTGTTTATATCAGGTATTTATATCATGTACTGTGCTATTTATGTTATGTACTGTGCTGGTTATACAATGTACTGTGCTGTTATGTTATGCACTTTGCTCTTTATTTCATGTATTGTGCTGCTTGTATTATGCATCGTGCTTTGTATACTGTACTGTATTTCCAATGTACTGTACTGTGCTGTTTATGTCATGTACTGTGCTGTTTATGTCATGGTGCTATGTACTGTGCTGTGCTGTTTACGTACTGTACTGTACTGTTTAAGTCGTGTACTGTGCTGTTTATGTCATGTACTGTGCTGTTTATGTTATGTACTGTGCTGTTTATGTTATGTACTGTGCTGTTTATGTTATGTACTGTGCTGTTTATGTCATGGTGCTATGTACTGTGCTGTGCTGTTTATGTCATGTACTGTACTGTTTAAGTCGTGTACTGTGCTGTTTATGTTATGTACTGTGCTGTTTATGTTATGTACTGTGCTGTTTATGTCATGTACTGTGCTGTTTATGTCATGCACTATACTGTACTGTTTATGTCATGTAGTGTGCTGTTTATGTCATCTACTGTGCTGTTTATGTCATGTAGTGTGCTGTTTATGTCATCTACTGTGCTGTTTATGTCATGTACTGTGTTGTTTATGTCATGTACTGTGCTGTTTATGTTATGTACTGTGCTGTTTATGTCATGTACTGTGCTGTTTATGTCATGTACTATACTGTGCTGTTTATGTACTGTACTGTGCTTTTTATGTCATGTACTGTGCTTTTTATGTCATGTACTGTGCTGCTTTCGTTATGTGCTGTTTATGTCATGTAATGTGCTGTTTATGTTATGTACTGTGCTGTTTATGTCATGTACTGTGCTGTTTTTGTAATGCACTGTGCTGTTTATGTTATGTACTGTGCTGTTTATGTCATGGTGCTATGTACTGTGCTGTGCTGTTTATGTCTTGTACTGTACTGTTTAAGTCGTGTACTGTGCTTTTTATGCCATGTACTGTGCTGTTTATGTCATGTACTATACTGTGCTGTTTATGTACTGTACTGTGCTTTTTATGTCATGTACTGTGTTGTTTATGTCATGTACTGTGCTGTTTATGTCATGTACTGTACTGTTTATGTCATGTACTGTGCTGTTTTTGTCATGTACTGTACTGTTTATGTTATGTACTGTGCTGTTTATGTTATGTACTGTGCTGTTTATGTTATGCACTGTACTGTTTATGTTATGTACTGTGCTGTTTATGTCATGTACTGTGCTGTTTATGTCATGTAGTGTGCTGTTTATGTCATGTACTGTGCTGTTTATGTCATGTAGTGTGCTGTTTATGTCATGTACTGTACTGTTTATGTTATGCACTGAGTCTGAGTATATAACCAAAGTCTATAGACATTCATTTCTGAATCTCAAGGTAAAACGTTTCCTGTAGCTCTGCCAATAATATTGATTGTTAAAACACCAGAAAAAAAGAGTGCTGCATTATTCTGTGTAGATCTGCCTCTGCCGCATGTTCTGGTAAACAATGGGATAGCGGGGTGCAGGCAGACAGCACCTGCCACACTGCGACCCATCCGATTTTCTTTTTTCCAGATTTATTTTAGTATATTATGTTCTTGGGCTCGGATTGCACAATAATTTAATTTGATTTTGACAACCAAATCAATAAATTTCTGAGTCATGTCATGAAAACCTCATGTCGCCATTTAAGAAATGACATTTTTCAAAGATATTTGCCAAAAAAAAAAATCCCAGAAAAAAAGGAATAGAAACACTCAATTTTCTTTATTCCCCAATTTGCAAGTTTTTGACAGGTTAATATCAAGAATATTTCCTCTGTGCCAGCAGTTAAGTGTTTCATAGTTGTGAAACACTCATGTTCCCATTTCAAAAATGGTGACATTTTGCAGAATTTTTTTTTGCTTAAATCATGGAGAAAAAAGAGGAATGGAACCTCATAATTTTCTTTATTCCCTCATTTGCAAGTTTATGACGAGTTCACTTCAAGAATATTGCCACTATGTCAACGGTTGAGTGTTTCATAGCCTTGAAACACTTGAAACACTCATTTTCCCTTTTCAAAAATGGCAGAATTTTACAAATAATTTTACACAATATTTTACCAAAATTTTGGAGAAAAAAAATAAATGGAACCCGTCAGTTTTCCTTGTTCCATAACTGCCAAGTTTTTGACAGGTTTACTTCCAGAATATTGCCTCTATGCGAACGTTTGAGTGTTTCATAGTCTTGAAATACTCATGTCATCTTTCCAAAATGTGGGGCAAATATTTTTGCCAAATTTTGGAGAAAAAAATAAAAGAAACAGAAACTCTCAATTTTGTTTATTCCCTAATTTGCAAGTTTTTGACAGGTTCACTTCAAGAATATTGCCTCTATGCCGATGGTTGAGTGTTTCATAGTCTTGAAACACTTGAAACACTCATGTCCCCTTTTCAAAAATGGCAGCATTTTTACAAATAATTTCACACAATATTTTACCAAAATTGTGGAGAAAAAAATGAATGGAAACCGTCAGTTTTCCTTGTTCCATAATTGGGAAATTTATGGTAGTTTTACTTCAAGAACATGGCCTATATGCCAATGGTTGAGTGTTTCATAGTAATGAAAAACTCATATCCCCATTTCAAAAATGGCGGCATTTTGCAGAAATATTTTTCTCAAAAAAAACACGTAAATTCCCAAATTTTCTTATTTCCTAATTGCCAAGTTTTCAACATGTTCACTTCAAGAATATGGCTAATATGCCAGTAGTTGAGTGTTTCATAGTCATGAAACACTCATATTCCCATTTCAAAAATGGTGACATTTTGCAGAAATATTTTTTGCCAAAATTGTGGAGAAAGAAGAAATGGAAGCTTTTAAATCTCTTATTTCCTAACGCCAAGTTTTTGACAGTTTCACTTCTAGAACATTGCTTACATGCCAATGGTTGAGTATTTCATAGTCATGAAACACTTGTGTCACCATTTGTGACATTTTGTAGAAATATTTTTGCCAAAATTTTGTATAAAAAAAAACAGAAACTCTCAGTTTTCCTTATTTCCTAATTGCCATGTTTTTAACAGGTTCACTTCAAGAATATGGCCTGAACTCTTCCCCTTCCACTGCTTTGCCAAAATTTGAAAGAATTTGAAAAAATAAAATGGAATGGAATTTGAAAGAATAAAATGGAAACTCTGTTTTTCCTATTCCCTAATTGCCAAGCTTTTGACAGGTTTACTTTGGGAATATAGCCTGTATGCCAACTTTTGAGGGCTTGATAGTCATAAAACACTTATGTCACCATTTGAAAAATGGTGACATTTTACAGAAGTATTTTTGCCAAAATTTTGGAGAAAGAAACTAGACACTCTCAATTTTATTTATTCCTGAATTGCCATGTTTTTGACAGGTTTACTTCAAGAATATTGCCCATATGCCAATGTTTTATTGTTTCATCATCATGAAACACTAGAAATAATTTTGCCAAAAATGTTGACATTTTGTAGAAATATTTTTTGCCAAAATTTTGGAGACGGAAAATGGAAACTCTCCATTTTACTTATTCCCAAATTGCCAAGTTTTTGACAGGTTTACTTCAAGACTATGGCCTATATGCATATGGTTGAGTGTTTCATAGTCATGAAACACTAGAAATATTTTTGCCAAATTTTAGGGAAAAGAAATGGAAACTCTCAATTTTCCTAATTCTCTAGTTGCCAAGTTTTCGACAGGTTTACTTCCAGAATATAGCCTACATGTCAACAATTGAGGGCTTGATAGTCAAAAAATACTCACGCCACCATTTAAAAAAGGTGACATTTTGAAGAAAAATTTTTGCCAAAATTTTGGAGAAAGAAACAGGAAACTCTCAATTTTACTTATTCCTGAATTGCCAAGTTTTTGACAGGTTTACTTCGAGAATATTGCCCATATGCCAATGGTTTAGTGTTTCATGATCATAAAACGTTAGAAATAGTTTTTCCAACATTTTGGGGGAAAAAAAATGGAAACTCAATTTTCATTATTTCCTAATTTCCAAGTTTTTAATAGGTTTACTTCAAGAATATGGCCCATATGCCATGGGTTGAGTGTTTATATAATCATGAAACACTAGAAATATTTTTGTCAACATTTTGGGAAAAAATGGAAACTCTTAATTTTCCATATTCCCTAATTTCTATTTTTCTGACAGGTTTTCTTTAGGAATGTTGCCTAAATGCCAACGTTTGAGTGTTTCATGGCCATAAAACACTCATGTCATCATTTCAAAATGGTGACATTTTGCAGAAACATTTTTGCCAAATATTTGGAGAAAGAAAGTGGAAACTCAATTTTACTTATTCCCAATTTGCCAAGTTTTCAACAGATTCACTTCAAGAATATTGCTTTTATGCCAATGGTTGAATGTTTCAAACCCATAAAACTCTCACATCACCATTTCAAAAATGGTGACATTTTGCAGAAATATTTTTGCCAAAATTTTGGAGAAAACAAATGGAAACTCTTCGTTTTCCTTATTCCCTAATGACCACGTTTCTGACAGGTTTACTTCAGGAATATTGCCCATATGCCAACGGTATACCCATAGAACACTCACATTACTATTTCCAAAATGGTGACATTTTGCAGAAATATTTTTGCCAAAATTTTGGAGAAAGAAAGTGGAAACTCTTGATTTTACTTATTCCAAAATTGCCAAGTTTTCGACAGATCCACTTCAAGAATATGGCCTATATGTCAACATTTGAGTGTTTCACAGCCATAAAACACTCATGTCATCATTTCAAAAAAGGTGACATTTTGCAGAAATATTTTTGCAAAAATTTTGGGAAAAAATGGAAACTTCCTTATTCCATAATTGTAAAGTTTTTGACAGATTTACCGGTACTTCAAGAATATGGCCTATATGCCCATGAATGCATTTTTTCATAATCATTAAACTCTAGAAATATTTTTGCCAAAATTTTGAAAAAAAAAATGGAAACTCTCAATTTTCTTTATTCCCTAATTGCCAAGTCTTTGACAGATTTACTTCAAGAATATGGCCTATATGTATTTCACAGTCATGACCTTGGGAAATGTCCTGTGTAGGGTGTTCTTTGGGTTATTTACATTATATTTCCTGTTAGGGGTTGGATCAAGAAACTCTTCCCTTCCATTGTAGTTGAGTATCTGCTATTTCTAATTGTAAACAATGTAAAAAAACAACAATGTAATGGGTGGAAAAGTCAATATTTTTCATATGTCCACCACGAAATGATTAAATTATTGCAATACATAGCACAAAAGTAGTGAAGTTAATGCGTCTGAGTGTAGCATTACACCCATCAGCGCTGAAGATCACGTTTCTTTCTGGGTATCTCTTCTTGCCGAAGTAGCATTTTTAAATAGCATCCCTTCTTAATCACATAGCATACATTATTTTCGCCCTCTAGGAGATGATTCATTATTCTGGACTTTGTTGAACATCCCCGTAGTCATATTTCCATATATGAGCAGGGAATAACCTTTTTAAATGACCAATAATACACTTACCGCTGCCATTCCCCAAAACCGGGCTAATTATTTTCTTTGAAAATCCCGGCTATAAATTTGATTTCCAGCATTAATTATGCAGAGATGGTTTGCAGATCTCAGGGCAATTTAGACTTTCTTTTCCCTGTTATCGTGTGCATGTGATTAGTTTTTGCCGGGATTGATTGCCCAAGGTGGGCTAATACGACAGCAGATAATCTTCCTTATGTGTTAAAGAAGAGGCTTTAGGAGCACACGGATAATTCCGAAGCTCCCAGATGTTTTTTAATTACCTTTGTCATTAATATCCGGCTTTACTACTAAGAATGGGTGTATTATGTTGTATCTAATTTAGTTTATTACATATGTTTGTTGGGGGAGGGGGAGGGGTTCTCCCATCCTGAGAGAATGATGAGTGTAAAGAGCAGGTCACATAGTTAGTTCTGTTATCAGGAAGGTCTTGCCAGTATGCAGAATAGCTCATTGGGTCAAATATCTGCACGTAAATTCAGGACAGTGCAGGGGCCTGCACATGCGAGTGCACAAGCGCGCGTGTGCACCTGTCACTAATGCTGGCACCAAATGGGCTGTTTAAACTGATCAGCTACACATGGCCAATGCTGTCTTGTCAACAATATTCCTGTGATATATCTGCAATCTGTGGCTCTGTATTTGACTACCCGTTACCGACCCGCTATCGTTGACCTTGACCTGTTCCTGATATCCACCTGTACCCAGCTTGCAGTCATAGTACACTTCTGCCCACTCCTTCTGTTCATCTGTTACCAACTTTGGCCTGAACCCCCGACTATGCTTTTACCTGCATAATTTCCAGCCTGTTGTCACAAGGACAGGAATTCTGGGAAACCTGCCAATGGTGCCATACTCCATAGAAGTGGCCTACACAACAACCTCAGGAGAGTGTACTGCTAATGGTGCTATACTCCATAGAAGAGGCCTACTCAACAACCCCTGGGTAGAGTACTGCTAAT
Organism: Lithobates clamitans; assembly: GCA_037952925.1. NCBI lineage: Eukaryota > Metazoa > Chordata > Amphibia > Anura > Ranidae > Lithobates > Lithobates clamitans. Next base: position 405,935 of record JBBGZY010001580.1, on the reverse strand, counting down.
GGTGCCATACTCCATAGAAGAGGCCTACTCAACAACCCCTGGGGAGAGTACTGCTAGAGGTGTCATACTCCATAGAAGAGGCCTACTCAACAAACTCAGGGGAGTGTACTGCTAATGGTGCCATACTCCATAGAAGAGGCCTACTCAACAAACTCAGGGGAGTGTACTGATAATGGTTCCATACTCCATAGAAGAGGCCTACTCAACAAACTCAGGGGAGTGTACTGCTAATGGTGCCATACTCCATAGAAGAGGCCCACTCAACAAACCCTGGGACAGTACAGTCAATGGTGTCATGCTCTATAGAGGAGGCCTACTCAATAGGCTCTGGGGGGAGTACAGCTAATGTTGCCATACTCCATAGAAGAGGCCTACTCAACAACCCCTGGGGAGAGTACTGCTAATGGTGTCATACTCCATAGAAGAGGCCTACTCAACAAACTCAGGGGAGTGTACTGCTAATGGTGCCATACTCCATAGAAGAGGCCTACTCAACAAATTCAAGGGAGTGTACTGATAATGGTTCCATACTCCATAGAAGAGGCCTACTCAAAAAACTCAGGGGAGTGTACTGCTAATGGTGCCATACTCCATAGAAGAGGCCTACTCAACAAACCCTGGGACAGTACAGTCAATGGTGTCATACTCTATAGAGGAGGCCTACTCAATAAGCTGTGGGGAGAGTACAGCTAATGTTGCCATACTCTATAAAGGAGGCCTACTCAACAACCCCTGGGGAGAGTACTGCTAATGGTACCACACTCTATAGAGGAGGCCTACTCAACAGACCCTGGGAAGAAAACTGCTAATGGTGCCATACTCCATAGAAGAGGCCTACTTAACAAACCCTGGGTAGAGTACTGCTAATGGTGCTGTACTCCATAGAAGAGGTCTATTTAACAAACCCTGGGAAGAGTACTACTAATGGTGCCATACTCCATCTGCTCCTGACCTGCTTGTCTTTTATCAAATTCAGCCTGAACCTCGACTATGCTTCTGCCTGCATAATCTCAAGCCTGTTGTCAGAAGGACAGAAATTATGGGAAACCTGTCCAATGGCCTCAGAGACAAATTAGCTGGAGCTTGGCTTACAACAGCCACCCTTGAGCCCCTGTCAAGTGACTTTCTCTAGGCTGAGATGAGAAATCTGGGAGAGTAATGTCATTGGACTGTTGTCTTTAGGAAGGAACATTTCCTTGGCCATCACTTTGACTGCACATTGTAAGCACCAGATTTGTGCAGGTTCTGCCAGAAGGACTGTAAGGTAAACCAGATTTCTAGCATCAAAAGGCCACTTGTGCGAATATTAATGAACGAAGGATCAATGTTACTTATGCAGTGGCAGTTCATCATGCAGATATTCGTGCGCGAGCACGTGCACATACAAATTAGCACTTGGCGCTCAGTGGACTATTTAAACTGTTCTATCACTATAAGCAGTTGCTGAATGGTCTTCAGCTGGTTCCTGTGTTCCTGATCTGCTGTGCCGGCTTACTTGTGTATGACCCAGCTTGCCTTTGGACTTCCCTTCTGCTCTAGCTCTGTTACCTACTTCTCCGACCTTAGCTTGTTTACTGGATCTGATCTGCCTGCTGACTCTGTACCGCATTGCCTGGCAGTTAATGACCTTGGCCTGCCCCCTTGGACTTCCTTTGCTTGTTGATTTGGTGCCTCGCTGCCCGGTTGCCGCTGACTGCTGTTCTTCTCCTGGCTCTGCTTTGGTGCCAAGCTGCTCCTGCATCCTGTTCCGAGGACTTGCGACTATAAGCTCTACCCACCTACAGAGTAGACATCACCAGCTAGCTGCTACGGCACTCGTGCCACTTCTTGCCCTTACACTTTCTGTCTCCACCTTCAGGAGTGTTGGGCAGGAGGTGTGCAAGAGAGACCTCCACAACGTTCCAGTCTTCACCAGGACTTAGATGGGTCACAAGCATTAGCACAGCCATATTTGGTCAAATATGTTTAATTGTTATGGTCATCAGCTCCATCTAGTGGCCATAATGCAGTATATTCCTGACTGAGGTATTTCAGGAAAATGACGCATTGGGGCCACTGGATGGAGCTACGTCTCAGGAAATAAACAAATTAGACACATTATGGAGATTAATGGTGACAGCTGTGCAAATGCTTGTGACATTCGTGTCTTCTTTGTGCCCATACTGTATCTCCATCCGGAAAGTAGAATACTGTGATCTCTATGAGAGGGGGGTAAATACAATATTACACTTACACATTTCTTAGTAAACATGGAATTAACATAAAAAATACAGGCCTACTATAATAGTGTGCTTCTTAATACATAATATGCCCTTTTCGCTATTTCTTGTTTTGTTAACGTGACTCATTAAATGTAGTTTGGAATTATAATATGAGTTTTTAATAACAGCATGGAGAGTATTTTCCTTAGGAACGATCAAATATTAATGTCAATCTTTGTAAGCATGTTTTAGAGAAAAAAGACTGTTTTAATATTTCTTGCTGCAGTAGAAGGGACATTAAAGTTTCATGGATCATCTATTTTTTACAGAAACAGTTCACCATGAACATAAGTGATGCCCTATGGATTGACTATTTGCCATCAGAAACGATATGTGCAGCGTTATTCAACGAAGAGCGTTAATTGTTGTGTGTGGGAACTCATAGCAACCAATCAGAAATGACCCGACTTAACACAGACCAATGGAATATGAATTGCCAGTAGGGTCGGCGTCTCTGCCATTCGGGCCACCAACACACCCTTTGACCTCCTCCAACGTACCCAGCAAGGATGAGCTTGAGGTTTGGTCCAAACACAAGTTGGGGTGAATTTTGTCTGTTCGGGTGTTCGGATATACAAAAACCCATTTGGGAGAGGACCAAATGTCATGTATGACTGTGATTATACATTACAGCTTCCCACTGTCAATGGTTGTTATGGATGCTGGTGGGTGTGGGCACCATCAATTCCTTAACCACCTGTGATGTCACTGACCCCATTCACTTACATGGCTGGAATCCCTGGCCCCGAAAACAAAGGACCAATGGAATATGAATTGCCAGTAGGGTCGGCGTCTCTGCCATGTGTAGTGTTATTCAATGAAGAGAGTTAATTGTTGTGTGTGGGAACTCATAGCAACCAATCAGAAATTACCCGACTTAACACAGACCAATGGAATATGGATTGCCAGTAGGGTCGGTGTCTCTGCCAATTCGGGCCACCACCGCACCCTTTGACCTCCTCCAACTTACCCAGTAAGGATGAACTTGAGGTTTGGTCCAAACACAAGTTGGAGTGAACTTTGGCTGTTTGGGTGTTTGGATGAACAATAACCCATTTGGGAGAGAACCAAATGTCATGCATGGCTGTGATTATACATTACAGCTTCCCACTGTCAATGGTTGTTATGGATGCTGGTGGGTGTGGGCACCATCAATTCCTTAGCCACCTGTGATGTCACTGACCCCATTCACTTACATGGCTGGAATCCTTGGCCCCGAAAACAAAGGACCAATGGAATATGAATTGCCAGTAGGGTCGGCGTCTCTGCCAATTCGGGCCACCAACGCACCCTTTGACCTCCTTCAACTTACCCAGCAAGGATGAGCTTGAGGTTTGGTCCAAACACAAGCTGGAGTGAACTTTGGCTGTTTGGGTGTTCGGATGAACAATAACCCCTTGGAAGAGGACCAAATGACATGTATGACTGTGATTATACATTACAGCTTCCCACTGTCAATGGTTGTTATGGATGCTGGTGGGTGTGGGCACCATCAATTCCTTAACCACCTGTGATGTCACTGACCCCATTCACTTACATGGCTGGAATCCCTGGCCCCGAAAAAAAAGGACCAATGGAATATGAATTGCCAGTAGGGTCGGCGTCTCTGCCATGTGTAGTGTTATTCAACGAAGAGAGTTAATTGTTGTGTGTGGGAACTCATAGCAACCAATCAGAAATTACCCGACTTAACACAGACCAATGGAATATGGATTGCCAGTAGGGTCGGTGTCTCTGCCAATTCGGGCCACCACCGCACCCTTTGACCTCCTCCAACTTACCCAGTAAGGATGAACTTGAGGTTTGGTCCAAACACAAGTTGGAGTGAACTTTGGCTGTTTGGGTGTTTGGATGAACAATAACCCATTTGGGAGAGAACCAAATGTCATGCATGACTGTGATTATACATTACAGCTTCCCACTGTCAATGGTTGTTATGGATGCTGGTGGGTGTGGGCACCATCAATTCCTTAGCCACCTGTGATGTCACTGACCCCATTCACTTACATGGCTGGAATCCTTGGCCCCGAAAACAAAGGACCAATGGAATATGAATTGCCAGTAGGGTCGGCGTCTCTGCCAATTCGGGCCACCAACGCACCCTTTGACCTCCTTCAACTTACCCAGCAAGGATGAGCTTGAGGTTTGGTCCAAACACAAGCTGGAGTGAACTTTGGCTGTTTGGGTGTTCGGATGAACAATAACCCCTTGGAAGAGGACCAAATGACATGTATGACTGTGATTATACATTACAGCTTCCCACTGTCAATGGTTGTTATGGATGCTGGTGGGTGTGGGCACCATCAATTCCTTAGCCACCTGTGATGTCACTGACCCCATTCACTTACATGGCTGGAATCCTTGGCCCCGAAAACAAAGGACCAATGGAATATGAATTGCCAGTAGGGTCGGCGTCTCTGCCAATTCGGGCCACCAACGCACCCTTTGACCTCCTTCAACTTACCCAGCAAGGATGAGCTTGAGGTTTGGTCCAAACACAAGCTGGAGTGAACTTTGGCTGTTTGGGTGTTCGGATGAACAATAACCCCTTGGAAGAGGACCAAATGACATGTATGACTGTGATTATACATTACAGCTTCCCACTGTCAATGGTTGTTATGGATGCTGGTGGGTGTGGGCACCATCAATTCCTTAACCACCTGTGATGTCACTGACCCTATTCACTTACATGGCTGGAATCCCTGACCCCGAAAAGATGGAGATGGAGATAGTTAAAAAAAATATAGCATGGGGCTTCCCATATAATTCATACCAGGTCGGGGTATCCTCCTCTGGTACATGCAGGGCAGTGCCCAGCTCCCCAAATCCATTACAAGCTCTTGCTTATTAGGCTAAATAAAAGGCCAATACTGATTTCTAAGATTTGACTCTTGATTTAGATTTGGCACCCAAAGTTTAGTAATATTTATTGAACCCTCATTGAACTGAACCCAGGTATGTTCAGCTCATCACTAATTATCAGGTACTTGGATACATGGTAGAGGGTAATTCAGAGGCAGCTTTAAGTACAGCAGTTAATTAATATGCATTCCGGGTTTCAACACTAGTAAACCTGGTACAGGGGTCATATTGTGCTCTCTCCTAGTGTCCCTCCAGAGTGTCTTGGACAAGACATTACCAGGACTTATTGGCCCTAGGTTAATGGATATTCCACTAGTGCCTGTACCTTGTGAACAGCATATAACCCATCCTTTTCTTTCTCTCTCTCTTTAGGTTCACATGGTAAAAAAAATTAGAATTCTAGACTCAAGAGCCTTCCAGTTGACCGATTACATTCAAGTTTTTCCAAGGTGCCCCTCTAATGGTTCCAACCTCCCTGCATTCTCAACCATGCTGTCAACTCCCTTCTCATTCTGAAGTAACTGCATTACCTTTAGACAAGAGAATATTTTAGGGTTTTGAACTTTGCGTACTGGAATGTTATTATATTCTACAGAGAATGAACAGCATAACGTTTCAAACTTCAAGTTCGGTCTTACACGATGATCAAAGGTTTTATAGGAGCACTTTCTTGCAGGCTGCTTTCCTCCTTGACTCGTCTCAACCCCATAAACGAAGCCTGCTCATCAACCCTCTGGGGAGAGCACTGCTAATGGTGCCATACTCCATAGAAGAGGCCTACTCAACAATTACCCCCAGGGAGAGTACTGGTAATGGTACTATACTCCGCGGAGGAGATCTACTCAACAAACCCCTGAGGAGAGTATTTCTAATGGCGCCGTACTCCATAAAAGAGGCCTACTCAACAATACCTGGGTAGAGTACTGCCAATGATGCCATACTCCATAGAAGAGGCCTAATCAACAACCCCTGGGAAGAGTACTGCCAATGATGCCATATTCCATAGAAGAGGTCTACTCAACAACTGCTGGGAAGAGTACTGCTATAGGTGCCATACACCATAGGGTCTCTTTATCAGTTCCCGTCCGGCCCATAGCAGATTGATGGGCGGGCAGGACTCTCCAACTTCTGGATGGATGTCATATGATGTCCTCCCAGTCATGACTCTTGTGCGTGCCCCCCCCCGGGGGCTTGTAGCACAACGATCAGCGGTGAGCCGTGTCTCTCAGACACTGCGCATCACCGATCAGGGTAAAGAGCCAATGACATTTACTCTTTACCATGTGATCAGCTGTGTCCAATCACAGCTGATCCCATGTAAACAAAGGCTGGTTATGGGGAATTCCGCAGCGCTGTCACTGTATGAAGAAAGGATAACCGGCATTCCTGTGACAGCAGACATTTACACTGATAATCAGTGCAGCCCCATCAGTGCCAATCGGTGTCCATCAGTGCAGCATATCAGTGCCACCTCATCAGTGCCTCTTCATTAGTGCCCATTAGTGAAGCTTATCAGTGCCCATCAGTGCAGCCTCCTCAGTGTTTATCAGTGCAGCCTCATCAGTGCCTATCAGTGCAGCCTTTCAGTACCCATCAGTGCAGCCTTATCGATGCAGTCTATCAGTGCCCATCAATGCAGCCTATCAGTGCCCATCAGTGCAGCCTCAACAATGCAGCCTATCAGTGTCAATCAATGCAGCCTATCAGTGTCAATCAGTGCCAATCAGTGCAGCCTATCAATGTCCATTAGCTCAGCCTCAATAATGCATCCTATCAGTTCCCATCAGTGCAGCCTCATCAGTGCAGCCTATCAGTGTCAATCAATGCAGCCTATCAGTACCCATCAGTGCCCATCAGCGCAACCTCATCAGTGCCCATCAGTGCCTCATCAGTGAAGCCTATTAGTGCCCATCAATGCATCCTATCAGTGCTCATCAGTGCAGCCTATCAGTGCAGCCTCATCAGTGCCCATTAATACATCCTATCAGTGCCCATCAGTGCAGCCTCATCAGTGCAGCCATTTTTTAGCAAAAAATAAAAAACACCCCAGTGGTGATTAAATACAACCAAAAGAAAACTCCATCTGTCTCACAAAAAAATTATAAAAATCTCATATGGGTACAGCGCTGCATCACCGCGCTATTAACATTCAAAATGTGACAGCACTGAAAGCTGACAATGGGCCGGGGCAGGAAGGAGGTGAAAGTGGCAAGTGGTGAAGGACCACCAGGGACATCCCCTGAGGGGGTCTCCTTACTGATATTTTATCAAAGACATACAGTAGACTGTACTGTAACCACACTATGATGTGTATATGATTGCCTTCCTTAGAGTTGAAAGATCCATTATGTACAATCCCGGAAGAGCATTTCTCTAGCAGAGCTCAGTAGAGGGTCTACGTTAGAGAATACGGTCAATTATGCGGACAATAACCAGGAGACTCTGAGCTTTCTCACACACCATTCACCCCACACTTCCCAACCTGAGATGATTGGAAAAGCTCCTGTTGTGATGACGTCTTATGACATCACTGAGCACCTTATTGACCTTTTATCTACCACCGACTGCTTTCAACCTAAAACATGGGTTTTATAGCCAGAGCTGTTTTTCCATGTGCATGTAGAGGAAAATAAATCATTCAAATAAAGTCTGTTTTTTTTTTTTTTTTCTTTCAGTAGTTTAATTAAATTGATTATTATTCTTCGAATCTGTGAATGTATAATTGCCTTTCAGAATTTTTGACACAAATTATAATACAGATAATCTGACTGTCATTACTTAGTAATTACCCAAAATTAATGTTCACACGTCAACCACCATGTTACCCCATTGATCAGCCACATTATATTTCATTGATGAAACCCTACTATTTTTTTTTTACAAATACTAACAATGAAATATTAAATAGTAAACTTTTAAATATTTACTTTATTGCTGAATATTATTTTGATATTTAATTGTCAGTTAGGTATGAATAATAGTCATTTTACTACTAGCAATAATAAAAATAATGCTTCATTACTTATTTATTATATTTAGTAATTATATAATAATTACTACATAATAATAATAACAACAACAACAATAATAATAATACCTATTCTTAGTATTATTATTTTCACAAATATTATGTAACTACTAAATATTAAATTAGCAATTAATCATCTATTATTATTATTATGCATTTACTAAATATTAAAGTAGTGATTAATTGTCAATTATTATTATTATTATTTTCACAATTACTATGTAATTACTAAATAATAAATTAGCAATTAATCTATTATTATTATTATTATTATTATTATTATTATCATTATTATTATTATTATGTAATTACTAAATATTAAAGTAGTAATTCATCGTTAATTATTATTATTTTCACAATTATTATGTAATTACTAAATATTAAATTAGCAATTAATCGTCTGTTATTATTACTATGTGATTACTAAATATTAAAGTAGTAATTAATCGTCAATTATTATTATTATTATTATTATTATTATCATTATTTTAACAATTATTATGTAATTACTAAATATTAAATTAGCAATTAATCGTCTAGTATAATTATTATGTAATTACTAAATATTAAAGTAGTAATTAATCGTCAATTATTATTATTATTTTCACAATTATTATGTAATTACTATATATTAAATTAGCAATTAATCGTCTTATTATTATTATGTAATTACTAAACATTAAAATACTAATTAATTGTCAATTATTATTATTATTTTCACAATTATTATGTAATTACTAAATATTAAATTAGTAATTTTATTGTCTATTATTATTATTATCACAATTATTATGTGATTACTAAATATTAAAGTAGTAATAAATCGTCAATTATTATTATTATTATTTTCACAATTATTATGTAATTACTAAATATTAAATTAGTAATTAATCGCCTATTATTTTTATTATGTAATTACTAAATATTAAAGTAGTAATTAATCGTCCATTATTATTATTATTATTATTATTATTATTATTATTATTATTTTCACAATTATTATGTAATTACAAAACATTAAATTAGCAATTAATCGTCTATTATTATTATTATTATTATGTAATTACTAAATATTAAAGTAGTAATTAATCGTCAATTATTATTATTATTATTTTCACAATTATTATGTAATTACTAAATATTAAATTAGTAATTAATTGTCTATTATATTATTATTATTATTATTATCACAATTATTATGTAATTACTAAATATTAAAGTAGTAATTAATCATCCATTATTATTATTATTATTATTATTATTATTATTATTATTATTATTATTATTATTTTCACAATTATTATGTAATTACAAAACATTAAATTAGCAATTAATCGTCTATTATTATTATTATTATGTAATTACTAAATATTAAAGTAGTAATTAATCGTCAATTATTATTATTATTATTTTCACAATTATTATGTAATTACTAAATATTAAATTAGTAATTAATTGTCTATTATATTATTATTATTATTATCACAATTATTATGTAATTACTAAATTACAGTAGTAATAAATCGTCAATTAGTATTATTATTATAAAGGATTTATATAGCGCAGACAGTTTACGCAGCGCTTGAGGGTAGACCGTACAATTACAATACACTTTAATACAGTAGGAATCAGAGAGCCCTTCTCATTAGAGCTTACTGTTATTATAATTATTACTATTATTACTGTTAATAAACTTTTAAAGTAAAACTAAAGGCAAAACTTTTTTTTTTTCCATTTTGGAGAGAGTAAGAGACTGATGGGTAATAACTCGTCAGTTCTTTTTTTACTATCTGTTACCGTTGGGGAGATTTCCCTTCACTTCCTTTCAAATAGCCAAACGGGAAATGAGAGGAAATCGTTGAACTCTTTTCTCTATTGGAAGATTTCTCTGTTCCTGTTCTGGTGTCAACCCAAAATTTTGGACTTTCTTTTGCTTTTATTTTTAATGTTAATGGTAAAAAAAAAGAAAAAAAATGAGAGGATGAATCTCCCTAGCAGGGGCACAGACAGCAATAAAAACCTGACAGGGGTTCTAATCTCTCTCCACATTTGCCTTAAGTTACACTTTAAATATTAAGTGAATTAGTAAATATTAAATTAGTAATTAATCATCAAATTATTATTTATTATGATGATGATTATATTATTATTATTATTATTATTATTATTATTATTATTATTATTATTATTATTAATAATAATAATAATTATTATTATTATTATTATTATTATTATTATTATTATTATTATTAATATTATTATTGTTATTATTATTATTAATATTTTAAATTAGTAATTAATCATCAAATTATTATTTATTATGATGATGATGATTATATTATTATTATTATTATTATTAGTATTAATAATACTAATAATAATAATAATAATATTTAATTATCAGTTTTATTTAATTACTAAATATCAAACTATGAAATATTAAACGTTAAACATTATAGATATTACCGAATCACAAACCGCACTTTCCTCACATTAACAGCCTAAATCAAATACCGACATAACTAGACAGAAGCAATGCATTGGGGTTGATTTCCTAAAACTGGAGAGTGCAAAATCTGGTGCAGCTGTGCATGGGAGCCAATCAGCTTCTAATTTTAGCTTATTCATTTAAGCTTTGACAATGAAAAAAATGGAAGCTAATTGGTTTCTATGCAGAGCAGCATCGGATTTTGCACTCTCCAGTTTTAATAAATCAACCCCATAGTGTTCTCCTAAAGTCGAACTTCAACCTCAGTGACAAAGTCCCCTTATTCAAGGCGCCCCCTTCCTAAAACCCTGGATGAAAGTGTTGTGATAGACTCACCCGGGACAGAGGCTTTTGGAGGGGACTTTGCCTACTGACTATGGGCCCTGGCATTTGAGGGAGCTACAAGCATTTGGGAGGATGTTCTGTTATGTAATGCAAAAGGACATTATTAAGGAGGCCATGATGGTTTCTACCGGCTTGGGACTCATAGCTGATGTTGATGTCATCAGCAAGCCACCTGTCTGGGGCCCCTGCCATAATGTGTTTATTGTAAGTAAGTCTAGTGTGCTGCCTAAGGGTCTTTCACCCATTGTTGTTTGTGCTAATTAACTCTGCTATTGTCTGAAGGTGTTCTGTGTTTATACTTATGATAATGTGTATCGTAGTTTGTGAGTTAGGAGATGGCAAGTCTGACCTGGAAGGCCAGACCTCCGAGTCATCCAGGGGGTTAATTAACGTCATGTTTATAGTAGATATCTGTTGTTGTAAATGTATTCCTGTGTGCAGTTCGTACTGTTAGGGTAATCTGATGAGAAGGGGGGAATGTCCTTCTCAAGCATATAAAAGCCTGTATACTTGTTCAAATAAAGAGTTCTTATTCTGGTTTACTCCAGAACTGGTGTTGCCTAGTTCTTGGGGTAACTGTAGCCAGATCCACTGGTCTCGTGTTCCAGAGCTTAGGAAGTGATATACTGACGGAAGCACTCAAGTGGAGTATCGGACGTTCAAGTGTAAAAAAAATAAAGAATAAAAAAATCGTGGGAGAAAAATTGTATGATATACTTACCTTGCTTCTGCAGTGACTAGGTGAGGGTGGCATCTTCTTTCTTCTGGCCAGATCTCAGAGCAGGTTGAGTAGCTCAAATCTGGCAAAAAGACAGTCCTGCCCTGGGCTGCTCCATCTTCCTGTGGATTAGGACTACTCCCCATTCCCAGGGAGTCTTGGAAGACATCACCCCTGCACTATTGAAGTCATGGACAGGTGAGTCAATTATCTATTGTCCTTTCCCAATGGGTTCTTTTTTTTTTGCAATTTTGTTCAGTGTTTAAGGAAGGGGGGGGGGGGGACACATTGAATAAGCCAACCTTGCCAGAAAGATAAGGTCCACTTTAAAGTATTTGCACAGACCAACGTTTTTTTTTTTTCTTTTGGTCTTGTATAAACTGGGCAAAGGGTGATGAGACCCTCTTTTTGAGTTTTTATTGTTGCCTGTGTCCCTGCTGCAGAGATTCACCCCTGATGGCCATTGTCACCAAGACACAAAAATGAGGGGAAATCCAACATATTTGAGGCGTCGCCAAAGCAAGAGTAGAAGGTAAGCCAACCAATGGAGACAAATGTTCTGGTGACAACCCTCTTTGATGGGAATTCCCATCACATTACGGAGGTTTTCTTTTACTTACTGTTGCCTCTCCAGGACCGGAAGTGTCTTCTTAAGCAAAAAATCTAATATATATATATATATATATTATACTTACTTATTGGGGCTGACAGAAGGATCAACAGCACTTAGCAGGAGACCATGAATCCGACACTCCAGGAAGTGTCCACTGCAAAAAAAGGAAGGGTGCACGTCATCAAAGCTTAACATGTTTATTGATGATGGGCAACACACTGTACCTCCCATCCTAGGTCCACCCCTCTATGACTAAGCCTGCAAGGGTGAAAAGCGTTAGAGGGCGGACCTAGGGTGGAAGGTATGGTGTGGTCCACCAATAAAGTTTTCAAGCTTAGATGATGTCATTGAAGTGAGGCCCCTTCACTGAGTGGAATGTGGACAGCCTCCTCAGGCTGGGGCGCCCAGTTGTCGGTGGAGCAGAAAACGATCAGGGCATCTTGATGCCGTGAACCTTCAGCTTGCACCCCAGGGAAGCTCTTGAAGAGAGAGAAGATCAGCCAGTGGGAAAAGGTAAATGCACTACATCTCCTCTGTACATCCTTCCTTAGTAATTATTCGTTTTGCAACTGGGCCATTGGGAGCAAACCTTAAGCCGAAATATGACTTCATGTCTGAATGTGCCCCATACTGCTGACTAATATAATATAATATAAGACTCAATGATAATTGATGTAAGCCTTCACCCCGAGGGAATATTCATGGAAATGGATCCTTTCTATTCCTTGCCAGCTCAACAAATGTATCCCAGGGTAATACATAAACTCTGTTACAAAATAACAAATTAAAAGCACACTAGACGGCACAGATCATCCCGTTGATTAATATAAAAAAAAAATAAGCAAAAGAATAAAATAAAAATTGCACTTGCATAATGCATTAACTTAACAGATCTCATCGCCTATGGCAATAAATCCACTTGTCACAAAGTGCCTCATACATCTGAAATACACAGACTACCCCACATACGCACATACGTCTATATTACACACATATATATATATATCTATATATATATAGATATATATATAGATATATATCTATATATACACAGTGCCTTGAAAAAGTATTCATATCCCTTATCATTTTCCACATTTTCTCATGTTACAACCAAAAACGTAAATGTATTTCTTTGGGATTTTATGTGATAGACCAACACAAAGTGGCACATAATTGTGAAGTGGAAGGAAAATGATAAATGGTTTTTAACATTTTTTACAAATAAATATGTGAAAAGTGTGTGTGGGGGGGGGGCATTTGTATTCAGCCCCCTTTACTCTGATACCCCTAACTAAAATCTAGTAGAACCAATTGCCTTCATAAGTTACCTAATATAGTAAATAGAGTCCACCTGTGCGTAATGTGATCTCAGTATAATTACAGCTGTTCTGTGAAGCCCTCACAGGTTTGTTAGAGAACCTTTGTGAACAAACAGCATCTTGAAAGCCAAGGAACACACCAGACAGGTCAGGGATAAAGTTGTGGAGAAGTATAAAGCAGGGTTAGATTATAAAAAAAAATCTCCCAAGCTTTGAACATCTCACGGAGCACTGTTCAATCCATCATCGGAAAATGGAAAGGGTATGGCACAACGGCAAACCTACCAAGACATGGCCGTCCACCTAAACTGACCGGCCGGGCAAGGAGAGCATTCATCAGAGAAGAGCCAAGAGGTCCATGGTAACTCTGGAGGAGCTGCAGAGATCCACAGCTCAGGTGGGAGAATCTGTCCACAGGACAACTATTAGTCGTGTTCTCCACAAATCTGCCCTTTATGGAAGAGTGGCAAGAAGAAAGACATTGGTGAAAGAAAGTCATAAGAAGTCCTGTTTGCAGTTTGCATATATATATATATATGTGTGTGTATATATACATGTGTGTATATATATGTATATATATATATATATATATATATATACACAGTGCCTTGAAAAATTATTCATACCCCTTGAAATTTTCCACATTTTGTCATTTTACAACCAAAGACGTAAATGTATTTTATTGGAATTTTATGTGATATATATATATATATATATATATATATATATATATATATATATATATATATATATATATATATATATATATATATTTATTGTATATACAGTGTTTATAATTATATATATTTAAATTGAGAAAAAAAGAAGGTGTAACAACATGAATAAGTATATACACATTTCATATTAGTTTTCAACACCATTAAAAATAATGAGTACAAAAAAGGTAATAATCATTTTAATATTACTAATAATAATTTGAATAATAGTAATAATAATATAATATATTTATACACGGAGAAAAAGAGAGATTTGAAACTATCTTATAGACTGCCAGGAAATATCACTCTCCCAAATATTACACCAATTTCGAAAAAAAACAGATTTCAGCTGACAATTTAGGAGATAAACATGAACACATACATTCTGAAGACATTGCTGGCCAGCTGGTTGCCTCTACATTATGGGGAATCCATATAATGTACTGTAAGTATGTTAAACACAATTTGTCCTTTTCAAATACAGGATCAGTAAGCAAGCTGAATATGTAATGAATATATCAATTATTAACAATTCATAAGGAGGATACAGTCCTTGGGCTATTTTTTTTTCTTTTTTTAATTTGTTAATCAACATTAGATATTTGTTCGAAAGATTACAATATAATGTGGTGATGGAAATGTTCTAAAAGTGTGAAAAAAGCAATTTATATTCAAATGTTGTGATTTTATAATGACAACATCTATTTAATCAATTCTACAATCTTATGTATATGTGTAGATGTAACCCCTAATTTGGCCAAGGACTATTGGACATAAATTATTGTTAGGGTGGTCCTGCAGAATGAAAGGTTCATAGCAGTAAGGGATTGGCAAAAAAAAAAATTTGGGTAAAATTTCACCATGTTAGTCGTGGTAATCGCTAGACAGGTGAATGTGTCCCTCCTAAACTCACATTATAGAGAAGGTGTACATTATCACGTGGAACCAAGAGTTACTGGAGTGACAGTTGCAGTGCCAGTGTACATGGTGTACGTTCATTTCTAAGAGTAGAGGCCCACCTTAATGTTGAGTAGTCCCTCATGGCAGCATCAGCCTTGTCCTGGAAAATTGATGAAGACGGCACAGGTAAAGGTACCCCATGTGTATGGTAGCGCTTATATGCACCCATTGTGTGTGTGCGGCCGAATTGAGGGGGGATGATCTGGCAGAAGATCATTGGACCGGTACGGTAACAGGTTCCTGGTGGGCCTTGCTCAGGTGGGTTCTAACTAGGATGCCTGAGCTCATCCCTACTCTCAAGTTCTCACTTCAGTTACTAACTGGTAATAAGCAATCCAGCTTACCTAAAAAAACATTCATGCCAGTAACTTCAGGGAGCCAGAGCCTCGACACATATAGATTGGCTTTCAACAAGTTGGCCTTCAAGGGAGGATATTTCTTTTAGAGCTATAATTTCTACATAGGAAGCAAGCATCCAAAAGGTAACTACCAAAGTTTTGGGTTGATCCATAAGTTAAGCCAGTTCCCATAGGCCTCCTTTTTTTCCAATTCTTTATTTAATAATATAGAGGTCGCAATCCATATAGATCACAGGCATAAGCTTCTAGAAGGTTCACAAATAAACAGGAATACACCTTACACCGGCCCAGAAAAGGCATTCATGTCGTTCAGATGAAAGTTTCCATCCCCATAATTGAGCTCCGAGGGGCGGAGCGAAACGCGCTGGGGCGTGGCCTGGTTGGAGCCCAGGCTGAGGTTGCTACACACCACGGGTTGATGGGATCATTCTGATGTGCGGCTACAAGGAAATTGTCCTCTATAATAGGATTCTAGAAGGTAAACAGATCAACAAGAATAGACCTAATCTTGGCCCAGGTAAGGCATTTACGTAGTTCAGAGGAAAATTTACATCCCCATGATTAAGCTCTGAGGGGCGGAGTGAAACCCATTGGGGACCTGGCCTGGCTGGAGCCCAGTAAGAGGTTGCCCTAGACCATCACTAGTCGATCTGCTTTGATGTGCGGCTACAGGGACATCCACTTCAACACACATTGACGACTGGAGGCAGGAAAAGCTCCTTCACCAGCCAGCACTCACAACAGTGGACTGAGGACTAATACCCCTTCCTAAGCCCGAGCGGCTCACACACAAGGTTTCTTTGGTTCTTAGAGGAAAGTGTAGACATGGAGCCGGAAACTCAAGTGTTCATAAGCAATGTAGTGGACTGGAGCGTGGAAAACGAGTAGCGCCTGGTAACCTCCGCTTTTTCAGTAGAGTAAAAAGAGGGGACCAGAGCGTAAAAACAAAAAAAAAGAGAGGGTTGGTTGTGGGGAGGGAGGTTTGGAAATGGGGAATTGGGGTTAAGAAGAGGGAAGGGGTTCCCAGGACCTAGCCTCCAGGCTGGGCCGGGATAAGGGGTGGGCAGGAGGGGCGACTGCCTGGGCACTGTGGTATCATGTGAGGTGAGGGAGGGGGGGCACCACAAGGCGGTTGGGGGGAAGGGGATTTGTGTTGGGAGGGGGAATTTGGGGGGCAGCAGGGGATATGAATTGTTCTAGGAAGGAAAATTTGGGGAGGTGTGCTAGGAGTGGTGATTTGAGGAGATTTGTGTTGGGATGGGGAAAGAAGATTTGTTCTAGGAGGGGAATTTTTGGGGGGCTTGTACTAGAAAAGGTAATATGATAGGGGAGAGGGGATTTGTGCTAGAAGGTGATTTTTTTTGGGGGGGTGGGGTATTTGTTTTAGTAGGGATGATTGGGGTATTTGAACTAGGAGGGGAAATTTGGGGGAGATGGGGGCAAAGATTCCTGCTGGGAAGGGGATTTCAGTAGGACTGTCAGGGCTGGGCTCAGCCCTTACTTCTCAGAGCTGGTGGCTCAGCTGTCGGCTGATTGCCAGCTCCTATCTCTCCACAGTTACTCAGCTGTTGATGATACCCTGCTCATCAGTCCTGCCTACTTATGCCGTCCAGCCCAAAGGATCTTTGCCTTCGCCTTGGTCAACATCACAGAGCCTATCTCCTGCGTTCCTGTTTAAAGACTTGCTTTGCTGACATCCCTCCTGGCTCCAGATCCTGCTTGCTGTTCCACTACATTGATCCCTGACTTCTGGCTTGGCTGACTATCTGTTCCGGTTACTGAACTTTGGCTATGTTTTGACTACGTTTGTTCTTTTTACTTTTATTATTAAAAAAGTGTGATTTAACTGTACTTCTGTCTCCGACTGATTTCATGGTTTCTGACAAGGACGTGGATTTGTGTTGGGGGGAGGGGGAATTTATGCTAACACATAATGCTCATACATCTTGGGGAGGGGTGCATTTTGGCATGTTCGCCCTGGGTTCTAGATTACCTTGTCCCGGCACTGCCTCCAGGTCTCCCACTGTCTGGCATCCTTGCCCGCCTAACTAGTGGTCTCAAAATTAAGCAAAGAGGTGTAAGCTGAGGAGTAAACAAATTTGTGCCATTAGAACCACCCATGGGCCCCCTTTTAATACATTTGTCTCTATGCTTTTATATCTCCCCCAATGTCTTTATATCAGAAGGTTAAGCTTCTGGCACCGGTCTCCTTCCGTGCGTTCAGATTGACTTTCAGTCTTCTTGAGATCAGCGATTTTGTATCAGCGGCGTGATAACCTTGCAGTGTTTTTAATAAAGGTCTGTGACCGCATTGTTTGTTTATTTTTAGGGCCCTAACAGGGCTCAGGACTTTTCAACCACAGTCATCTATCCACTTATTATTAATACAAGCAAAAGCTTGGAATGGACCTTGAGATTTATGACTGGCAGTTCTCAGTGGCTTTTTAGATGCTTCCTGAATAAAATATAAGTGGTGTCTTTTGAACACTTTGTTTCAATTAGGCCCTTAATCAATATGGACTCTCAGTTCCAATTAGGAGACTTTGCGATGGAACACAGGATGCTAAACAACATTAACAGTTGCTATGTCGTGGTAGAAAAGGTCTCGAACATTGAAAAAAAATTCTACATTTTAAGTTCTCCACCAATGGGCCGTCGCCTTCGTCTTTCCAGACCTCCAGCTAACTTCCGTTCCCCTAACCTCCCACAAAGCTTCCCAGCCCCCATAGTGCCACTAATAGTGGTCCATAGTACCCATCAACCTCTCACACTGCTCCCAGGCCACCTAAGAGCCCTCAGTTCCCACAGTGCCTCCCAACCTTCCAAAATGTCCCTCAGCCCCCGTTAAGTGCCCCATAGCTTGCTGCAGATCTTTCAGAACCCCATAGGGCACCCAGAAGTGTCCCACAGTGCCCTCCAATCTTCCACATGGCCCCTATAAAAAAAAAAAAAAAAACAGCCTTCCCCTGCCAACCCCCCCATCAGAAACCTCCATCATCCACAATTGCCACCAGCTCCCTCCAGAAACCTCATTCACCACAGGGCCACCAAGTCTTCTGCAGGGTCCTCTAACCCCCTTCAGAACCTTCATCCTCCCACAGTGACATGCAGCTCCACTGGGCCATGGCCCACTGCTGGGCTCTGGCCTCCCTCCTCTCAGACCTTTGGCTAGCTGCCGATCCAATAATCTCCCACAGAGCCACTCATAGTGGTCCACAGTGCCCGTCAACCGCTCACACTGCTCCCAGACCCCCTAAGAGCCTTTAGTTCCCATAGTGCCTCCCAACCTTCCAAAATGCCCCTCGGCACCCTGAAGTGCTCCATAGCTTGCTGCAGATGCTCCAGCACCCCGCAGTCTCCCACAGTACCCCTACCCCCCCACAGTGCCCTCCAATCTTCCACATGGCCCCTGTAAAAAACCTCAGCCTCCTTGA
Source organism: Lithobates clamitans (assembly GCA_037952925.1). Classification (NCBI taxonomy): domain Eukaryota; kingdom Metazoa; phylum Chordata; class Amphibia; order Anura; family Ranidae; genus Lithobates; species Lithobates clamitans. Next base: position 386,829 of record JBBGZY010001580.1, on the reverse strand, counting down.
CTTGAGAGACCATCCAACCCCCTCCAGAGACTTCCATCCTCCAAAATGGCCCCACTCCCTCCAGAAACTTCATCCCCCGCAGTAGCCACCAAGTCTACTGCAGAGTCCTCAAACCCTTTAAGAACCTTCATCCCCCCACAGTGACATGCAGCTACACTGGGCCATGGCCCACTGCTGGGCTGTGGCCTCCCTCCTCCCAGGCCTCCAACTAGCTGCTGATTCCTTAACCACCACAGTGAATCCCAGCTCTCATAGTGGCAGTGCCCCAACAGTGTTTCATATTGCCCCAAAGCCCCTGCAGTATCCTCCATTTTCCCATGATGCCCCTTCAAAACTCTCAGCCTCCTCAGGGAGACCCCCATCCTCTGCAGTTGCCCCTAGCTCTCTCCAGAAACCTCATCCCCCACAGGGCCACCAGGTCTGTTGCAAAGTCCCCAAACCCCCCACAACCTTCACCCCCCCCTGCTGATACGCTAACCTTCTACAGTGCCTCCCAGCTTCCATAGTGCCACCCAACCTCCCTTAGTAGCCGATAGTGCCCCTCAAACTCTCTCAGCGACGGTACGGGAGCTAGTCAGCACGAGTGACCCCATAGCAAGCTCCAATGTAAGTAGGGCCAGATTTAGACCTTGGGGGACCCGGGGCTCTTCAGGTTCAGGGGGCACCTTATACACAGAGTTGGTTTACATTCTCAAAGACAATTGCACATTTTAACAATGCATGACACAACATCATTCTGAGGTCACGCATGCACACACAGGGAGTAATAGCGCTCTATGTGTCGTTAACTTGAGCCACCAAAATTATTATTTTTTTTTTTTTTTTAATGATACAATATACAGAGTAAAAACATGTCCAGAGTAAAAACTTTTACAGATGACGGCTAGGAAAATATCTCTTTCCAAGGTACATTAAATAAAATAAAGTATTTTTTTTATAATAAATTTTATATTAGTTTATTATTATTTATTGTTTATATATATATATATATATATATTTATTTATATTTAATATTGTTTTATATCATTTTTGTATAGAGGGGGCCCCTTCTGTCAGGGGGGCCCAGGGCAGTTGTCCCTTTTGCCCCCTTTTAAATCCAGCACTGAATGTAAGAGGAATTTCTGATGTAAGGGAGGACTTTGATGGGGACCCGGATGTAACGGGCTTTGAGTAATAATTTGCTATCATGACATCACTTCCGGTTCCAGCCACAAGGCCTTTTTTTTTTTTTTAAGCAAAATATCAAAAAAAATTTGGGGGGGATTTTTTGCTTTTAAGGGTGGGGGAGAGATTTACCTTGGGTCTTTTATCTGGGATGTTTACCTTCTTTGCGCTAGTGATAAAAAAAATAAATAATTCTAACTGACTTCTGCCCACCGTGTAGATAAATGACGTCATATGATGTCACCCAGTCTCACTGCGATCGCGTGCCTGTGGAAGCGAGCAGCGAGGCGATCGCGAGCGCGCTGTGTCCCTGGGACGTGGTATGACCCCGATCTCAAGAAAGAGCCAATGACGCAACACTTTACCCATGTAATCAACTGCATCCAATCATCAGTGATGCCAATCTGTACCCATCAGCGATGCATGTCAGTGCTGCGTTTCAGTGTCCATCAGTGCTTGCTCATCAGTGCCGCCCATCAGTGCTGCCCATCAGTGCCACTTATCCGTGCCACCTATCAATGTCCATAAGTGCCGCCTATCAGTGCCCATTAGTGCCACCTATCAGTGCCCATCAGTGCCACCTATCAGTGCCTATTAGTGCTGCCTATCCATGCTGCATATCAGTGCCGCCTATTAGTGCCCATCAGTGCTGCATATTATTGCCTCCTCATCAGTGCCACCTCATCAGTGCCCTTCAGTGCCGTCTCATCAGTGCCCTTCAGTGCTGTCTCATCAGTGCCCTTCATTTCAGCCTCATCAGTGCCCTTCAGTGCCGTCTCACCAGTGCCCTTCAGTGCCATCTCATCAGTGCCCTTCGGTGCTGTCTCATCAGTGCCCTTCATTGCAGCCTCATCAGTGCCCTTTAGTGCCGTCTCATCAGTGCCCTTCAGTGCCGTCTCATCAGTGCCCTTCAGTGCCGTCTCATCAGTGCCCTTCAGTGCCGTCTCATCAGTGCCTTTCAGTGCCGTCTCATCGGTGCCCTTCAGTGCCATCTCATCAGTGCCCTTCAGTGCCGTCTCATCAGTGCCCTTCAGTGCCGTCTCATCAGTGCCCTTCAGTGCCGCCTCATCAGTGCCCTTCAGTGCTGTCTCATCGGTGCCCTCCAGTGCCGTCTCATCATTGCCGTCTCATCAGTGCCCTTCAGTGCCGTCTCATCAGTGCCCTTCAGGGCTGTCTCATCAGTGCCATCTCATCAGTGCCCTTCAGTGCCCTTCAGGGCTGTCTCATCAGTGCCCTTCAGTGCCGTCTCATCAGTGCACATCAGTGAAGGAGAAAAATTACTTATTTACAACATTTTCTGCCTTTTTTTCATTTTTTCAGCAAAAAATAAAAATCCCAGTGATTAAATACCACCAAAAGAAAGCTCTATTTGTGGAACATAAAAGATAAAAATGTCATATGGGTACAGTGTCACATGACCGCGCAATTGTCTTTCAAAGTGTGACAGCGCTGAAAGCTGAAAACTGGCCTGGGCAGGAAGGGGGTAAAAGTGCCCGGTAGGCAAGTGGTTAAGGGACAATGTAAACATTAAAAAAAAATATACTAAAATAAATGATAACATTTTTTTTAACGCGCCCCATCCACATCCAAGATGGCGGCACCCAGCAGCAGTCTCCAGGAGGCTATTTCAGGTAAAAAACACGCCTAAAACACACTAACTGTACTTATCATCTTATAGGAAGATTGCTGTTGAGATGAATGGACTGGTGACAGGGTTTCTTTATGTGATAAATAACACTTTAAAATAAAAGTTAGATAAAATGGAGAAACATTGCAAACATTTGCAGAATACATTAACATTATAGACATATAACACGGGATAGGAATGCAAGGAAAAAAAAAAAAAAACTGGTGAAAGGGTACTTATAAATAATGCAAAACGCCATCGTGCACAACCCCATTTGCTGACTTTTATGTTAATGGAATGTAAAGTGTTGATTAAAATTGATAATAAAATTGCGGCATTATCGTGACCCGGAATATTTCCTGGAGGAAATGATGTCGAGGTCACCAGGGTCACCTTGTAGAAAATGACATGTCTATAATTCCCAGCTCACCTGGCGGCATCGCAATGAACTCCGCACCGCGTTTCGTCTTCTGTATTTTTGTTGAATATTAATTTAAAATCACTTGAAGACCAGACCTTTTTCTGACACTTGTTATTTACAAGTTTATATCAGTTATTTTTTGCTAGAAAATTATTTAGAACCCCCAAACCCCTTTGCTTGTACACCCCAGTATGTTGATTGTATCCTCGTCTAGGTTAGGAATGAAGCTCTATAATGGCAGGCTGGGTTTGATGTTTTTTATTTAGGGGGGGGGGGGCTCAGGGTATCAGAAGCCATGAAGGTTTGAGTTTGAGTTAGTTAGTCCCCCCCCCTTTTTTTTTTTGTTTGGTTTGTAGTTTTCTTATATCGTAGTTTTCGATATAAACATAATGTACTAGAGGTTAATAGTTGATGTAAAATTCATATACCAGGTATAATTTAGGCTATAGGACCCTATTCGATTCGATAATAAATTTTCATTAGGGTGGTATATTAATTCACAGTTTTTATTAATCTAAAATGTTATTATTTCCTCATTTGATGACTCTTTTAACCGATATAACGGTGAGACGTGAAAGAAAAAGACCTTCAGGGTCGTCTTCTTGGCTGACCTTATTTTATAGTCAATAACCTATTGAAGAGCCATTTTTTTGGTGGAGGAAATATTAAGCTTTTTTCCTTCTATTGGCTAAAATGTTAATATTTCCTCATTTGATGATCGTACTCTTTTAACCGATATAACGTTGAGACGGAAAAAAAAGACCTTCCGGGTCGTCTTCTTGGCTGACCTTATTTTATAGTCAATAACCTATTGAAGAGTAATTTTTTGGTGGAAGAAATGTTAAGAATTTTCCTTCTATTGGCTAAAATGTTAATATTTCCTCATTTGATGACTCTTTTAACCGATATAACGTTGAGATGGAAAAAAAAGACCTTCCGGGTTGTCTTCTTGGCTGACCTTATTTTATAGTCAATAACCTATTGAAGAGCCATTTTTTTGGTGGAAGAAATATTAAGCTTTTTTCCTTCTATTGGCTTAAATGTTAATATTTCCTCATTTGATGACTCTTTTAACCGATATAACGTTGAGACGGAAAAAAAAGACCTTCCGGGTCGTCTTCTTGGCTGACCTTATTTTATAGTCAATAACCTATTGAAGAGTCATTTTTTGGTGGAAGAAATGTTAAGAATTTTCCTTCTATTGGCTAAAATGTTAATATTTCCTCATTTGATGATTGTACTCTTTTATCCGATATAACGGTGAGACGAGAAAAAAAAGACCTTCAGGGTCGTCTTCTTGGCTGATCTTATTTTATAGTCTATAACCTATTGAAGAGTCATTTTTTGGTGGAAGAAATATTAAGCTTTTTTCCTTCTATTGGCTAAAATGTTAATATTTCCTCATTTGATGACTCTTTTAACCGATATAACGTTGAGACGAAAAAAAAAGACCTTCAGGGTCGTCTTCTTGGCTGACCTTATTTTATAGTCAATAACCTTTTGAAGAGCCATTTTTTTGGTGGAAGAAATATTAAGCTTTTTTCCTTCTATTGGCTAAAATGTTAATATTTCCTCATTTGATGATCGTACTCTTTTAACCGATATAACGGTGAGACGAGAAAAAAAAAGACCTTCAGGGTCGTCTTCTTGGCTGACCTTATTTTATAGTCAATAACCTATTGAAGAGCCATTTTTTTGGTGGAAGAAATATTAAGCTTTTTTCCTTCTATTGGCTAAAATGTTAATATTTCCTCATTTGATGACTCTTTTAACCAATATAACGTTGAGACGGAAAAAAAAGACCTTCAGGGTCGTCTTCTTGGCTGACCTTATTTTATAGTCAATAACCTATTGAAGAGTCATTTTTTGGTGGAAGAAATATTAAGCTTTTTTCCTTCTATTGGCTAAAATGTTAATATTTCCTCATTTGATGAATCTTTTAACCGATATAACGTTGAGATGGAAAAAAAAGACCTTCCGGGTCGTCTTCTTGGCTGACCTTATTTTATAGTCAATAACCTATTGAAGAGCCATTTTTTTGGTGGAAGAAATATTAGGCTTTTTTCCTTCTATTGGCTAAAATGTTAATATTTCCTCATTTGATGATTGTACTCTTTTAACCGATATAACGGTGAGACGAGAAAAAAAAAGACCTTCAGGGTCGTCTTCTTGGCTGACCTTATTTTATAGTCAATAACCTATTGAAGAGTCATTTTTTGTGGAAGAAATATTAAGCTTTTTTCCTTCTATTGGCTTAAATGTTAATATTTCCTCATTTGATGAATCTTTTAACCGATATAACGTTGAGATGGAAAAAAAAGACCTTCCGGGTCGTCTTCTTGGCTGACCTTATTTTATAGTCAATAACCTATTGAAGAGCCATTTTTTTGGTGGAAGAAATATTAGGCTTTTTTCCTTCTATTGGCTAAAATGTTAATATTTCCTCATTTGATGATTGTACTCTTTTAACCGATATAACGGTGAGACGAGAAAAAAAAAGACCTTCAGGGTCGTCTTCTTGGCTGACCTTATTTTATAGTCAATAACCTATTGAAGAGTCATTTTTTGTGGAAGAAATATTAAGCTTTTTTCCTTCTATTGGCTTAAATGTTAATATTTCCTCATTTGATGACTCTTTTAACCGATATAACGTTGAGACGGAAAAAAAAGACCTTCCGGGTCGTCTTCTTGGCTGACCTTATTTTATAGTCAATAACCTATTGAAGAGTCATTTTTTGGTGGAAGAAATGTTAAGAATTTTCCTTCTATTGGCTAAAATGTTAATATTTCCTCATTTGATGATTGTACTCTTTTATCCGATATAACGGTGAGACGAGAAAAAAAAGACCTTCAGGGTCGTCTTCTTGGCTGATCTTATTTTATAGTCTATAACCTATTGAAGAGTCATTTTTTGGTGGAAGAAATATTAAGCTTTTTTCCTTCTATTGGCTAAAATGTTAATATTTCCTCATTTGATGACTCTTTTAACCGATATAACGTGGAGACGGAAAAAAAAAGACCTTCCGGGTCGTCTTCTTGGCTGACCTTATTTTATAGTCAATACCCTATTGAAGAGTCACTTTTTAGTGGAAGAAATGTTAAGAATTTTCCTTCTATTGGCTAAAATGTTAATATTTCCTCATTTGATGATCGTACTCTTTTAACCGATATAACGGTGAGACGAGAAAAAAAAAAGACCTTCAAGGTCGTCTTCTTGGCTGACCTTATTTTATAGTCAATAACCTATTGAAGAGCCATTTTTTGGTGGAAGAAATGGTGAGCTTTTTTCTTCTATTGGCTAAAATGTTAATATTTCCTCATTTGATTATTTTACTCTTTTAACCGATATAACGGTGAGACGGGAAAAAAAAGACCTTCAGGGTCGTCTTCTTGGCTGACCTTATTTTATAGTCAATAACCTATTGAAGAGTCATCGTTTGGTGGAAGAAATGTTGAGCTTTTTTCCTTCTATTGGCTAAAATGTTAATATTTCCTCATTTGATGACTCTTTTAACCGATATAACGTTGAGACGGAAAAAAAAGACCTTCCGGGTCGTCTTCTTGGCTGACCTTATTTTATAGTCATTAACCTATTGAAGAGTAATTTTTTGGTGGAAGAAATGTTTAGCGTTTTTCCTTCTATTGGCTAAAATGTTAATATTTCCTCATTTGATGATCGTACTCTTTTAACCGATATAAAGGTGGGACGGAAAAAAAAAGACCTTCATGGTCGTCTTCTTGGCTGACCTTATTTTATAGTCAATAACCTATTAAAGAGTCACTTTTTGGTGGAAGAAATGTTGAGCTTTCTTCCTTCTATTGGCTAAAATGTTAATATTTCCTCATTTGATAATTATACTCTTTTAACCGATATAACGGTGAGACGAGTAAAAAAAAAGACCTTCAGGGTCGTCTTCTTGGCTGACCTTATTTTATAGTCAATAACCTATTAAAGAGTCATTTTTTGGTGGAAGAAATGTTGAGCTTTTTTCCTTCTATTGGCATTTTTTTTCCTTCTAAAGAACATTAAGTGCATGGAGATTTTACTGTCATCATTAAATAGGAATTGGGCTTTCCAGATCTTCGGTTTGTGTGTCTCCTGGTAAATAAATAATGAGAAGACGTGGAGGCCAGCCAGTGACTTTCTGAGAGACTGAAGGGCGTGAGAAATGAAGGAAAAAAACGTCTGGAAGACCATTCAACAGGTTCCTGTGTGTATGAGAACCGGAGGATGGTGCCGCAATGACAAGTCCATGGTAAAACTAGCACGGCTATAAATCTTCCACAAGGGCATTTATAACACGCTTGTTGAAGAGCAGCTATTTTTTTTTCTATAGGGTGAGGGTCATCCCAGCCAGTTATAATTTATGAATTCTATATGATAGCTTATTTTTAGGGCCTCGGGAGGAATTCAAATATTGTTGGCGAATCAAAGCTTTTTTTAGAAAGGAAAAAAAAAAATCCAGATTTAAAGTGGACCTGTAATGTGGAAGATGTGAGCAAAAAGGCAAATTCGGGGGGGGAGAGGACTGGTCACCTGCTGCTGATCTTCCTCCCGTTACTAACATACCATGTGGAGGGTGCCATCTTGGTGGTGGAATCTGAAGGCTGTAAAAATCTCCAGAAGGAATTGGTAGAGGTGTAGGATGCGCAGCATGAAATAAACATGCCCGTCCGCATGGTAATGCCATGCCATGGGCGAGGGGGTCTGTTTGTTGTTAGTGTGCCCCCCCCCCATTTTACACTTCCAGACCAGGCCTTTTATGCCACTTTTTGTTGTGTTTATGTAACAATCAGTATTTTTTTGCTAGCAATTTTTTTTAGAACCCCCAAACATTATATATAATTTTAGAGCAGTGGTCTCCAAACTGCTGCCCTGCCCTGCCCAACAATGGGGCATAATTCCTTCCGCTGACACCAACAATGGGGCATAATTCCTTCCACTGACACCAACAATGGGACATAATTCCTTCCACTGACACCAACAATGGAACATAATTCCTGCCACTGACACCAACAATGGAACATAATTCCTTCCGCTGACACCAACAATGGGGCATAATTCCTTCCGCTGACACAACAATGGGGCATAATTCCTTCTGCTGACACCAAAAATGGGGCATAATTCCTTCCACTGACACCAACAATGGGACATAATTCCTTCCACTGACACCAACAATGAAACATAATTCCTTCCGCTGACACCAACAATGGGGCATAATTCCTTCCGCTGACACCAACAATGGGGCATAATTCCTTCCACTGACACCAACAATGGGGCATAATTCCTTCCACTGACACCAACAATGGGGCATAATTCCTTCCACTGACACCAACAATGGGGCATAATTCCTTCCACTGACACCAACAATGGGACATAATTCCTTCCGCTGACACCAACAATGGGGAATAATTTCTTCCACTGACACCAACAATGGGGCATAATTCCTTCCGCTGACACCAACAATGGGGCATAATTCCTTCCACTGACACCAAATTCGTCAGCCTCTAATACCAAAGATAGAGGGTTGTTTACTCCGACTGGGAACAGTCCAGGCCCACCTAAAGTCTAAAGGACGCTAAACTGGCCCTTTCTTTAGAAAGTTTGAAGACCACTGCCCTAGAGAATAAATTGGAGGGTGTGGCAACTTTTTATGTCACACGGTATTTGCGCAGGGGGTTTTCAAATGCAATTCTTTTTTTTTTTAAATACACTTTTTTGAATTGCAATGCAAGAAAACACAACACATAACCCAATTTTTTGGTAAAATATAAAAAATGATGTTACGTTGAGTAAACAGATACCAAACATGTCACGCTTTAAAATTGCGCATGGCCATCCAATGGCGACAAACAAGGTCAATTTTATTCTCCATAGGCGACACTGTTGCATTATTTTTTTTTTAATCACTTTTTTTTGCTGTCACAAGGAATGTAAACATCCCTTGTGACAGCAATAAGCATGTGACAGGTACTCTTTATGGCCTCCTCTGCCCTTAGAGAGGAAGTGAACTCCGTCTGAAAACTTACCTATAGGTATTGAAAATATCTCCTAAACCTGTACAGTTTACATATAAAGAGAGGTTCCCCTAGGCGGACTTTAAAGGCACTTAAAATTAAATGTGATGAAAAAAGTATAACAGAGTATGTTACAATTAATAGTAAACACATTTTATTTAAAGACAAAATTTGTTAAAAAATATATATATTAACAAAACATTGGCATATCTAAACAGTTTGTTGCTATCACCAAAAGGTAAATATATGAAGAGACTCGTCTCATACCCAACGCGTTTCGGGATATATAGTGTTTAGTCCTTCTTCAGGACCTGGAGTCAAAATAGCATTGGATACTAATACTGGTGGGATTGCTGTCCTTTCGACATCGTGGGCATCAAAGAAGTCTGTAGGTGTATGCTGAGTGGTATTGTCCTCACCAAGAGGAGGTTCCCCCCACGTTCCACGGCTGCAGAGTGATATACTGAGGCAAATGGAGTCCCTTGTCAGAGAGGGGTTTAGACAGACCAGCCACACGTCCCAGCATCCAGCTATCCAACCTGTACAGTTTAGGAGATATTCCCAGTGCATGCAGCCAGTGACATCACTGGTGCATGTGCTCTGAAGGAACAGCCCACGGGTGCCGTTCCTTCCGAGCCTGTGCCGTGCACGGGATCGGAAGGCTCCGTTCGGCTTTCCAACTATTCTGCAGGCGCACTGGCTCCCGGTGGGACAGGAGAGCCCATGAAAGCAGCGGAAGGAAGCGGGGAGGGCGGACAGCTTGTAAAAGCAATCCAACAGCTAGTTAGTCACTAGGATTGCTTTTATAAGAAAGCGGACTGCCTGCTCTAAAAAAAAATGCAGGCACCATCCCGGTAAAACCACCTGAAGTCCAGCGACGTACAGGCAATCCCTCATCCGGAAGTCGTTAAATCTTTAGATTCCAATAGTCTTCTTTGAAGGGAGATCCACAGGAGGTCTTCCTATAAAAAGGCTACAAAAAAGAAGGAATAACCATTATTTCAGCAATTATCACAGAGCACGCATAACCCTACCCCCACGCTCTTAAGGCAGGACATGAAGTATACCCCACCTTTGCCACATTTTCACCGCACCTATACTGCACCAGTACTAGACTTCTACCATACCCCACCACCACATCCTTACTGCATCTATACTGCATGCTGGTTTACTAAAACTACCAAAATAATAAAAAAAACAAAGAGACGTCATCTCTGACGAAACGTGTAGGGTGGAGCCAGGTCCACACGCGTGCGCGGCTGAATGTCAGCTATTTTGGTTACTGGAGAAGAACCTGTCTTGGTTTATGGTGTTTTTTAAATGCTGTCTTGCAAGTTTTAATTATGTAAGTGCACTACTTTACAATAAATGAAGGTGTTTTACAATATGACACTATTTTGAGCCCTTACTTTACATATGTCATGGTCTGCTGACAGGGAGTTGGAGCTTATCTGATTGCTGGGCATATCTCCATTGCTGCCAAGAGGTTGCTGTGTCGGTGTTTATTCCTTCCACGAGACCCATCTTCACTGTCTGATGCAAATTTTGACCACCCTGAGTAAGGGGGTCACTGGCATTCCGGTAAGCCTCTGGTGTGGATCTTTCTTTGGGTGTCACCCTGGCTATTCCTGGATCCCTTTCCAAGCACACAAGAAGTGAATGAATGAATGAGTGACTTGTATAGTGCTACCTATGCGAACTGAATCGCCTCAGGGCGCTTTTTGCCGCCGCTGTCCATCTGCGGTACAGTGCGGCCCTTTGCCCTGTGGGGTCCCGACACGCTTAGAAACACACACAACATACACATGTTTGGCCAATTTTTTTCAACAGGATCTAATTAACCTACCAGCATGTCTTTGGAGTTATTGAAGTTATTGTTTGGGAATCTTTCTTTTTTTCTTATAGTCACCTTGGAGGTGCATCAATTAATACATGTCACAAATTTTTTTTTTTTTACATTTTTTTCACATTGATACTTTATTGTTGCGTATGTTGCACAATAATTATTACTTTTTTTAAATAAAATATAGCATAACTGTAACTTTTGTTTTATTTTACTAAAACTGCCATTAAGTGCACCAACGCTACCTAAAGGGCCCCGATGATAGCTGGCAGAAGAACACAAGGACTGCCCCTCTCGTAAAACCATCCTGCAAGCCCCCTTTGTTACCTTCTCCCCTTCCCTTGATTTCTATGAACAGTGTACAGTTGGTCTAGGTCTAGCATAGTCCCCATTAATGCATTTTGGCAGTATAGTCTCTGTGTTTGGTAAATCAAGCTTTTTTAAAGCCCACTGCTGCACTTTAGGTGACTTTTTGATTTATTCCGGCTGTCTCTTTCCAGTGCAGTATGAGGGGTCGTGTGATCATTCTGCCTTTGTACACACATCGAATATTTGAGTTTTATAGAACCTTCTGGTCTGGCGAGTGTATAAACTCGTAATTCAATGATAACTCCTATAGCAGAAGTGTATCTATAATTAACCTGGCTTCACAGCACATTATAGTGAGGTCCTTGTGGCCTTCAAAGTCCATTGAAAGGTAATACCACCTCTAAGACAATGGTGATTCCGACAGAATAATTAACATGGAGGCGTACAGATTGCTTTTCAAAGTGTTCTGGCACAAGTCCCTGACCTGTATAAACATTTCTCCATTCTCTCATAATCCCACAATGCTGCTGCTGTGTAAATGCTCATGTGGTGCGACAGAGGGACCATTTAAGGCAGGACTCTGATTGATGGGGAATCCGATGGGGAGTCTCACGTGTTAGGGGGGATTCCCAAATAGACAGAGTAGGCACTGGCCTATGGGCCCCACGCTGTTTAAGGGCATCCCACCCCCGTGGCAAGGGATCCCATTGCAAGGGATCAAAAGAATATTGCTTTGATTTTGAAAGAAAATTACAATGATTTAATTTTTGCTAAACAAACAAAAACACGACCAAAAACTTTAAAAGAAAAAAACATTTATTAATTTGTGTTCTAAAATTTTTTCTTTTTCACTGATGAGGCTGCACTGATGGGAACTTATAGGCTGCACTGATGAGGCTGCACTGATGGGCTCTTATAAGGCGGCACTGATGGGCACTGAAGGGCTGCACTGATGGGCACTGATAAGGCGACACTGAAAGGCTGCACTGATGGGCACTGATAGGCTGCACTGATGGGTACTGAAAGTCTGCACTGATGGGAACTGATAGGCTGCACTGATGGGCTCTGATAAGGTGGCACTGGTGGGCACTGATGGGCACTATTAAGGCAGCACTGATGGGCACTGATGAGGGTGCACTGTTGAGGCAGAACTGGTGGGCACTAAAAAGGTGGCATTGATGGACACTGATAAGCTGCACTCATGGGCACTGATGGGCACTGATAAGGCGGCACTGATGGACACTGATAGGCTACAATGATGGGCTCTGATAAGGTGGCACCGATGGGCACTGATAGGCCGCACTGATGGCCACTAATAAGCTGCGCTGATGTGCACTAATAAGACAGCACTGATGGGCACTGATAAGGTGGCACTGGTGGACACTGATACGTAGCATTGATGGGCATTGATATGCTGCACTGAAAGGTGGTACTGATGGGCACTGATAGGCTGCACTGATGGGCACTGAAAGGCTGCACTGATGAGCACTGATGAGGGTGCACTGTTGAGGCAGAACTGGTGGGCACTGAAAAGCTGGCACTGATGGACACTGATAAGCTGCACTCATGGGCACTGATGGGCACTGATAAGGTGGCACTGATGGACACTGATAGGTAGCACTGATGGGCACTGATATGCTGCACTGAAAGGCGGCACTGATGGGCACTGAAAGGCGGCACTGATGGGCACTGATAGGCTGCACTGATGGGCACTGATATGCTGCACTGAAAGGCGGCACTGATGGGCACTGATAGGCTGCACTGATGGGCACTGAAAGGCTGCAGTGATGGGCACTGATGAGGCTGCACTGAAGAGGTGGCACTGATGGACACTGATAAGCTACACTCATGGGCACTGATGAGGAGGCACTGATGGGCATTGATAAGGCAGGACTGATCTGTACTGATAGGTGGCACTCATGGGCACTGATATGCTGCACTAATGGACACTGATTGGCACTGATGGGGCTGCACTGATAATTAGACTATCAGTGTAAACGTGCCCTGTCACAGGATAGCTTTATTGGCTTTCCTTTCCTCACACAATGACAGCGCTGAGGAAAGGAACTGCCAATAACTGGTATTTGTTTACATGGGATCAGCTGTGATTGGACACCACTGATCACATCGTAAAGGACTGCTGTGATTGGCCCTTTACTTGATCTGCGATTAGCTGTGTCCAAAAGAACATCTATCTCCATCTAGTGGCCGATGTGCATTAGGGACTCTGATGTAAGGGGGCTTTGATGGAGACTGTAATGTAAGGGGTTTTTGATGTAAGGGGAGAATCCAATATAAAAAGGACTTTGATAGAGACTCTGATGGAGACTCTTCTGTAAGTGGCTTCTGTGTAAGAGGGCCCTTCTGTAAGGGGCTCTTCTGTAAGGGGCTCTTCCATAAGGGGCTCTTCCGTAAGGGGGCTCTTCTGTAAGGGGGCACTCTGGTGGGCTCAAGTTCATTGGAACTTCTTGGCTTTGATTTGCTGAAGTTTTTTTTTCCTGTTCTAAATCAGAGGTCTCCAAACTTTCTAAATAAAGAGCCTGTTCACTGTTCTTCAGACTTTTTTTTGGGGGGGGGGGGGGGGGGCTGGACTGTGACCATTGGGAGTAGAAAAGGTTCCAGATGTCAGTGGGAAAAAAAAGCAATGCCCCATCTTTGGTGTCAGTGAGAGGATTGTGTCTTATCGTTGATGTAATTGGGAGGAATTGTGGCCTATCTATGGTGTGATTGGGAGGAATTGTGGCCTGGTGTGATTGGGAGGAATTGTGGTCTATCTATGGTGTGATTGGGAGGAGTTGTGGCCTATCATTGGTGTGATTAGGAGGAATTGTGGCCTATCTATGGTGTGATTGGGAGGAATTGTGGCCTATCATTGGTGTGATTAGGAGGAATTGTGGCCTATCTATGGTGTGAATGGGAGGAGTTGTGGCCTATCATTGGTGTAATTGGGAGGAATTGTGGCCTATCTATGGTGTAATTGGGAGGAATTGTGGCCTATCTATGGTGTGATTGGTAGGAATTGTGGCCTATCATTGGTGTGATTAGGAGGAATTGTGGCCTATCTATGGTGTGATTGGGAGGAATTGTGGCCTATCATTGGTGTGATTAGGAGGAATTGTGGCCTATCTATGGTGTGAATGGGAGGAGTTGTGGCCTATCATTGGTGTAATTGGGAGGAATTGTGGCCTATCTATGGTGTAATTGGGAGGAATTGTGGCCTATCTATGGTGTGATTGGGAGGAATTGTGGCCTATCATTGGTGTGATTAGGAGGAATTGTGGCCTATCTATGGTGTGATTGGGAGGAATTGTGGCCTATCTATGGTGTGATTGGGAGGAATTGTGGCCTATCATTGGTGTGATTAGGAGGAATTGTGGCCTATCTATGGTGTGAATGGGAGGAGTTGTGGCCTATCATTGGTGTAATTGGGAGGAATTGTGGCCTATCTATGGTGTAATTGGGAGGAATTGTGGCCTATCTATGGTGTGAATGGGAGGAGTTGTGGCCTATCATTGGTGTGATTAGGAGGAATTGTGGCCTATCTATGGTGTCATTGGGAGGAGTTGTGGCCTATCATTGGTGTGAATGGGAGGAGTTGTGGCCTATCATTGGTGTGATTGGGAGGAGTTGTCGCCTATCATTGGTGTGATTGGGAGGAGTTGTGGCCTATCTATGGTGTGATTGGGAGGAGTTGTGGCCTATCATTGGTGTGATTAGGAGGAATTGTGGCCTATCTATGGTGTGATTGGGAGGAGTTGTGGCCTATCTATGGTGTGATTGGGAGGAGTTGTGGCCTATCTATGGTGTGATTGGGAGGAGTTGTGGCCTATCATTGGTGTGATTAGGAGGAATTGTGGCCTATCTATGGTGTGATTGGGAGGAGTTGTGGCCTATCTATGGTGTGATTGGGAGGAGTTGTGGCCTATCATTGGTGTGATTAGGAGGAATTGTGGCCTATCTATGGTGTGATTGGGAGGAGTTGTGGCCTATCTATGGTGTGATTGGGAGGAGTTGTGGCCTATCATTGGTGTGATTAGGCTGAATTGTGGCCTATCTATGGTGTAATTGGGAGGAATTGTGGCCTATCATTGGTGTGATTAGGCTGAATTGTGGCCTATCTATGGTGTGATTGGGAGGAATTGTGGCCTATCTATGGTGTGGTTGGGAGGAGTTGTGGCCTATCATTGGTGTGATTTTGAGGAATTGTGGCCTATCATTGGTGTGATTGGGAGGAGTTGTGGCCTATCATTGGTGTGATTGGGAGGAGTTGTGGCCTATCATTGGTGTGATTGGGAGGGGTTGTGGCCTATCATTGGTGTGATTGGGAGGAGTTGTGGCCTATCATTGGTGTGATTAGGAGGAATTTCGGTCTATCAAAGGTGTGATTGGAAGGAGTTGTGGCCTATTGTTGGTGTCCCTGGGAGGAATTGTGCCCCATCATTGATGTAATTGGGAGGAATTGTGCCCGTCAATGATGTAATTGGGAGGAATTGTGGCCTATCGTTGATGTCATTGGGAGGAATTGTGCCCTGTGGGGTCATGGGAAAGGGGGGATTATTCCCCTTTGTTGGTATCAGTGGATGAAACAATACTCCAAGGGCCTTATAAAACCATCCGGACTGCAGTTTGGAGACCACTGCTCTGAACCATTTCATGCTGATTACAAAAAACTCCAAGCAAAATGTATTCATTCCTCTTAATTTGATGCATTCATTTAAAAAAAAAAAAAATGTTTTGACCCATGAATATTTGTAAAAATATACGACTTGGCCCTCGTACTGGAGGGCCCCGGTGCAAACAATATTTGTGTGCTCCAGACTCAACACACATGTAGAAGGTTGGCAGATCTGCATTCAAATGGAAGGCAGCCTCAAGGCAGTTCTCACATCCAATTTACACTTCCAGCCTCACATCTGTGTGTTCTATAAATTATATAACTGTTCATATGTAATGTACAGATTGCAGTTTTGGCAGATTTGGACACATCAATCTGGAACAGTAATCTGGTTTAAAATGTTTATATTTCTATTATTATTTTATATATTAGTTTATCATATTATTAGTATATTTTATATTATTTTTAATTAATATTTTTACTAGTATTTTTACTATTATTATTATTATTATTATTATTATTATTATTAATAATAATAATAACAATACATATTAATTTTCATATAAATAATAAAAAATAATAAAAAAAATACAATATATATATATATATATATATATATATATATATATATATATATATATATATATATATATATATATATATATATATATATATATATATTGTATTTTTTTAAATTATTTTTTATTATTTATATGAAAAATAATATGTATTATTATTATATTATATATATACACAGGTATATGTATAAACTATTATTTTTTCATATATTTAATATTATTAATATTGTTATTAAATTTTACTTTTAATTTTCTATGGGAACAGGTGAGACTTCATGAATTTACAATTCTTCAGTAACGCATCCCATTCTCCGTGAAGAGTGGTATTCCTCACATTTCTGGTTGGATATGTAAAAGCAGATTTAACGTGCGTACAATGTGCGTACAATGACTGAATACCGATCGCTGCATAAATACAGTCATTACCGCAGAATAATCGGTGTATGACCGTGTAATTGTTCGGTGCTGTACCAGGTGGTCAGCTTGAAGCTATTGCGAACTTAGTATTAATAAAAGGAGACCATGTGTGAAATAATTTTTTGGTTAGTTTCTCTTTGTTCAAGGTGATTTCCTGCCAATGCGTTGGGAAAACAAATGAGACTAGGTCCACCATTGCTGAAAAAAGTGTGTGTGTGTGTGGGGGGGGGGGGGGGGTGGTCTTGGCCACCAGAGACATTTTTTTGGCTGCTGCCCAGATGCACATTATTCTGCCAGCTCCCCCCTCAAGCCAGTCTTTCCTTAACCCTTTCACCACAGAGGAACCCCTGAAATAGTTTTCAGGTTCCAGGGATCCCCTAATATAATTACCATACATACAGATCAAGGGTGAGCAGTGCCCAGACAAAGTCATCCAGTGCCCAAAGCGAAGATGCCAAGCTGTGTCCCCTCCGTGGTTTATTGAGCACGAGCCAAAGTTTTTCCATAATAATGGCTTTTCACCCACAGCTGTGTCCAGTACCCGTCCTCATCCCAGCCATGGTGGGTGGTCAGTAGTAGGAAGAACACTCTAGCAATGGTCTCCAAGTTGCGGCCCAAGTTAGTTTTTT
The DNA here is from genome assembly GCA_037952925.1 of Lithobates clamitans. Lineage (NCBI taxonomy): Eukaryota > Metazoa > Chordata > Amphibia > Anura > Ranidae > Lithobates > Lithobates clamitans. Next base: position 369,208 of record JBBGZY010001580.1, on the reverse strand, counting down.
TCAAGTCCTTGGGGCATTATTTCCCCCACTGTCAGTAACAGTGGGGCAAAGTTCTTGCCACTGACACCATCAAAGGGGCACTATGCCTACCACTGAAACCAATGATGGGGCACTATTCCCCCCCACTGATACCAATATTGAGGCACTATTATTTCCAGTAGCACCAATGATGAAACACTATTCCTCCCAATGAAAGCAATGACGTGGCACTATTCCTTCCACTGACACCAATGATGAAGAATAGATGCTCCGACGTTGGTGCCAGTGGGAAAAAATATGTGGAGTGCTTTGAAGTGCTCTAGGGTCTGGGGGGATAGATGGCTCTAGATGGGTCTGGGTGTCACTGTGGGGAAATACGACTCTGGGAGGATTTAGCGGTCTCTACAACAAAAATGGCCTGGGGCTTGGGAGCTTCAGGTTTCTGGAGAGGGCTAGTGACAACTGTGGGGGACAGGGTCTCTGTAGGGAGCTAGGGATCTCTCCGGGGTAGGGGTAGATTGTGGCAGATTGGAATATGAGAGTTTGGAAGGCACTGTGGGGGTTGGCTGGCACTGTGGGGGGTTGTGGGGGAGGGGGGTGAGCTTTGCGGTAGGCTCTGAGGCACTGTTGGAAGTTGAGGAGCACTGCCGGCCACTGTGGGAGGTTGGAGAATCTGCAGATGTCTGGGGGCTGTCAGGGGGATGGTTTGCAGTAGGAACAGAATGCAGCAGATATTCTACCCCCCTCCCCCTTCCCCCACCTACTTCCTATCAGTACAGGTGCCTGATGGGAAGGGAAATGTCTTCCTCTCCCTGACCACAATCTCATTAACCTGAAGCTCATCCCTACTACTCACCAAGCTATGAATCAGTATTATATGGTCACCCTATAACAGGATGTGGCTAAATAAGGTCCTTCATGGTAAGTCCTTCATGGTAGGTCCTTCAGGTATTATGTCAACGAACACTTCATATTTAAAAAATATTGAAAAAGACTTTTGAATTGACATTAAAGTTTATGTGATTTTAGTGCAGGGTTTCCCAACCAGGGTGCCGTCTGGGTTCCCCAGGGGTGCCTTGAGCACAAGACCCAGTTTGCCCTGGATCAGTGTCGTGAGTTGCCATGGTGTGGGTGAGCTGGCTGCCAGCACCATAGAAACCAATGACACTCAGGGGCAATGACGCATGGTGTCATTCATTACTATGGTAATGTTGGCCAGCCTTTTACGTGATAGGGGGAATCTGATGTGATGGGGGACCTTAGATGTTATGTGGGAACCTCGGATGTGATGGGGACCTCTGACATGACGGGGGACCTCTTACTTGATGGGGAACCTCTGACATGATGGGGGGTTCTGATGTGAAGGTGGGACTCTGACATGATTGGGGATCACTGAGGTGATGGAGGACCCTCTGGCATGATGTGGGAACCTCTAATGTGATGGGGGGGCCTCTGATGTGATGGGAGCTCTTATGTGATAGGAGGACCTCTGATGTAATGGGGGAACTTCTGACATGATAGGGGAACTTCTAATGTGATGGGGGAACTTTTAATGTGATGGGGGAAGCTCTGACATGATGGGGGAAACTCTAATGTGATGGGCAAACCTCTGATGTAATAGGGGAACCTCCAATGTGATGGGGGAACCTATAATGTGATGGGGGAAACTCTGTTGTCTCTGATGTGATGGAGGAGCCTCTGACATGATGGGGAAACCCCTAATGTGATGGGGGAACCTCTAATGTGATGGGGAAACCTCTGATGGGATGGAGAAACCTCTGATGTGATATGGGAACCTCTGTTGTGATAGAGGAACATCGGATGTGAAGAGGACCTCTGATGTAATGAGGGAACCTCTGACGTGATGGAGGAACCTCTGATGTGATGGAGGAACCTCTGATGTGATGAAGGAACCTCTGATTTGATGGGGGGACCTCTGATCTAATGGAAGCTCTGATGTGATGGGGGGACTTCTGATGTGATGGAGGAACCTCTGATGTGATGTGAGGACCTCTTCTGATAGCAGAACCTCTGACATGATGGGGGAGCCTCTAATGTGATGGGGGGACCTCTGATGTGATGGTGTGGGGCCCTCTAATGTAATTGGAGCTCTGATGTGATAGAGGAACCTCTGACATAATGGGGGAACCTCTAATGTGATAGGGGAACCTCTGATGTGATGGGAGCTCTCATCTGATGGGGGACCTCTGACATGATGGGGACCTCTGACTTGATGGGGAACCTCTAACATGATGGGGGGCTCTGATGTAAAGGGATACTCTGACATGATCATGGACCACTTAGGTGATGGAGGAACCTCTGACATGATGGGGGAACCTCTAATATGATGGGGATAGGGTTGCCACCTCATCCCTTTAAACCTGAACACATATGATTCAGGGTCATCTTTTCGCATGGGCACACTGGGCAGTTGCCCAGGGGCCCTACTTGCCTGGGGAGCCCCACCTGCCCAGCGACCCCAGCAAGGGCCAGACTGGCCTATCGAGATACTGGGACATTTCCCAGTAGGCCACCTGCCCTGGGGCCGCTTTGAGTTGCGGCTGCAGCGCTCCGCTCTTTCCCACTCTCCTCCTCTGTATCACGGAGCTGGCTGGGTCTGTGTTTGGCGGCCGCACTGTAACAAGGTCCCGCCCCCCTAGAGCGGCTCATGTAATAGTAGATTGAAGCAGTGTTCCACCTATCACACGAGCCGGTCTGGGGGGTGGGACCTTTTTACAGCGCGGCCGCCGAACACAGACCCAGCCAGCTCCGTGATACACAGGAGGAGATGCCCGCTGTGTGTGTTACCAGGGGATGGTAAGTCTGTATTATTTGGCACAGTGATGCTGCATTAATGGGCACAGTGAGGTTGCAATTGTGGGCACAGTGAGACTGCATTCATGGGCACAGTGAGGCTGTAATGGTGGGCACAGTGAGGGTGCAATGGTGGGCACAGTGAAGCTGCAATGGTGGGCACAGTGAGGCTGCATTCACGGGCACAGTGAGGCTACAATGGTGGGCACAGTGAGGCTGCATTCACTGGCACAGTGAGGCTTCAATGTTGGGTACAGTGAGGCTGCATTCACGGGCACAGTGAGGCTGCAATGGTGGGCACAGTGAGGCTGCATTCACTGGCACAGTGAGGCTTCAATGTTGGGTACAGTGAGGCTGCATTCACTGGCACAGTGAGGCTTCAATGTTGGGTACAGTGAGGCTGCATTCACGGGCACAGTGAGGCTGCAATGGTGGGCACAGTGAGGCTGCATTCACCAGCACAGTGAGGCTGCAATGGTGGGTACAGTGAGGCTTCTTTCATGGGCACAGTGAGGCTGCAATGATGGGCACAGTGAGGCTGCATTCATGGACACAGTGAGGCTGCATTTGATGAGCACAGTGAGGCTGCATTCACCGGCACAGTGAGGCTGCATTCACCGGCACAGTAAAGCTGCATTTGATGGGCAATCATGCGTGATTGTGTAGACAGGGCCCCAGTGCACTGTATTGCCTGGGGACCTATAATGCTCTTAAGATGGCACTGATATGAATTACACAGGTTCAGAGGCTAATTTAATTCAGATAAGTCACCAAGTGAGTTTAATTACCACCTTAATCAGCAACACAACCTGTGTAATTAATATGTGTTTGGTTTTAAAGGGATGGGGTGGCAACCCTAGATGGGGGGCCTCTGATGTGATGGGGGCTCTGATGTGATAGGGGGACCTCTGATGTAACTGAGGAACATCTGACATGATGTGGGAACCTCTAATGGGATGGGGGAAGCTCTGACATGATGATGGAGCCTCTGATGTGATGGGCAAACCTCTGATGTGATGGGGGAACCTCCAATATGATGGGGGAACCTATAATGCGATGGGGGAATCTCTGGTGTGATGGAGGAACCTCCAAAATGATGGGAAAACCCCTAATGTGATGGGGGAACCTCTAATGTGATGTGGAAACCTCTGATGTGATGGAGGAACCTCTGCTGTTATAGGGGGACTTCTGATGTGATAGGGGAACCTCCAATGTGATAGGGGAACCACTGATGTGATGGAGGACCTCCGATGTGATGGGGGAACCTCTGATGTGATGGAGGAACCTCTGATTTGATGGAGGGGACCTCTGATGTAATGGAGGAACCTCTGACGTGATGGGGGAATCTCTAATGTGATGGGGGGACCTCTAATGTGATGGGGGGACCTCTGATTTAATAGGAGCTTTGAAGTGATGGAGGAACCTCTGAAATGATAGGGGGACCCTTTAATGTGATGGGTGAACCTCTGATGTGATGGTGTGGGGCCTTCTGATGTAATGGAGGAACCTCTGACGTGATGGGGGAACCTCTAATGTGATGGGGGGACCTCTAATGTGATGGGGAGACCTCTGATTTAATGGGAGCTCTGAAGTGATGGAGGAACCTCTGAAATGATAGGGGGGGCCCTTTAATGTGATAGGGGAACCTCTGATGTAATGGGGGAACCTCCAACATGATGGGGAAACCTATAATGCGATGGGGGAATCTCTGGTGTGATGGAGGAACCTCCAACATGATGGGGAAACCCCTAATGTGATGGGGGAACCTCTAAAGTGATGGGAAAACCTCTGATGTGATGGAGGAACCTCTGCTGTTATAGGGGAACCTCTGATGTGATAGGGGAACCTCCAATGTGATAGGGGAACCACTGATGTGATGGAGGACCTCTGATGTGATGGGGGAACCTCTGATGTGATAGAGGAACCTCTGATTTGATGGAGGGGACCTCTGATGTAATGGAGGAACCTCTGACGTGATGGGGGAACCTCTAATGTAATGGAGGGACCTCTGATGTAATGGGAGCTCTGAAGTGATGGAGGAACCCCTGACATGATGGGGGAACCTCTAATGTGATGGGTGAACCTCTGATGTGATGGTGTGGTGCCCTCTGATGTAATTGGAGCTCTGATGTGATGGGGGACTTCTGATGTGATGGAGGAACCTCTGACATAATGGGGGAAACTCTAGTGTCATAGGGGAACCACTGATGTGATTGGAGCTCTGATATGATGGGGGGGGATACTCTGATGTGATGGGGGAACCTCTAACATGATGAGGAAACCCGTAATTTGATGGGGGAACCTCTAATGTGACGGGGAAACCTCTGATGTGATTGAGAAACCTCTGATATGATAGGGAGACCCCTGATGTGATACGGGAACATCTGATGTGATGGAGGACCTCTGATGTAATGGGCTAACCTCTGATGTGATGGAGGAACCTCTGATGTGATGGAGGACCTCTCATGTAATGGGGGAACCTCTGATGTGATGCAGAAACCTCTGATTTGATGGGGGAACCTCTGATGTAATGGAGGAACCTCTGACATGATAGGGGGACCTCTAATGTGATGGGGGGACCTCTGATGTAATGGGAACTCTGATGTAATGGGGGACTTCTGATGTGATGGAGGAACCTCTGATGTGATGGGGGAACCTCTGATGTGATGGGGGAACCTCTGATGTGACGGACCTCTGATGTGATGGGGCCTCTAATATAATGGGGGACCTCTGATGTAATGGGGGCCTTTGATATGATAGGGGCCTCTGATGTGAAGTTACGTTCCTTAAGGTGGTTGTGTGCATCGTCCCAGGCTCAGGTTTCCCATTGATAGGTAAAATTTAAGTTTTTTACATTTTAGACCGGGGTGCCTCCAGATTTTGCATACATTGCATACATTTAAATGAAAAAAAAAATGAGAGAAACAGCGTTTTAACAAGTGAGTTTATATATACTTTAAAAAAAGAACAGAGAGTACCCATTGTCATCCACAAGCTTTCCAGGGAAGAATCTTGAAACCCCGAGACTGTCTGAGCACCGGTGACAGTTGGCAGCTCGGCATACACAGAAATATGATGGCTCGGGTACTGTGACATGGAAGCGGCACTTCAAATGCTGCTTAAATCGAAGTGCTTTGAAAGCATTTTCATGACAGCCATTAGAAGTCCCATATGTAGTAAGAAAGCATTGATTGGCAGCCTTTGTCTGGAAGCTTTATAGGCTATTCAGAACGGGCCTGAGGACTACGGCTGACCTCCATGCTGTATACTGCAGTGTCTGGCTTTTTAGGATGCTTTTCACGTTCTAGAATAAAGGTATAAATCCGCTCCTATCGCTGGCTTAAAATGACAGTCCTAATTGCTGGGAATTCAAATTCAAAGTCACACAGAGATGCTGCTTTCCTTTCAACTAATATACAGAATGCAATTACAGTCTATAAATGATATCTACTAAAAAACAAAAAGCGATCGCTTATCCAACTTATGTTGTCAAACGTCTTGAAATAATATCAACACCAATTATTATATCATTGCTTATTCTTTCGGGTCTATTTATTAAAAAAAAAAATTTGCATAGCCATTCGTCCAGTGAATCTGCAAGTACTTTCCTTTTGAGCGAATTCGGCAAAAACGAATGTTCTTAAGGCTATTTTCTCTACTGAACTAATGTTCTTTTATTATGGCCAGTAGTAAAATACCAAATTATGGCCACTAGAGTGATACAATGTAACAATTCCAGAGAGCACTAAAGGGAATTAGTAAATCAATGCAAATAAATGTGTACTAATTCCCTCTAGTGTTCTCTAGAATTGTTACATTGTATCTCTTGTTACAAGGATGTGTGTATTTCCTATGCTCCTCAGCTGTGCAGCCAGCACTACATGTGGCTAATTAGTGCCCAAAAAGATCTACCTTTTGTCTTCAATAAAATCTTGGGGCAGGTGGACTGCAGTTTGGAGACCCCTGATCCAGGCCAGGGCCGTCTTTAAGGCAGGGCAAAAGGGGAAGCTGCCCTGGGCCCTGTCATTGTTGTGGGGCCCAAATCAGCTGCCTCATAATTGCCAACTATCCTGGTTTAAATTCCCTTGTCCCTTGAAGTTTTAGTCCTGTACTGTGTCCCGATATCTCATTGTGAAGTGCTGGTACTAATGCTGGCCAGCTCTGCCCTATTGTCGTGTACAGATGACTCACCTGCAGACCCCGTGTTTACATGTAAATAACCGGCATTCATATGTAAATACCCTGTTTCCCCGAAAATAAGACCTAGCGTGATTGTCGGTGATGGCTGCAGAATAAGCCCTAGCCCCCAAATAAGCCCTAGTTAAAGTCCTTGTAGGTCTTATTTTCAGGGTAGGGCTTATTTTCGGGGAAACAGGGTAGGGCTTTTTTGGGGGGTAGGGCTTATATTGCAGCCATCACCGACAATCACGCTAGGTCTTATTTTCGGGGAAACAGGGTAGCTGCAGCATTATTAAGTAAATAGCTGCAGCCGACAGCAATGATATGTAAATAAAAGCGGCATTCATATGTATATCATGCCCCCCTGCAGTGAGGAGATGATGTGCTGTAACCTCTAGCAACTAATCAGTGAGCCATAATGTGTGCTGTAACCTCTAGCAACCAGTCAGTAAGCAGTAATGATATTCTGTAAGGGCTGGCAACCAATCGCAATTGCTGCCTGATCTAATACAGTAAACTGATTTTAAGTTTAGCTGCTATTTATTTTATGTCTCAGAGCAGGTGGAGAGTGAAATTGCATGGGGGGCCCCAAGAAAAATTTTGCCCAGGGTCCAATCAATATTAAAGACGGCCCTGATCCAGACACTTCTGCCTCTGACTGCTAGTCTCACCAGATTTGAAGTGAGATTTGGTAATGCCACTACTGTGCTGCTCACTGTTCTCCTTGCTGGAGAGGAAGCCATACCTGAGGTCCAACAGTGCAAGGATCTTCCTGCTTCCAAACCTGGTAGTCTCTGGAGATTTGGTGATGCCACACCTGTGCTGATCACTGTTTTCTTTGCTGGAGTGGAAGCTGTATCCGAGGACCAGCAGTGCAAGGATCTCCCTGCTTCCAAACCCGGTAGTCTCTTGAGATTTGGTGATGTTACTACTGTGCTGCTCATTGTTCTCCTTGCTGGAGAAGAAGCTGTGCCTGAGGACCAGCAGTGCAAGGATCTCCCTGCTTCCAAACCTGGTAGTCTCTGGAGATTTGGTGCTGTTACTACTGTGCTGATCACTGTTCTCTTTGCTGGAGAGGAAGCCGTACCTGAGGACCAGCAGTGCAAGGATCTTCCTGCAATCAAACCTGGTAGTCTCTGGAGATTTGGTGATGTCACTACTGTGCTGCTCATTGTTCTCCTTGCTGGAGAAGAAGCTGTGCCTGAGGACCAGCAGTGCAAGGATCTCCCTACTTCCAAACCTGGTAGTCTCTAGAATTTTGGTAATGTCACTACTGGGATGATTACTGTTCTCCTTGCTGGAGAGGAAGCCGTACCTGAGGATCAGCAATGCAACAATGTCCTTTCTTCCAAACCTGATACTCTCTGGAGATTTGGTGATGTCACTACAGTGCTGCTCACTGTTCTCTTTGCTGGAGAGGAAGCTGTACCTGATGACCAGCAGAGCAAGGATCTCCCTGCTTCCGAACCTGGTAGTCTCTGGAGATTTGGTGATGTCACTACTGTGCTGATCACTGTTCTCTTTGCTGGAGAGGAAGCCGTACCTGAGGACCAGCAGTGTAAGGATCTTCCTGCAATCAAACCTGGTAGTCTCTGGAGATTTGGTGATGTCACTATTGTGTTGCTCATTATTCTCTTTGCTGGAGAGGAAGCTTTACCCGATGGCCAGCAGTGCAAGGCACTCTCTGCTTCCAAACCTGGTAGTCTCTGGAGATTTGGTGATATCACTACTGTGCTAATCACTGTTTTCTTTGCTGGAGAGAAAGCCATACCTGAGGACCAGCAGCGCAAGGATCTTCCTGCAATCAAACCTGGTAGTCTCTGGAGATTAGGTGATGTCACTACTGTGCTGCTCATTGTTCTCCTTGCTGGAGAGGAAGCTGTACCTAAGAACCAGCAGTGCAAGGATCTCCCTGCTTCCAAACCTGGTATTCTCCAGAATTTTGGTGATGTCACTACTGTGCTGATTACTGTTCTCCTTGCTGGAGAGGAAGCCGTACCTGAGGATCAGCAGTGCAAGGATGTCCTTGCTTCCAAACCTGGTCTCTGGAGATTTGGTGATGTCATTACGGTGTTGCTCATTGTTCTCTTTGCTGGAGAGGAAGCCGTACCTGAGGACCTGCAGTGCAAGAATTTCCCTGTTTTTGCTTCCTTCAGTCTATGGATCTGTGCAGTGATTAGAATATCAATCATCAAGGACGGGGGTGTGCAGCTCTGACATGAGGAAGTACTGATCC